>JAZKJV010005089.1:0-600000 GCA_037367405.1 Ottelia alismoides | reverse complement strand
ATTAGCCAACTTCAACTCTCCAACCTCATTCCACTAGAGAGGTGTGTGTGAATACAGAGCGATGATGAGGTGATGAGTGAGGCAAGGCGCGATCTATGGACCACCTTCCATGCAACATCCCTTTGTAGCTGCCAATCATCCTAGATATTGTGAGTGCGTGCATGATTGAGGAAATTGTTAGTGCATAAGCATGCATATTTTGATGATAACAAAGCTCATTTGCAAAGCTTATAACTAGGTTAAGAGCAGAAAATCTATTGGATCGGGAACAAGCTCAACATGAGGAGCTCAAGCTTAAATGAAGAAGAAGCAAAGAAGCTCAAAGGAGTTCAAGGCTATGGAACTCCAGCTCAAGCTCAATGAGAAGATAAAGTCTTTTCTTTTATTGAGTTCTGTAGTTTGTAATTGTTTTAGAGTATAAAAGACCTCAAATCATACATATTGCATTTTAGCCCTTTGACTTTGTCAATGAGTCAAGATGATCGATCAACCATTTTACCTAATCGATTACATCTGATCGGTCAACCTTGCTGTCATGATCGACCATTACTTCAATTGCAAAGGCTACATTTCTGATCGATCAATTTTGATATTTGATCGATCATCTCTCGATTCTAATCGATCTCCTAAATCCTCATGATCGATCATTTGATTCTGATCTATCATCTGTGTATCATGATTGATGATATTCCATTTCAGGAATAATTTTGAAGGTGATTTCATTCCTAATTTGTTCATGAACAGATGTGTTTTTAGAGCCAATGTCTATGGGACCCTAAGAACGACAAGCTCTCTACTCTCTGCTTTCCACTCTATAATTTGAGAGAAAAATCGAAGAGTTTTCTGCAGCATTCTTGATTGCAACAATTTTGGTCCTCTGCGATTGATTCTTACGAGCCCGCTTCTCGCTCTGTAAGATTGCTTTTGTTTTACCTCTTATTATTCATTGCTTATTTACTTTGATATTGAGGTTGTTAAGATTATTTTCGTTCGTCTTAATTTCTTAGGATCTTTTGGTATGTATTGCCCCCTAAATCTGATCCACCGGACGATAAAGTCCATTTCATGATACTGATGATTTGTCGGACTTATTCACCGATGGGATTCGTGTAATTTCCCTATTAAACAAGTGACCAAACTCTAACAAGTCTACAAAAGATAGGTAATTATATAAACCCACATATTTTAAAATAAATAAGTACTTATATTCTTGTTCCTTATCATTTTCATACCAACATTGTGGATGCCCGAGTCGAGAGACACAGGTCGTAGTTTTTACCCAAGACAGTTTCCACATTAAATCCTTGTGCACTTGTGATTTGATTAATCTTGTGGTTGAAGTGCTACATAACGATGTGCTTGTTTGAGTTTATTATTTGCAACGATCCATATCATACTGTCCGATCCACCCACAACCTTTAACTGGTGTCTACACGGATACAGAAAAACCAGTATTTGATATCAGAGTCTCTTTTGTATCGAAGAAGTAACTTTTGGAAGCACACATGGCCAACATTTCAGGATCATGATTTAAGGCAAGCTCTATAGTTTGTCCACCTCTTTTCAATGAGATGAAATACTCCAGCTAGAAGACAAAGACGGATGATCTACTTGTAGTCATCAAATTTCTTAATATGGAATATAATGAGAAAGGAGTTCAAAATTATCAAAGAGAAGGAGACAAGCTACACCGCTGTCGAACTAGTTTAGATGACCCGAGACTTAGAGGCAATCAACTCTATTTATTACGCCTTATCAGAAGCTGTGTTTGACCGAGTCTCTTACTTGAAGACATCTTACGATATATGTAAGTGCTTGGAGACAACTCATGAAGGTACGACTAAGGTGAAGGAACATCGATTCAGAATGCTCACTCTTGAATATGAAACTCTCAAGATGCATAATGAGGAGACTATCAAGGACATGAACGCCATATTCATTATAATAGTGAATCAATTAAGGAATCTTGAAAGAACCTTTCTACCTAGAGAACTTCCTCGTAAAATTATCATCTCTCTATCATATGACTGGGAATACAAGGTCATTGTCATTGAAGAGTCCATAACTTCAACATGATCTCGTTAGAAGATCTCACAAGTAGCCTACTGCATATGAATTGAAAAAGGAGTATAAGAAGACATGAGATGAAAAGTTGCAGAAGACTCTTTCCCTAGCAGCAAACAAGGAATCAACCGAGGGTTCTGATAGTGATGATGATATTTCACTCGTGACCCGACAGTTTAAGACCTTTATCGAGAAGAAAAAAAGGAGAGAAAGAGAGGTCAGATAATTTCAACGCAACAAGTGGGGCACACGAAAAAGAATTGCCCTCATTTATAGCAGAACATCCAAAGAGAAAAGAAATTTGAGAAGAAATTCAGCAAGAAAGCTATGCAAGCAACATGGGATGGTGACGCAAGCAGTAGCGAAGAAGAAAGCACATGGTGGGATTCATTAGGATAGTCGAATCTGACGTCGATTCAGAAAATGAGGTAAACGTACTTTCTTATTTAGAATTTTATAATAGCTCTCAAGATCTTTTTACATAAAACGAGAAGCTTGAAAAGGTTAAGAAGTTAGTAGAAGATAAAGTCTTTTTCTTAATGACTTAGATGTTTTGAAAAAAGGAAAATGAGCTGCCAAAAGATGATCTAAGTAGTTTTAAAGTAAAATTACCTATTTAGAAAAAGAAAATACAGAGGTTAAAAAGGATTTTACTTTTGTACCTTAAAAGGAAAAGAGCAAATAGAAAATCATACTTCTAGATCTAGTTCTTTCTAGAAAAGAAAATGAGTTTGGAGAAAGAAGGGAACTGTGTAGCCTAACATGAAGGACCCAGAAAAGAAAGGATACCAAAGTAAAACTTTTCTAGTACCGAGGACAAACAAATTGGAGGAGGCCATGTCAATAACAAAGGTTGACCCCCGCTGATGAATCGCCATGTCAACACCTTTATTCTTTCATTTTGGCCATAAATTCCTAGCTAAATGCATGTATGTATCATTAGTTTGTCAAATAAATACTCTGTAAATTGTATAAAATACTATATATTTAACATATTTAATTCTAAAATAAAAAGAATAAAGGAATAAAAGAAAAAGAAATAAGATACCAAAGGTATTGAATGGCCCTAAACCCCGATACCTAGGCATCAAGATGACTGTGTCGATAAGGAATAAATCATAGGAGATAAGGGCAAAAAATACAATAAAAACACTAACTTTTAATTCCCCAATAATTCAAACTGGGACTTATTTTATTATTTATTATTTATACCTCAAATCAATAAAATTTGTACATCAAAGTTGTAGATAAAAAATATAAAATTTATTTCATATAAAAATAATGCACAATGTGCCCGAGACACACAAAATAAAAAGCCAACATAAAAACTTTACAGACCTATATCTTCTCTATATTGCATCAAAATTGACCAAACTTTCTTTTAATTATATATAACATTGAATAAGTTATTTAATGAAAGTGATTTTATTTAATTTGGGGTTAAGATGCAAAAGTTAGGTTATGGACCTTTATTATGTAGTATACTTGTATATTATAGTCAATATATTTATTCTTCATATTTTTCACTTTATTCTATTTTTATAAAATAAAAAAATTATTTGAAATATATGTTAATACTTAAAATAAAATCATCTAAAAGAAAATAAAATAAATAAGTCTATTATCATACATAGATGAATTATATATGTATATACTTGTATAATAAACATACATATTTATTTAAGTGTACATATAACATCAGAAAAATATCACAAAAATATATTTATGCGTATTTAAATAAGTTGTAAATATATAAATTATGTATATAAAATAATAAAATTAAAAATACAAATTATAAATAATGTATACCATTTATATGTAAATATACCTATACTTGTACATATATAAAGTAACACATAATAAATTAACTCAAAACATAAATAAAAATCATAATAAAATATTAAATAAAATAATAAACATTTTTTTTATATTTTAACTTTGATTAATTAATTCATATTTTATTTTATTTTTTATTTATTCATTTTATATTGTTTTGTCTTTTAGTGGTCTAGTTGGACCAATAGGGGCTCTCCCATCTGACTTCTTCTTTAGCCCATGTCAGACCTGGTTTGTCCCCCTTCTTCTTCAATTTTTCGGCAATGAACCAAAGCTCGAGGACCCTCGAGCCATTCACCTTTTTTGTACATTGCATGATCCATCACCTCGTTGAGCTCTCATATCACCGATGCGAACAGTCCATCTTCGAAAATCTCGTGATCTTTAGAGGCTCGCCACATGTGTATAAAACCACCTCCAGATCCTTAGAGGCTCCCCCGTTCCCTTTCTTCTCTTGGTCTTAGCCCCTCGGATCACCTTTTAGGTGGCGTTACTCATGACAAGAGCATTGAGTTGTGGTTCGCAGCAAGGAGGACCAGCGATTGAAGGTGGTTCCACCATCGCCAGTGCTCCGCTCCTGTTAGTTATGTCTCTCCATGTCCTAGACAAGATTGATGCCCCTTTCTTTGCTTTCTAGGTAACTTTTCATTCTGTCTTTCAATTCAGTGTCTAATTGACGCTTTTATCTCTTGTTTTAGTGTAACTTTATGTTGATTTTAGTATGCCAGAGCTTAGAGCTCTAACCATTGTGTACCATCACCGTTCAACCCTATTTCGGACCTCTTCGGTACATTCCATCTCACCCAGTTTTGTTCCATTTGGGGGGTTGGAAGCCTTCGCTTTCGACCCCTGTGCTTCCTGTGCAAATAGCAGAGCATAGAACCTCTTCCGGAGGTCACACGAATCCGAGAAATTGTTCCAGGTCTTTAATCGAACCATCGAGCTCCAGGGCCAAATCAATGGGCTTTGGTCACACCTAAAGGTCTTGGGAGGTGCAGAACGGCTGCATGAATGAGAGGAGCCGCTCAGCTGAGCTCCAGGTGCTCGGAGACTCGAGATTAGTCAGATCCAAGCTCGCCAGAGTTGAGTTCTTCATCAGTTCATCTAGGACGGTTGTGCGTCGTTCGATCAAGAATAGGGCTCCAAGAGGAGCAGGTGTCGTCGGATGAAAATGCCATCAAGTATATGATCCTCTGTCGAGGATCTAATCTCGAGCGTCGACGACGAACCGACATCAACCATTGAGGGCACGACACATGGCTAAGTGAGTTCTGTCCTGCCGTTGGTTGGTGCCTAAGTGGTAATTTGCTCAAGCGCTCCTTGAATTTTTGTATATATATGTTAGTAATAAAAATTGACTGGAGCGTTGTAATATTTTGGTAAATTTTGCAAGTAAACTCCTGGTTGTTTTGTATATTGTATTTGGGTCCATGGCAATTCAACTCACGTGGCACCCCATGTGAGCTGGGCATTTTGCAAACAGACACCTGTGAGTTTTAGTATTTCACTTTAGTTCAAAATTTTGTAAATATAGTTCAAAATTTTTGGGTAATTTACATGTAGCCCCCTGCCTTTAATTGTTTATTGCAAAAATACCCATGCCGATTATATATAATTTATTTTGTGCATTTATATTGGATTAAATAACAATCGTACTTGGAAACTTATGGGAAAATAGAAGTAAATGTGGAATATTGTGTTTATTCACGTTGTAATTTTTATTTAACATTTACTTATTATTTTCCATTATTTAAAAATCATTTAGGTGCTATTTATTCACTATTTACCTTAGAAAATACAAAAATTATAAAACCCTCACTAAAAATTCCAAAAAATACCTTCTATTTATTATTATATTTTATCACTAAGACCAAAAATCGCAACAAAATAACAAAAGAAAAACCTAAAAAAATTAAAACCTATGCTAACCCTGAAAATTTTGAAAAATATTTTTGAAATTTCCAAAAAAATAGTATTCTATCTTATATTATATAAAATATTCACTACATATAAAAATTAGTTTCGAGAAATTTTGGACTTACTTAGTATTTTTAAATCTCAAAACAATCCGCCCAATTTATTAACATGATTTTGTATAATTTAGACCTTAAAAATATCTAAAAATTAGCAAAAATACCCAAAAAAATCACAAAAACAAAAAATATAAAAAATCATAAAATATTTTATTTAGTATTTTTTGATTATTTATAACTATATTGATAAATATATTATCATATATTATATTATGGGGACATGGAGCCAGCACCCTAGGGTATAGGTAACTCCTTGTACCCGACCTATTTTTCTATTATTTTTCTTAACTTTTTCAAATGGAAACTTGGGGGTAATTTACTTAATATATTGAGCAGAATATGTGTTTCAAGTTTCATGCAAAACAAGCATTACTAACATGTTCATCTAGAAGAGGTCATTTTCAGCAATTTTGAGACCGTTAAAATTTGATAATCTTGTGGAGATGATAGGAATCTCGAATTAAGTCGAATTTTGAATGATAATACGGTGATATATAGTGATTTAATTCCCCTAAGGTTCCAGTTCAAAAAAAATAAAAAATAATGAAAAATAAGCCGGGTGTAGGGAGTTACCTACACCTTCTGGTGTAGGCTCATTTTCCCTTATATTATATACCTATATATAGAAATACAATAGTTGTATTATTATTAATTAATATAAATCCTATAAATATATGTTTAAATCTGTTAAAACAACTGCTCTTTTTTTTATTTTCTGATTTTTGCATATTTATTATGTATATTATATTATATATTATCTAGAATATACATTACATTATATACATATACATAGTAATATATCAGTTTATTATATACTAAAAAAGAAACTAAATATCAGAAAATTATTTATAAAAAATAAATTTAAAAAAATAAAAATATTAAAAATATTATTTAAAAAGTTGATTAAAACCCACAAAATATTAAATAAGTGAGTGACTAAATATTGTGCAAATATACATTATTATTTATAAATAATAATCCTTGCTACATTGACTTCTTCTCTAACTTCGACACTCTACTCTACTTGTCCATTGTACACATTTCATTGTAGGGTTTATAATAAAATTCGATCCATTTACATTACTTTATATTATTGTTGTGGGTTGATTGTTGTTTGATTTGTCAGTTGTTGTGAGTGGCCACCACAGCGACTGTTGGTCCCGCCTTGTGTGTACCGCACGGCTGCTTCGTCGATAGCTGATGACTCAACACCCGTCAAAGCTGAATAATATTTAGAACCATGAATGGACGTCATCGTCATAGAGAAGCTACCAAAACGGGAGAAATCCACTACCAAGGACCCTATGTGAATTCTTATCTTTTTTTATTCAGTTGATCACGTATACCATGCATTGACGATGAGCCTTCAACTCTTATCTTTAAGGGAGGGCCTTTAAGCAAATATTAAAGGAGGGCTCTAATTTAAGGGAACCTCTAGTTTTAGGGGAGCTCATATTAAAAAAATTACTTTCAAAGAAAAAGGAGGAGAGATATTTTTGTTATCTCTTTATCCAAAAATTAGTACTTTACTTTTGATATTAGTTTAAATACTTTTGATTACGTCAAAAAGGGGGAGAAAATATTTTTTTACAAAAAATGTTTTCTCGCACGCACATGATTTGCAAATATAGAAAATATTTTATCATCATCAAAAAGAGAGAGATTGTGAGTACATGCATGAATGGGGTAATTGTTAGTACATAAACATGCATATTTTAATGATAACAAAACTTGTGTTCAAAGCTTGTAGCTAGGTCAAGAGAAGGAAAGCTACTGGACCAGGAACAGGCTCAAGTTAAGGAGTTCAAGCTTAAGTAAAGAAGAAGCTAAGAAGCTCAAAGGAGTTCAGGCTATGGAACTCCAGCTCAAGCTCAAGGAAGGATCTCAAGCTCAAGAAGAAGATGGAGTCTTTTCTTTTATTGAGTTTTGTAGTTTGTAATTGTCTTAGAATGTAAGTGACCTCAAATCATGCATATTGCATTTCGTCCCTTTGACTTTGACTTTCATGTCAAAAGGTCAAGCTGATCAATCAACCATTCTGACATGATCCATCACACATGATCGATCAACCATGCTTTCATGATCGATCACTTTTTGAATTGCAGCATCTATAATTCTGATCAATCATTTTTGACCTCTGATCGATCACCTCTTGATTCTGATCGATCACCTAAATCCTAATGATCGATCATCTTTGTATCCCGATTGATTATATTCTATTTCAGGAAGATTTTCGAAAGTAATTTCATTCCTGATTTGTTAACAACAGCTATTTTTTGAGAGCCATCGTCTATGGGACCCTAAGACCTATAAATAGGACCACATACCTCATTCTACGATACACATCAAGAGCAACAAGTTCTCTACTCTTTGCTTTCCATTCTGTTTGTCGAGAGAAAGATGGAAAAGCTATTTTTTGATGCATTCTTCATTGCAGCAACTTTAGCTCTCTGTGATTGATTCTTACGAGCACACTCCTCGCTCTGTAAGATTTTTTCAATTTTGCCTCTAATTATTCATTGCTTATTTACTTTGATATCAAAGTTGTTAGGATTATTTCTTATATACGGTTGAGTTGACCGCATAATCACAGGTTGTGATACGGTTGGGTTGTTCGTGTAGGCAACTCAAGTTAGTGGAAGATATGTGTGGATTCGGTTGAAAGCTCGAGTCGGGGAGACTCAGCTTGTGGTTTTTACCAAGGAGGGTTTCCATGTTAATGCATTTGTGATTTGATTAATTATCTTGTGATTAAAAGTGCTATATAATATTGTGCTTGTTTAAGTTTATTATTTGCAGTGATTCGGGTCATACTATCCGATCCACCCACAACCTTTAATCAGTGTCCGCGTAGACAGAAAAACCAACAGATATCACTGGTAGGTCAAGATGACGAACTGGAGATTCGTCTCCAACCATAGGTGTGCCATCCATTCATCTTTCATCAGGTATTGGTGTTTTCTTCCTTATTTTATTTCCTCCTCATTTTCTTAGTTTCTTGTTCTTTTTTGCATATCCTTTATTTGACACACATATTCCCTTGTGTCATCCGTCGCACCCACTTATCCCATTGATTCCATGCCTCGCCATACCCATTCTTTTACCGCTTCTTCACTTTTCAATTTCACAATCTTCCACTCTTTGATTAGAATCATAATCAGAAGGTAAGTCCTTATCCATCACTTCTGTGGAGGATTTTTATCCAGTTCACCATTGCCATTGCAACCATTGTTTTGACCATGAATTAGAATCTTAGTGAGTCGGGATACAACTTGACTTGTAAGTCTAGATGCTTGGTGCTGGCGTAACGAGGTTCTTAGAGATCCATAGAGGGACTAGCAGCACCAACCTCACTTGGAGTATAAAGTAACTAAATAATGTAATATAACTAAACTCTTTTTGCATTTTTTTAAAAATTAAATAATTTAAATTCATAGTATAAAGTAACTATATAAATCCTTTACAACTACAAAACTCTGAAAATAAGATATATTGGGGAATTTGTCACATTTCCCTTTTTAAAGCTTAAAATCGAATTCCCTCTCTCTTGTATATTCATCTGTCTTTTAAATTTCTAATGTTTCTACTTTCACATGGAGCTCATTTGAACCTTCTTGTACTTGAATTTCGAAGTCCTCTTTTATCCTTTTCGTTTGTTGTCGATTATTTGATACTCTTTGATCAGGAGTCCTCTAATTGAAAATTAACATATAATTGAGATTTTTTTGTTATTTACCCTAAATACAAAGAAGAAAAAATATTAGATAAAGTGGAATGTTTTGAATCCCAAGATTAAAGTGTACCTTTACATCTTCCCAAACACCGTCACCTTTTCGTTGGTGGGTAGAGGTCAACACTAGTCATTTTTTCATATTAAAATTCGATATTGAAAGTTGACGTTATCACCTGTAAATAAAGGCTTTGACTTTATAAGGAAATATATAATATTTGAATACCGAGATAGGAAAAAGTATCAATAGACGAATATTATTTGCTGATGCAAAAACACAGCCATATTATTCCAATGAAACCAGAGAATTACTTTCAGGCATATATCCCAAACCATAGTGCTTGTATTTACAAGGGCTTTCATGCAAAAAATCTCCTGAAATGATCAAGGATTAGTTAAGATTGTACCGGAATGAGATTATGCAATTACAACTATGTCCCTATTTTTTTGGCGATAACCTTTATGTCCATATATTCTAACAAAGTTAACCCTTGCATTATTACACTTATATCACTGTGATAGCATAATCTCTGAGGGGTATAAGGGTAAAAAACCCAATAAATCAAGAATTTAATTTCACCTCAAAAGTAGCCCATTATCCCCTATATTTTCTCGAACTTTAACCTCCGTTGACCAAAGTCGCCATTGTCCCTCTCATAAGAACCGGATACCCTCCATCCCTCTCTCTAAAACCCCTCGCCTCCTCCCTCTCTCCGGAGTCCAAACCTCCAGATCGCCCTCATGGATCCAAACCCTAACCCGCCGCCTCCTCCGCCCTCCGCCGCCGCTCACCCCGCCACCATCTTCGTCCACGCTGACCCCCTCTCCTTCCGCGACGGGGTCCAGCGGCTCACCGGCGCCGACCCCAAGCTCCCCCTCCGCCCTATTTCCGCCCCCATCCTCCGCCTTCCCTCCTTCAAGCTCCGCGATCGCCGCCCCTCCGCCCCGAAGATGGACCTTCACCTCGCCATCCCCACCACCTCTCCCTTCCCATTCCCCAGCCCCGTCACCCCCCTGGACCCCCTCCCCTCCCCATCCGATGAGGCCCTCGCCATCGCCGAAAAGGGCTTCTACATCTACCCCTCTCCCCGCGCCGCCACCCCGCCAGTGCTCCTCCCTCTCTTCCCCCTTACGCCGTCGCATCAGGAGGAGGGGCCGTCGGCTTAGACCCCCCAAAGGCGGGAGTTTTTTAGTGTTAGGTTCAGAGAGTTAGGGTTTTTGCATATAATAGTTTTACTTATAACCCTTTATATGTTTCGTGTTTATCTTAATTATGATTATTATCCCTCCACTAATTCGACAGGGTCTTTCCCATTTTTCATGGCTTCTTTACTTAAGGAATGCTTATGGCAATGATGCTAAGTGCAAGGTGCTAGTAGGTTGTTTGCGGATCGTTATGTTGGTGTTGTTCGTCTTGAGTATTGATGTATCAACATTGTTGCGCTTGATACGGGAGTTGCGGATGTGATCTTGGTTGAATAAATAAGTATTGAGTGACTTGTCTTATGGGTGAATAATATTGGAAAGAATTGTGATCGCTTGCGAATTTTGATGCACATTTTATGGTAGCCTCTTGATTGCTTTTATGGCGCTTCATATGAGAGCTAGGGATGTGATCTTCTTTCCTTCCTCGATCGTCTACGATATATGTTGTTGAAGTATGATATTGCTTAGTTTGCATTTGAGATAGTGATAGAATTATGATACTGCTTGGTTTGCATTTGAGATAGTGGGTGAAGTATCAAAATTGCTTGGTATCAATCTTACAAATGAGTAATGTTGGGATGACTCAAAACAGTTAAAGTGACAGAAATGTTTCTTTGATGTGATTGAACTGCCATTGTTTGGTAAATTGAAGGTCAGATTGAAGTGACACCAAGTTGGGAGTTACACAATATCATATGGCTAACTTTACAAATGCCTACAATTATACATCCTTCCAAAGGTTTGTTCCTTCAATGTTCTTACTTTGAAGAAAAAGGTGAAAGGTGGGGAGAGAGAACATCATATGACTCAATTAAACACACAGAATGTTAGAATTGCCTGCAAGGATTCATTTAATAACATTATTGGATTGGATTAAGTTGTTTTTAAAGGATTAATAAAATGGACAACTCTGGTGTAGATAGACTGGGAAGAGATCTTGAAGATTAGATATCCAAAGAGGGATAGATTCGAGAAGGATAAGAGGCGATGGATGTAGATGTTTGGTATTGAATGAAATCGGGATTTTGCATAACTGAAAAGGAAATGAATAATGACAACTGAAGATGGAAGAGAGAGAGAGAGAGAGAACGTTGATAGGAAAAGAGGCCCAATTGTGTTGGGTTGCTTTTGTATAACAAAAAATGTGGACTGCTGCGATATGAAAAAAAGAGAACGTTGCTACTGTTATGTGCCCAAGTGGGCAGTAAGTTCTTTGAACAAAAAGAAAGAGGTTTCGAAAAAAAGATCGTATAAAAAATGTACGAAAAAAGAATAGTCAAGAAAAAAAGGAAGACAAAATGGATACAAAAAATGATAATTTGTGGGAAAAAAGCACAAAAAAGAAAGAAAAAGATTTTATATTTTATTTTGGTTTCTCACAACTTGATGATCCATGCGCTTATTCTATCAAGTTTGGGAGAAAGAGGGGGCTAGATAGGACATATATTCTTCTCATTGAAATGTATCTATAGAACTTCAATTGCCCTTCCACAACTGACATACCGATACTTCAGACTATTACTGTTGTCAGCCGTCTTCACCGAGCATCGACTACTTCATCAAAGTGTCTCCATCCCCGACTACTACGCGATGGACTTTCTTCTTTTACAGCGTCACTACTCCATGCACAGCCTGATTGTCGCAGTGATGACAATATGTATGACTGATGTTCTTTCCAAGTGACCTGATCGCCGTATACATGCCCTTGAGCGAGGTCTTCTAACAACAACGATTACTTCAAACGGGATGTTTCTATCCCCATCTCTCTCAAATGTATCTATTGAAGTTGTGTTGTATATTTTTTTCTTTGGTTGCAAGCTGCATCTTTCTCAGCTCCAGCTTGAGAGAGGGTGTTGGAGTATGTAATAGGGGGTAATGTAATCTCTCCAAGATCCGATTACCTTCACCCATATTTAGTCTCACATTTATTGTTTGAGGGACTCGATCTGTCTGTGGGGGTATATAACGACCCCCGCACCCTTTGTACTCATTGAGAGATTGCAATAGATGATACTGCTTTTTGAGACTTTCTCTCGTAGTTTCATGCCGCTCATTCGGGAGCAAAGTTCCACGTAAATCCCAAGATGTTTATGTTTGGTTTCTTGCTCTGATGATCGATTCACTTCCACATTTTATATTTCAACATATACTATAATTTGAAATCCGATTGAAGATGGACCCACGCGATGAGAGATGTATGATTGTGAAGGATTTTTAGAAAGTATAGGTATACCCTACCCAAAAGGTATAACTTTAAAACCCCCATAGGCATCTTTCTATATATGAGTTTGAATTGTCGTATGATCCTTCAGTACAGGTTAATGGACAAATGTGGATGTCACTATACACCATTAACTTGTGAAAATACAAAGGTGGTTTGTAATTATGTCTTGATTGAGTATTTAATGAGAGAAGGATGAGTCATAAGTAGATTGAGAAATTTGAGTGCCTTTTATGTACGTGTAAGGATTGGAAAAAACAAACACAATATTTTTGGATTAGAAGGGGATGATAAGTCATCTAATACGATATGGTTGTGAAACCACTGTATGAATTGGCCCACTCATAGAAACCTATATACAAAAATATTGCTATGACAGAGGGAACAAAACTAACATTTTAAGATACTTTCATTGTTTCTCATTGGTTTCAAGATTCCAATGGCTTTACATGTTGAAGTTTATGCAAAGTAAAGGGCATGCCACATAGATAACAAGTCTTTAAACGAATTCATATGATATTCGATAGTATAAAAGAATGAAAGTGTTTCGATGCGAAGTACAAGATTTACTCATAGGATAATGCAATGCGGTATTGGAATTATCAAGTGATGGATTTAACCCAATCTGTAACCTACAACCATCCTATGCGATTTGGTCGATCATTGTTGTGTCGTATAACTTGTTGCTCTGGATGTGTATGATTCTGTCCTTCGCGGAGTTTACACTATTAATACTTGGACTGACGACACCTATAAAACAATCGATGTATATATGCAGCTATTGGTAGATGAACTCAAGAAACTACTGTATGATGGCATTACAACATAAGACACTCATCATAAAAAGTGTTTTTAGATGCATGTTAGACTATTGTGAATGATTAACGATTTTCGTGTGTGTGTGTGTGAATCTACCCAATTGGAGTACAAAGGAGAAGTAAGCATGTCCTATATATGGAGAGAAAACACATCACTCATGTCTATCGTAAAGTAACAAAACATGTTACATGTGACACGTAGGTTCTGACCGACTGATCATATATAGAGGATTGCTAAATCCAGTCACAAGTTCAATGGACATTCATGTCAATATATTAGACATAATCTGTTTAAGTTTTTTTCTAAAAAAATGGCGAAGCCTTCTCCTACTTTAAGTAGAGTCAGCTACATGGATTCTTGATCAATTTCATGTTGAAAGATTCGATTATTTTTTACGTTGGTTGTCGGCTATCTAGCGCAACCCCCGCAAGGAGGGATTTGAACCTTGATCTTTTGGGTGGTAGGCATACTGCACTACCACTGGATCATTGAGTGGGTATACTTCAATGGTTAGAACACTATAAGTTTTTTTGAAGTGTTGAAAATTAGATGTCCATATATGAGGTTAATGATTGACTTAAACTATATGCGAGGTTAATTAGGGGAACTTTCAAGAGATTAAAGGCCATAAATAATCAGTGTTTTGGAAGAATAACATTTTCATAACTATTTACCATAATTCAAATCTACCATTTTTATCTTGAGCAAATTTTGATTTTAATATTTCTTCTATTTCTTTTCAATTTTATTTCATTTTTTTGGACCTTGAGTTTTTACTTGGGCGACAAACGTCCTTGACAAGCCCTATATCTTTGATCCTAATGCATGGTTAGCCCCCTTCTCTCCTTTCCCATTGGCTGACCTCATTGACCCTTGGTCAACATGCCTGCAAAAAACCATTCTGATGCAAACATCAATCACCATCGTCATCGCTCTGCCCGAGCACCATCATTCCTGTCTCGGAATGCTTTCCGTACTAGTCCTTCCCTCAAATCCTACTCACTACTCATCGTTCAATCCATATACCATTAGCCAACTTCAACTCTCCAACCTCAGTCCACTAGAGAGGTGTGTGACTATAGAGCGACGACGAGGCGATGAGGGAGGTAAGGCATGATCTGTGGACCTGAAGGATATGAGAAAATCTTTAAGCGCATCACGGAAGCATGAGGATCGCATCGTATGCGATCGGGAGCGACTAATCACTCTAGTCGTTCGAGGTAACAGGATTTAATAATTTTCAAACGATGAAACCGCATGATCCAAGAACACTTCTCGGATCATTTCATCCAAACCACAAACAAGTATTAGGTTTACCTCTTGAAGTGTGATTGTGATCGAGTCTCTGAACAAAGAGACCTCCTGTCTCAAGTCTGATCCAACAGAGGAGACACTTGCGACTGCATTGATTAGACGCATGCTCCTTGCAATCCATGTTGATGATCCAAGCGACGAATCTCCCGATCTCGTCACATGAGATCCGACGTCTTCTTCACGAGCGAGGTGCACTGAAAGAGACGGAGCTCCACGAGGAAACAATCCAGTAGCATAATGACGATGCCACGATGATGGTGACTCTTTCTAAGTCTCCATGGTAGACGACCACAAGAGAGAGAGGAGGAGAGAGACGACGTGTAGAGAGAGAGAGATGGAAAGAGTATAATTCCTCTTAGAATTATATGTGTAATCTAAAAGGCAAGGGCTACCTTTCCTTCTATACTAGTTGGATGTATATGGATCTCAATCCATGTACCCTCTTAATCCATCAGTTTAGATTAAGAGGTTATTAATCAATGGTCATGACTTGTTGCTACAAATTTGCGACAACAAGTTTAATTAAAATAAACTAAGTATATCCCTTTATCAAGACACAAATTAATTCATTTTAATTATAATTATAATAAATAGATAATAAGGGAGGCAACCACCACCCTAAAAAGAGGGTGGTCGTCCTCCCTTTGACTTGGTCAAGGTGGATGGCCACCTTGTTGGTGGTTTTGCCTTAATATATATTTATTATATAGGATAAAATGAAACAACTATTATTGCATTTATCTTCAAAAAAATAGTTCCAAATTAAATTTTTGAAAAACATCAATCATGCCATTGATAAATATGAATCATATTCATATATCCAATATAATATATAAATTAGATTTACAATTAATTGTTTATTGTGAATCCAATTCACCACAACATATAATTTGTAATTCTATTTTCATTATCCTCCATCATATTATAAATCATATTTATAGTATCTATGATTATTGTGGATAGTGATATCCACATTAATCATATCCTTGATAATTAAAGCATATTTAATCATCTTGGATCTCTATTCTCATATGCCCAAATAATATGAATCACAATCACATTATTCACATCTTTGATAACTAAATCACAATTAATCATCTTAGATGACTCTCTTTATATGGACAAATATGAATCAAATTCATATTATTCATGATAATTAAATCATATTTAATTATCAATATCTCAATGCTTAGATACATATATCAACAGTGAAATTAACATTGAACTCTTTCAAGGATAATGCCCATTCTCCGTGGATACTTGGAGATAAGGACAGGACGATTGTATTGTTCCACATATAGTGATTTGGATATTGAGATCACATCTCAAATCCATATCTTGCGGACCTCTCATAGATGCTTGATTAAATCAAGACCATAAATCTAATCTTCTCATTGCATCTGAATCACATTCAGATCAATGTCCAACATTTGGACCAAGATCAGATCACTTCTCTCTATTGAGAGGAGTCACTAAAATCCAGACACGTTCCATCACTCCCTAGGATTGGAAGCATCGTGGTTATACAATTGTTTATGATCACATCACCCTCAGGTATTCCTAATGCACATACATCCTGCATACTGGAAGACCCAGAGTAAACCCGAAGTTTTAGATCTCTTTTAGACTGTCTCCTTCAGGTTTTTATCATTAAGTTTCTCATTTGACTATTGGGAGTTGGTATCGACCATATACTTTCCATAAGCATATATCATGCCTATGTGTTGATCATATACTTGCCAAAAGCATATATCAAACCTTACAAATTCAGTCAAGCTTCCAAAGAGAGATGACCATGCACGAAATTTGATCCTTCCCAATATCTCATGAGTGAGCTCATATCTTCTGGTTCAGTAAATGAACCTGTATGATCCCTTTGAGAGATCGTATCACTCATATGCCCCTGCATGCACACCAGCGCATCGGTGTATAAACTTTTGATTAAGTCATCAATCTATTGGTCTGCCAAATGTACATACTCAGACATATAGTAACACATCTGTCTCTGGTATGAGGATGTGTGCCTATATCGTGACGACATAGGTCTTTGGTTATCTCGATCTCGTTAAGTCAACTCTTTGACCTATCTTATCTAACACCTCTGAATCTCTATTGCTATGCAGAGAACCTGCATCAAGAGGTTGGTCAGATATCAACCTTTAAAGAAAGGATCGCCATCTCCTTTTCAGGATGGAGATAATCACTTAATAATCATTTGACGATGCTTGATGAGTACTCAATCTAACTCTTTAGATATTCATACAAGCACCGGCCTCTATAATTCAACAATTGAATCAACAATGATCATTAAGATGACCATGGTACATAACTCTAATTATAGTAAGGGACCTACTATGAAAATTAGTTATTCTTCATTTCAGATCAGGGAATGATATTTGCAAAATATTTATTGCATAATGGTTTGCCGTGGGCTCGCATGTCCAACAATCTCCCACTAGTCCAAAGAGCCATTAATGTACTAATCTTTAAACCCACGCTCATGTGATAGTCATAAGCTATTTAAAAAAATAGCCAAGTAAGCTGATCAGTCACTCTATTCCTGAGAGACTATGCTAAGTCTTTTTACGACACTTGCATATCTTCTATTAACAGTGCTCGCGTCCAATGCGAATGTTACATCTTATGCAACCAATACTCAAATATTATCAGTTATAGTGTCCTTGACATTGCAGCTCAATAATATTATAACCAGTATTTCCATTATCCTTATCAGAATACCCTTATTCCTAGAGATCTCTATCTCCTAAGGTATCTGCAGTTAAGACCTTTTAAATCACTATCTCTAAAGTCTTAAGTTCTTGAAGATAAGACTTTGAGATCACTATCTCAAAAAGTCTTGTCATCTTTGAAGATATTGTTATTACTGCTATCAAGTATTTGATCTCCATAGTAGGATCAGTAACAGTTTACTACTCCCACTGCATGGTAGACATCTAGCTTTTGTACATATATAACATACATTGAGCTTCCCAAAGCTGATGCGGTAGGGCATGTAGCTTTGGTATTCACATCCTCAACTCTTTGAGTTGCTATCCCTTTAGATGGGTCAGTACCATATCTTAAGGAAAAGAAGCCTTTCTTCAAGTTTTCCCGAAAATGGAATATGTCCAAGGTGTACCACTAATGTGACGGTCCCAATACTCTCTTCTCTTTGCTTCTGAACAGCTTAAGAACTAAGATCTAAAAGGTATCCTTGAGATCATACCTCAATGTATGAAATAGCCATTTTATAAAACACTTATTATGATCCTTATATCATTCCAAATGATTAGGATATCATCTATATTTAGAACGACGAACACAATGGCACTCCCACTAAGCTTCACACAGCTCATCAGGGTTCTATCTGAAATCATAACATTTATAATTTCATCAAATACAATGTTCCAACTACACGAAGCTTATTTGAATCCACGGATGCTGTTTCTTAAGCTTTCACACCTTGCTTTACTCAACTATGAAGTCCTGAGGCTACTTCATATGAATATCCTCTATTCATAAAGGAATGCAATCTTGACTCACATCTTGAAGATGTCATAGTCAAGTTGTGTAGCTATAGTTAGCAATATTCTGATGGGTTTAAGCATGACCACTGAAGAGCAAGTCTCATCGCAAGCAATGTTTTCTCTTCGTGTATATCTTGAGGATACGAGTCATGCTTTGAAGGTCTCTACCTTTCATAAGGTTTCCTCTTTCTTGAATATCTATTTACACCTTAATGGGTCTTATCCATATAGGTGGATCCTCTAGGGTCCATATACAACATTATATATGAAGTCTACTTTAGACTTTATTGCTAACATCCATCTTTCATGACATGATCTTAAGAAGCTTCATCATATGAAGTTCGATCATTGTCAGATTTCTCTGACACATGGAATCTGTACACAAACTCATTTGAAGAGGTATGGGTGTTTTATCTTTAATTATCCTTTTAGTTTCCGATTTTAGGATCATCATTATCTTCTCAAGATTAAATCAGTTCATTCACTTCATTTTCATCTGATTCTCAAGAGTCTCATCCTCTAAGAATCATATCCTTAGAGATGAAATCTTTTAAGAATCTCAAGGTCATAAAGTAGGTATCCAATACCATCCTTTATTTTCCTAATGAAGTAGCAGTCGTTGATGCTAGATTCCAGCTTACTTGCATGGAAACATATATATATATATATATATATATTATAGTCTCTACTACATATACTTGGAAACTAAGAGGTAATTATGTTAATATTAATCATTGATCAAATCATGTCACACATGATCCAATTGTAACTCCCTACAACTCTATTGAGTTAAGGTGCATTAGGATGATTGAGATAAGAATGATATTCATACCTCTATAAGGTATTCTTTGAATCCATCTAATAGGTACAAGCTACCTAGGTTAGATCAAATTCATTTCATCTTCCTTCAAACTTTGGTTCTAAATCAAAATTGTGAAATCTTTGAACATTTCAAAGCTTTCTAAGGTGAATGGAAGAAATCTCATATCACAAATAATTATCGAATGATATCAAATATCATTAATGTTTATTATGATATAGATGATTCACATACATCAATATGTATGATATCTTGAATACATTAGCATCTTACACCATTCCAAAAGAAGGGTGTATTGGATATTTTTACTTTTGAATACAATATTCACAAGTATGTAAGATTTTTGATCTTCAGACAATCTAAAGTTCTATATCTTACTAGTCTATTCATCTCATCAATAGGCATATGTCCAAGGTTTGATGCCAGATCATTATCAAATGATCTTCATCCCCCCATTGATCTTTTAAAGGTTTAATTTCGGTATTAGAAATGTTAATGAACCATTCATTAATTTTCTAATTTGGTAGAGCCCTCCAGTTGTCATACTACTATCTGAAACATATCCATCATAACTCTTTATGATAGGTCTATTCCAGAATTCATGTTTATTTCCAACATTTAGAAATTAACAATGAGTAATATCTAGGTCATAGAGACATCCTCTAAGACTAAGGGCTTTCCCACTAAAAATATGATCTATCTATCCGATAGAGATTTGTTGCAACAATTGCATCCGCATCCATGTGGATAACTACTAAGCCTTAAGATCAAGTTTTGTAGTCTTCTAAAACATATGCAACAATTGCAAGTGTTATTAGAAGAATGAGATACAATTATCAGACTTTGATCTTATCTAATAAGTAAGTCAATTTCAATGATGATACACAGATATAGATTATTTCAATGCACTATACGAGTCCTTCTCCAAGGACTTTAGATAGTCTAGATAATCATACTATCAACACATCAACTTGATGCAGTATCAGCATTCATCCAGCTCTTTGGATGTCGTATGTATGGAAATCATAGAAGTACAGTCAACTTTATGACTTTTCTTCTAACTTGGGTCTGACCTATGCTTCCACTGCGCTCCCTTTATTTATAAACAACCATTGCTTAAGATAATGGATCTCTTATGTTGAATTCAAAAGATTTCAATATAAGAGCATTTCAACATTTTTACATGCTTCTTTCATTTCATACAATATGTATATTATGAAGCTTCATCAATGACTTGAGTATAGATAATAGAATGATCACACTCATCATATCTACATACATCTTAACTCTTAAAGACTTAGGTCCAGGTAGGTAATTAAACATTGTGAATACATCATCTCTTACAGAGCCATCATTTTGCATGATGCAGTAAACCATGTCATTCATGATTAAATGTCGAGAGCACATATGTATGCCAGAACATCTTCTTAGATTTTATAAAGATTATTTGACAATTACGATCATCATCGACATGTCACTTCCAAAGTACATTCGATGACAGATCAAGACTATGGAGACACACAAACCCTAGGTTGTTGTCCTATTATTTTTTTAATTGTCATTCCTCATTATTATGAGGAAACTTGCACATTGAAACCACATACATTATGTGTCCAACTGCAAGTATAATATCTTGATCATGGATATAATCTATGATGTTTTCTTGGTTATTATTTTGACTTTTAAAATGATGAAATATGTATGCAATATGATAGATGCAAGTTCAGATACAAGCATGTACAAGCCAAATCAATTAGTTCAATCAAGAGACATTCCCTCCAATTTATTTCATAAATTATTGATCAATGAAACCTAATCGAGATCCCAAATTAGTTCCCTCAAAATAAATGCATAAATTATTGAGAAATTATAAATCAAACAATTAGAATAAATGTGCCCAAAAGATCAAATAAACTCCTCAATGAATTAATGTCAAATACCATCTTCGGATGAATAATTAAGTGTTCTACTAGTATTGAGTGGGTTCAATGAAAGATTATCTAAAATAAGAAATTTGCATATATATATATATGTACATATTTTACTTTGATTTAGAAATTTTTATATTAAAGTTATCTTGCCTTGTCAACACTGAAAGTTCATTCCCTTAATCACTTTCAATGTAAGAGATATACTTACCATTATATCTCAAGCAAGATCTGGGATCTTCTTTCTTATCTTTGTTACATCCAATGATATGAGAACCGGTAACTCGGACAAAAAGAAGCGGGAAACACATTCCATCTTACAAGTCCAACTTGCATTCCCAATTCGATCTTTAACACCCGAGCCCACCACCCCTAAGGTGATGTTGGTCTGTCGTTAATTGAATCAACTGTCAACAGGAATAGAACTCGCTATGCACAATCTAATATCACCCCAATAATATGAGGACTCGATATTGGGGTCACTATGCATACGACCTTACCTCTTTCGAGAATCAAAGAGTAAGAACCATTTGGGGTTTTGGCTTTTTATTTTGTGTCTAAAATGTATATTATTTATTATTTTTATGCAATATCCATTTCATCACATTTATTCTATCATTTTGGCTTTAAAAACCCCATCTGATGCATGTAAATAGCATCAATTTGTACAAAATAGCATTCCTTATTTATTGCATTTAATGTGCAAATAATGTGATTTTTAATGCCAAAATTATAGAATAAAGAGAAGAAAAGAAAAAAATAAAATATCGAAGATATTTTATGACCCTAAACCTCAAAACCAAGTCAAGAATTGAGTTGGTCGACAAGGAATAAAGTAGGGGGATATAAAGGCCAAAAATAGAATAAAAACCCAATTCTTTTATTTATTATTTATCCATTTTTGACATATATTTTATTCTTTATTATTTATTCATCAAATGAAGAAACTTTGTATATGAAAGTTGTGGATAATAATGTAAATAAAAATACAAAATTGAGTTTGTACAAAAATAATAAACAGTGTACATTTTATACACAAAATAAAAAGTCAAAACCCCAACTTCGCATACCCATATCTTTCAAATAAAAACTCAAAATGTATCACAATCACCTCTAATTGTATAGAAAGATAGGTTTTGATCCTCATTGTATATTATATCTGAATAAAGTATTCAATTTATTCATCCTTCATTATTTTTACAGATTCATGTTTTTATAATTCTGTAATTATTATTCATAACATTATGTGCATATTAAAATCAAAATAAAACCAAAAAGAAAATGTAAATAAAATAAGTCTATAAATATATAGAAAAAAGCCTATAATTATACATGTATATAAATAAAAGGAAATCCATTCTTTTATTCTTTATTCATCCATATTTTTATAATAGTGTAGATATTGTTTATATTCTATTAAAACATAAAAAACCAAAATAAAACCCAAGAAAATGAATTAAATGAATAAAATGTATGTAATACATAGATAAAATACCTATAAGTATAACAATATATTATACATATCTATTTATTTAAGTGTACAAAAAATATCATAAAAATAAAATAAAAATATATTTATGTACATAAAAACAAGTTATAAATATATAAAATAATAAAATAAAATCATAAAAAATATACAAAATAAAAATAAAATAGTCAAAATATAGGTAAATATACCTATAAATACACCTTTAAAAATTAACTACTAATAAATAAAGTCAAAAAATAAATAAAAATCACAATAAAATACTAAGTAAAATAATAATCTTTTTTATTTTATAATAAAAAATTAATAAAATCAAATACTATTTTTGCATAATTATTTTCTAATAAAACTTGTTGTTTTGTCTTCTAGCGGGTTGAGCTGGACCAATCGCAGTTGCTCGTCTATTGACCGTCGGTCAACTCATTCTCCAGTGATCTGACCACTGACGCTTGTCTTCTCCCCCGATATTCCACCATTTTTTCCTGCATGATACATACTTCAATTGATGTCGATTCCTTCATGAAAAATCGTCATTGATCATTATAGATTCACGCCAACCCATTGCATATCCTGTACATAGCATCGATTCGTTCCTAGTCATCAGTCAAATAAGGGTGTCGTCCATGTTGTTAAATAACTACATCCAATCCTCCATGATTTTCTGGTCATTTCCTAAACCCTAGAGCCCCGTGATTTCGTCCTATCACGCATCCCCGAGATAGGGGGAGGTCCCCTGAAGCTCGCGATGGCTGGAGGGCAATGGAGGTGCACCTAAGGCGACACTACGACGACCATCTCTGCTCCTTGGTCTCAGCCAAGTACGAGCTGCGCCCCTTTATATTTTTAGGTAGAACCTTATTCCGGCTTTTAGTTACGCTTTTAGATAAGACTTAGATCTTAGGTTTAGCGTTAAATCGATGATTCATAGTTCGTCGTAGCTCCGCTACGGAGAACGTTTCCACCGTGTTCCCCTTGTTTTCCCCCACGCCAACCACCACCATTTCTACCCCCTTCGCCCTCTCTTCATCCCAGGCACTCCAGTTCCCCCAGATCCATCGTGGATCTGGAGATCGGGTCTCTACCTCCATCACCCTCACCGGAGACCTCTGCCGCATCCCCCTTGCTTCCTCGACGCCGTCAGACCTTTGTTTTGCTTGTTTGTATCTTCTCTGCAGGTTTGATGGGCCAAAAGACTCCAAACGGAGTCTATTTCCAGAGGAACCAGAGGAAGAGCTCTTGGAGCCCCCTTGCTTCCTCGACGCCGTCTGACCACGTCGGAGCTCCAAGTGCTCATATGAGACTACCTACCGACGCGGAGGACTTCCAGGAATGCCTAGAGCCACTTGGTGGCGACAGAGATGGTCGGAAGAGCCTGCTGATCCAGATCCAAACTCTCCCAGAGTTCTTCCCGTGTCCTTCCGGACCCCTCCTTTGTCGTCCGATCAAGATCCTCTCCTCAAGTCAAAGCAGACGTCGTTGGATCACACAACGTTCTAGCCATCGATCGCCTCGAGCGATCTAATCTCTGTCGTGCATTCACGAAGCGTCATCACTATCTGCGCATCGACATGTGTGGATGGCTCTATGTCGTCCGATCGCTCTACTTTGGGGATATTTTACATTTTCACCCTATATTTTTATACATTTAAATTTTAGTTATGTAAATAAAATATAACATTTAAATAATTGGGAAATTTGCAACGCTACCCCCGTTATTTCTTTAAATTGCATATGGGTCCATTCCATGTCACCTCACGTACTGTCACACGTGAGGTGGAGAAATTACATCGAAGCCCCTAGCATATTTGTATCTTGTAAAACAGTTCTTGAATATTAAATAAATGTTGTTTTATGTTGGCAAATTTGCACTTGAGCCCTTGTTGAATATTTTATTTACAAAAATGCCCCGGCTAGGACTTATATTTTTATGCTTTTCCTCTATTTGTTAAATATAGCTAATGTTCTCCAAAAAATGCATAAATATAGGATCCAATGCCTCATGCCATGTACTTTTACATCACGTATTCACTTTGCATTTTGGGGAATTTTTTACTTTAAAAATACATGAAAATTAGCAAAAATTCTAAAAAGTAGCAAAAAATTAGAAAAATATAAAAAGCATAAAAATATTGTATTTTGACTATTTTTACATCTTATATATATAGTATCTATATATGCCTTATATTGTATATATATATCTTATATATATTTAAATAAAAAATATAAAAATTGGAAAATATATAAAAAGAAAATACAAAAATATAAAACACAAAAAATAAAAATAAAAAATATATAAAAATTAAAAACCCACAAAAACAATAAAAATGGACAAGAGAGACAAGACAAAACTTTTCAGCATCTTTTTGCCTCCTACCGTTTGCTCCCTGTGTTTGACCTCTACACATGCTTGCACTCTATACACATTTGCTGTAAAGTTATAATAAATTTTAACTCCACATTTTTTACCTTTATTGCTTAATTAATTATTGTGGGTTATCTGTTGATTAAAGTTGGGTTTTCTCGAGCGGTCACCTCAGCGATGCTAATTGAGTTTAATTAGCATACCCTTGGCAAAACCCTCTTTATCAAATGGCGTTGTTGCCGGGGAGCAACACCGCATAGTTGGGGATTATTTCTTTTGTCATATATTTCTTCTTCATTTATTTATTTCTTGTATTTATTTATTTATAGTTCATTAATTATTTGATATTAACTGTTGACTGTTCTGACCACCTACTCTATTTGTCTTTGATGCGAGGGAGCGCTACGCGAAGGAGGTTTCCTAGGAAGACCTATGCCCCCAAGCAAGGCGAAGCCAACCTTTATTAGCTGGCAGGAGAGAGCATCAAGGGCATGCATAGGAGAATTTTGAAGATCGGTTTACTTTCATTCCACATTTACTTATTATTATGTAAATTCATGAGAGTGGGAGAGTGACCTATATAACTGTAATAATTCAGGACTTTCAGCCACGCTTTGACTTCCCGAGGTCCACTACTTGAGGGATTGTTCCCTCAGGGGCCTCGATGATTTTGACGCTTTTTTGCTTTTATTTTATTTTTATTTTTATTATTTTATGTAGATGAGCCCTAACTTAGGAATTGTTTGCTCGATAGAATAAGGTCCAAAGCCTCTAATATATTTGCATGTACCTATAGCTTCGCTTCTGGACTTAGTCAAATTTTGAATTGCTCTTTATTTAGATTTGAGAACGAGCGCCGAGAGAAGTGCTATACAACGCTTGCAAGATCCGCTGTGGCAGACGCGATGTACTTCAGAGATCGATCTTTTGGATCTCATCTTTAGATATTTAGCATGTGGTTCTTCACGATAATAGCAATTTCTGTATTTAGGGCGATTTCATCGGCTTGCATTTGCATATAGCATAGGTTTTCTATTCTATTATGCATCTTGCATGGAGAGAGTTGGAAATCTCTGTAAGTCTTCTGACTTTGCATGCATCATCGATTTCCGAATTACATGCCTTTTCCGACCTTCTCCCTCTGATTTTGATTACCTAGGACGTTAAATGGAATTGGAAAACCATTAGGACGTGAATTGAAAAATAAACAAAAAAAGTGATAACCTAAATAAAATCGAGACTGCTAACTCTATTGAACGTAAAATAAAACGTAATGGATTCATTGTTTTGGGGAGAGAAACCCCGTCATTTTCTGTGCATTTTATTCCTACGTACACACTAGGATAGTGCCCCAATCCCAAGCTTGTCTTCGGTGTGTACAACTTTTTGATGACCACCTAACTCTAAAATCGAAAGACAAAAGACCACCTCTCGGTCTTCATTGTGTTGAGTAGGTGAACTGGAGGTTTGCTTTGTGTATTGATTGTGACTTTGAGTCCATCTACGTTTCATCCATTTTTCGAGTCTCCAGTCCATGTGTGTGCGTATTTTCATCATTGAGTCCTTCTATATCCCTTACATTCGAGTCGTGATTGGGTCTTGGTCCTCATCACCTTCGCCACTCTTCGGCTTTCATCTCGCCCATATCACATTCTGTTTGGTCTGGTTCAAGGAAGCACTTTCCTTGAACCACAATTTTGGTTGTGTTCGCGCTTTGTGCGGAACACACAAGTTTTGACTCTGTTTAGATCTTTTCTTGCCCGCCCTCCTCGTCTCCCTTCGTCTCATCATTTCTATCACCCAGGAATGTTGTGCTAGTAGATGAGGCCCGCATCAAGGATTTTTGACTTACATTAATTATTTGAGTAAGCCAGGCAGATTCGAGGATGCTGAGATTGGAGTGCTCTTTTGGATCTGGACTTGATATATGCTGGGACATTATTGAGGATTTTGATGATTGCGTGAGTAGAGGTGTGATGCTTCATCAAGGACTTTGATCACACACACACATCAGATTGAGGATGTAATGTTTTATGATGATTTGATGATGATTTCATGAAGTTATGAATGATTGATCTATTTCACGACTCCTTCCATCTTGATTTAGGGGTTTGATTGACTATCTTGATTTTGACTTCAGAGCGACGGTGACCGGAACCCACATGATTTCACTCATCTACCGTACTGATCCATCCTTGATCTCATGACTATTTGATCCACCTGTAGCACTGAGAGGATTTGTGTTTACATATTGAGCCATCTCAACTGATTGGATAGACTAGAGGGATGCATTGCGATTGACCTGGTTGACTTTCTCATCCTTCTCGTGATCTTATGCTCTCCGATTAAGGATTGATTGATGACTTCAAGGACCTGAGATGTGATGCCAACTTTCCCATGCTTTGATTGACCTATTGTGCAATACTCCCAGAGGACTATCTGTGGGAGGATGCAACATATTCTCTATGATCTATTTTATTCACTACATGTGCTCCCACCTTGCTGGGGCACGAAACTGCATCGTCTGATATGAGTGTCGGTCTCAATGTATGATTGCGTCTCCTAATTGTGGGATCATGAGATCGACTTGTATGGACTCCTTTGAGTCCCCTCTCTCTCTCCTTGACGGTCCTCGCAAGGATGAGTTTCATTTTGTCCTGCTTATTCCATGTCTGGTGCATAGTACTCTCTGAGGTTATCTGTGAGAGACTATGACATTTTTCTATATCTTTCAGTCTCTTCCGTGGTATCCAATCTGTCACCTACCGAGACCACCTCTAAGGATCCGTCTGATGGGTCCGGCTCCTTCAAGAACTCTCCCCTTGACGACCCTCGCAAGGACGAGCTCTATTCTGACTATTCACTACTTAGATTGCATTACGCCCCGAGGATTGTCTGCGGGAGGATGCGACATATTCTTTACGCTCGGTTCTCCTTGCTGACTGTGCCTATGATCGGGTGAAGCACGGAACCGAGTCGTCCATTATATCTTCCAGGTGCCACTACCTTGGATATGTATCTGATTTGTTCGATCATGGGCCCTATCTTTTTGGACTCCTTTGAGTCCGCTCTCCTTGATGGTCCTCGCAAGGACAAGCTTTCTTTCTCTGATTATTCCCTGCTTAGTTGGAAGTATGCTCCCTGAGGGTTATCTGTGGGACATTGCCACATTCTCTTGATCTGTCAGTCTCTTCTGTTGGTAGCCGATTTGTCTCCTACCGAGGCCGCTTCTGATGATCCGTTTGATGGATATGACTCCTTTGAGTCCGCCCATCTTGACGACCCTTGCAAGGGTGAGCTCTGTCTGAGTATTCATTGTCTAGTATGTACTACTCCCCGAGGGTTGGCTGTGGGATGATACATCATTTTGTAGGTACTCGGCTTCACTTCTGGTTCTCCTATCTGTGGGAGCATGAAGCCGAGTCTTCTGGTTTGTGTCCTCGATCTCCTCTCTGGTTGTGTCTCCATTCTGTTGGAGCACGGATCCAAGTCATCCGATATCTTTGACTCATCCGAGTCTGCTCACCTTGACAACCCTCACAGGGTCGAGCCATATCTTGTGATGATCAGTGTGTCCCTCTGACCTTCTGACTGCTGATGAATCTACGTTTCATCATCTTTATTCTATCATTTTGACCTTAAAAACCCTAGTAAATACGTGTAAATAGGCTTTATTTAGGCATTTTAGCATTCATGCATATGTGTGTAAATATTGTATAAAATGCGGTTTTTAAAGCCAAAATTATAGAATAAAGAAAAGAAAAGAAAAAGAATAAAATATTGTAAATATTTTATGACCCGAAACCCCAAAACCTAGGCATCTTGATGAATAGGTCGACCAGAGAACAAAGTAGGGGGAGATAAGGGTCAAAATACAGAGAAAACACATTGTCATTTAATTCATTCTTTATTCATTTTGGGACCTATTTTTGGTTCCACTTTTTATACATCAAATAAAGAAACTTTGTACATGAAAGTTGTAGATAATTTAATAAAGAAAAATATAAAATTGATTTCACAGAAAAATAATGTACAGATGAAAAGTTATGGTCTGAATAAAATTCCAGAATGTCAACTTCCCAGACCCGTATCTCATAAATGAACTCCAAATGCATTAAACTCACCTTTAATTGTATATAGAATAAAATAAGCTATTTAATGGTGGTTCGCATTTGGCGGAGCTACGGTTTGAAAGTTGAGTTTTGGACCCCTATTGTACAACTGTACAGATTAAAATATTCAATTTATTATTTATTCATCATTTTTGTATTTTTATATTTTTATAATCTTATAAATATTACTTATAGTAATTATGTGCATTAAAATCAGAATAAAAGCATAAATAAAATTAAAATAAAATACTTGTATATATCATATACATAGGTATTAGACCTATACTCATACCTATATAAAATACACTTCTATTTTATTATATACAAAACACATCAGAAAAATAAAATAAAAATATACTTACATATATAAAAGTATTTTATAATTTTATAAAATAAGAAACAAAAATAATAAAATTAAAATACACAAAATAAAAATAAAAGTAATAAAGTATATAGATAATATACCTATATAGGGGTATAATAGCAACTTGTAAAAATATACCTAATAAAAATAAATAAAAATTACCATAAAATAATTTTTAAAATTATGAGCACTTTTCATTTTATAACCTAAATCTAATAAAATAGTTTACTATTTTAAAATGAATTTTGAAATCTTTTTTTCAGGCTTTTTCCTGGTTGGTCCACGTGGACCAACCAGGGGGGTTGGAGAGTTGACCTGCGGTCAACTCTCTGACCCCAGCCTGTTCAATGTTAGAGTGCGTTTTGTCGGCTTCTTCTCCCTTTTTTCTAGGACGATCCTTTCATCGTTTGACCTAGATTTCTTCTGAGTTTTTCTCCCCTATGACTAATCTTACACGCCCAATGTTTACATAGGGGAATGAAGCCAAGTCCCGCCCGTGATCACCCCTTGAAAGTCGCGCCTCGACCTCATTTTCAAAAGGGACCCGTCACTTCCCATAGCTCCTTGAACCCTTTTGACCCGAGTTTTCCCCCGCGCCTTGGAGCTCTGGACCGGAGGCGGTGACAGCGCTCCTCCAGCTTCTTCGCGCGAGGCCAAGCGACGGCCGAGGAGCTTCCATTCACCTCCGGTGGCCGCCGCCGTTGAGGTTCCTATCTCTTGGCTACCCCTAGCCAATCGAGGTCGTTCTCCCCTGTTTTCTTTGCATTTTAAGTAGCTGTAGTACTAGGTTCTATTCTATGCAATTATTTTGGTATTTAAACAAATCTGTAGCTTAGATCCCATCATCGAGCACCTTGCTGAAGTTCCTCGAGCGTCGGCAACCACCCACCACTCCATGCCACCATCCGTTCACCAATAATCATGGGATTTGCATTCCTTTTTGCTGCCGCGCTTTCTGCTATTTGCAGGTCCCAGGAGAGGCAAGCGGCCTCGTTTTTTGGCTCAAGGAACTGTCCAGGTTCGCCGGAGGTACCTCAACTCGCTGGATACCATCTGCTGGCCTTCGGCCCTATTTAGACCACCTGGGGGTTTCGCCGGGGGTGCGGGAGAACGCTCATGCTACCAGCGGGACTCGGGGAGGTCGGAAGCACAAGCACCATCGATTCCTAACTCGCCGCCGGCGGGTTCCTCAACTGTTCTTTCACCTTCGTCGAGCGCCGTTGGATCTGGACCTGCTGCCCAGTTTGTACAGGAGGCGTCCGATCTGCAGGAGCAGCCAGCCGTAGATCGTAGCTTCAGGACTTAATCGCGGCCATTCAAGGCCCAAGGGGCATCGAGCTCGGTTGGGCTGACGCGTGGCATTAGTGATTGAAGGACGGCCGTCGGATCACGCATTGCCTTGGGTATTTTGCTAAAGTCACCCTCGTGCAATTTTGTCTTTTAATAATATTATCAAATCTTTCCTCGACCATTGTATGATTGTGGGATATTTTGCATTAGAGCACCCCGAAGTTTGTAGAATTGAAACTACATCCTCGCCAGCGCTGCTCACGTGTGGAAGCACGTGAGTTGAGCATTTTACGGAAAGGACCCCTGAACATTGTGTGTTGCTATTAACTCCTGAAATTTATTAATTCAGTATTTAACCTTTTAAGCAATTTTACAAAGTCACCCCGCAGGTTCTGGAGTATGAGAAATTCGTCCCTGCCAGGGCACGCGACAGTCACGTGTTGGCCTGGCGTTTTTGCGAGTAACTCCTTGTAGTTTTGCCTATTTCTCATTAGTCCAGAAAGTTTGCTATTGCCTTATAATATTGTTGGACATATTGCACGCAGGCCCTCGCATTTCTTGATAATTACAAAAATGCCCCTGCAAGTGTGCATCTTCCTTATGTTTCTACCATTTTTTTGCATGCATCTCTAAAAACCCAAAAAATCCCCAAAAATCAGTTTAGATCTCTGTTGCATAGTAGTTCATCATCATATTTTTATTTTCTATAATTATTGCATTTTAATATTTATTAAAAATCAAAAAATAGCCTTTTTGTGCACTGTCTAGCTTATAAAATTCATAAAAAATATAAAAACACTCCAGAAAAATCCCAAAAAAATAAATTTTGTCTACTTTAGTTTGTTTTAACTCCCAGCCAAAAATCATTAAAAATTACAAAAGAAAACTCATAAAAATCACAAAACTCTAAAAAGCTTCCAAAAAATATTAAAAATTCTACAAAAACCCTAAAATATAATCTTGGTGTCTAAATTTTCCTTATTTTATTATCTTTATATGAAAATTAATTGGGAGAATTTTTGCTACTGTTTTCCATTTTATTTCTCCATTTTAGTTTCAGCCTTGCATTTTATTCACTGTTTTCTTTATTTTGCTAATTAAAAATACCAAAAACATTCTTAAAAAATCCCAAAAATTACAAAACAGTAACAAAGTATAAAAAGACCAAAAAGAGTTTCTTTGCTAAGTTTTGGACATTTTTATCTATTTTTATAAATATCTCTTTCTCCCTTTTATTACATAGGTTATATATTCCAATATTGAAAAAGAAAAATAAAAAATATAAAATATAAAAAGAAAAGATAAAATCAGAAAATTAAAAACCAAAATACAAAAATATAAAATTAAAAAATATATATATAAAATAAAAAACCCACAAAAAATAGCATTAATAGACAACTTGATCACATTCACACATTTTTGTGCCTTAATGCCCCGTTCTACCTGTTTTCTCCCTGTGTTCGACCTCTACACATACTTGCACTATACACATCTTGTTGTAGAGTTATAATAAATTTTTAACTCCACACACTTTCACTGCTTTACTTGATTGTCGTGGGTTAATTGTTGTTTGAATCGGGATTTTCGATCGGTCACCGCATCGACTGCGGTTTCGCCTTGTGAAACCGTACGACCCTCCATTTCCCTGTTCAACAAATGGCGCCGTTGCCGGGGTAAGTCTCCTATTTCTCACTTTCTATACATTTCTGAGACCATGATTGACCGGGAGGATTCTGTATGTACGGCTCAATCTTCCTCCAAGTCTTACAGTATCGGCTTTGATCTACCATTCCTTCCCTTATGAGTCGAACATTTGCTTCATGCTACCGGACCCTGCCTTCGCTTTCGATCTATCTTGCCCCGATAGCTGACACCCACCTGACTGTATATCCGGGTGTCTTTTCAATTTATGATTGTGTCGTCGTTCTCACAAGGAGACGATGGCGAGAGCATGGTATTCACTTGTCAGATACCATCTTGCACTTCACCTGTCTATACCCTTTGTATATATGTGTTACCATTTCATTCATTCTTTCTCCCGTATGTTACGTGTACCCCAGATCATGCACCATATCTTTATGTCTATACTTAGGAAGTACTTTGTGCTAAGTATGGGGTACGCACCGTGTTGTTCTTTCTTCGTTCTGTTTCATCACTCTTGCCGTTGCTTATACTTAGGGATCTTTCACCCTAAGTATAGGGGGAGTGATGCGTACATTCTTTATGATCTTTTCATCTGTCTTTATATATCTTTTCTTCTTTTCTTCTTTTCATTTTCATTTTTCACTTTCTACAAAAAAATGTCACCCCCTTTTTGTCAGTTTTCTATACTTAGGACGCACTTTGTCCTAAGTATAGGGGGTGCACCCCGAGTTCTCTCATTCTTTGATCTCCTCCACTGTCTCCTCTCTTGTTGATTTGCTCTGCTATACTTAGGGATATCTCACCCTAAGTTTAGGGGGAAACAACCCGAGCTGTGATCTATTTATTCCCACCCTTGATCCTCCCAGCCTTGTGTACAGTCTGCTATACTTAGGATTATTTAATCCTAAGTATAGGGGGAGGTCAACTTTTGATTCATTTAGCTCTTCATTCTTTCATTTTTTTCTAGTCGTTGTAGTATAGGCTTTTCTATACTCGGTACGAGTTATGTCTTCTCTTTTTTCTTTTTGATCTATGAGGACATAGCTCATGCTAAGTATAGGGGGGTCGTATATACTATGTATATACTTTAGCCATAACTCTTACTTTCGTATTTTTAATAATTACTATATATGTGATTTAATAAATAAATTAATAAAAGGATATATATTCCTCAAAATTCTTTTTCTAGATACTGATGAATAAATCTGGTTAAAATGTTTTGCAAAATAATTTGAAAAATGGTTTGACCTGTTTGGAAAACTTTTTGTAAAATGTTGTCAACCTTTGTACAAAAAGATTTTGTGTATAAAATTTGTTTCTTTGTGTGAAATAAATTATTTTGAAAATATGTTTGCAAATGTTTGGAAAATTATTGCAAAAATATTGTAAAAATCTATATCTACTATTTGAAAAACCTTTGCAAATTAGTTTTCAAATGTTTGTAAATATTTGTAAAAAATATTTTGAACTATAGTTTTGAAAATTGTTTTCAAACAAGTTTGAGGAATATATATATATATATATATATATCAATATAAAAAAATAAAAATAATAAAAATATAATAATTCTTCATCAATTGTATATATACATAGACTAATAAAAATAAGTAATATTTTAAACATGTAAATTCTTTAAATTATTAATCCTTGTAAATAAAAAGAAGCAAGCCCGTGTAAATAGTTATATATATTTTACATGTTTTGTGTGAAAAAATTCTTTTTATTTTTAAAAATCTTTAAAAATTCCATCATTCTTTCTGCATTGTACATAGCATTTGCAGAGCATTAGCATTCTTTCGAATTGAGCTTGATGTTTGAACTAGTCCAAATAAAGTCAAAGATTGGAGCTTGGTTGGACCTTACTGCACCTAACTGCACTGGAACCTTTTGGTAACTTGATTTAAGGTACTTCAGGTCTATTCAGACTTAATTCTTTGAGACTCAGGGCTGGGTTCAAGTCACCTTAACTGACTCACTAGAACTTTTCGAGATGCACACATGACTCTGATCGGTCGTGACCTAACTTGGACACTTGCACCTTTCACTTAACTCAACTCAGTCGGAGTGGTGAGGGGAAGGGATTTTCCAGTTTGAGATTGACACGAGTGGAAACATTCGCCCTCGTCTAGGGAGGGAAGTGCACCCAAACCCGATCCAGTTTCCATGAGGTCTAAGGACAAGAGAGTGTGGGTTGCAATAATGCTTCAAAAGAGGGATAGTCTTCCAGCTCAAGAGGAAAAACTCCTTATTTAATTGCTGATGTATATAGTATTTCAAAAAAAAACTCCAAAAAAGTGTACATGCCTGATTGAAAATAATGCCTACCAGAGTGTGTATATATGTTGTATAGAAAATAAGCAAGCTTGAGCATAAAAGTTATACCATGTGAGCCTGCAGCTAGATGACTTGACTACACTGGTCATGCATCCCATGATAGGTAGCTACACTGGCTACCGTCCATTCTTCTATTCAGCCCCTCCTCTTGAGTCTGATGCCACTTGAACTTAGAAGGGAATACCCAGCTCCTTGAGGAAGGAGTTGCTGGATTGGGGAATCATTGGGTTGTCACTCTGGAGAAGTCAATTCCTTTGTCATTTCAATTGGGGAGAGTCGCTATCACTTACATTGTACAAGTCAGCTTCATAGTCATAAGGGTTTGCATATGATGTAGCCTAGTTCTGACCTGGCTATTGAGGTGGTTTGAACCAAGTTTTGTGACTCGCGAAGGTTGTTGTGTTTTAAATTTAGTTCACGATCAGGTTCCAAATACATTCTCACATCAAGGTATAACCTGAGATCCAAACTTTGATTTTGTAAAGACAAGTTTAATAATTAAAATCAATTCTATTTATTCTTTCTTTTTCTTTTATTCTTTAATTCTTTTTATACTTATTGTATAAGTGTTTGCTAGGGACTAGCAAAGACAAGTATAGGAGGGTGATGAATCTCTATTTCATCACCTTTATTCTATCATTTTGGCCTTAAAAACCCTATCTATTGCATTTATTGTGTAAATAATGTGATTTTTAATGCCACAATTATAAAATAACAAGAAGAAAAGAAAAAGAATAAAATATCGAAGATATTTTATAACACTAAACTCCGAGATCAAGTCAAGAATTGAGTTGGTCGACAAGGAATAAAGTAGGGGGAGATAAGGGCCAAAATAGAATAAAAACCCTATTCTTCTATTTATTATATATCTATTTTGACATATATTTTATTCTGTATTATTTATTCATCAAATGAAGAAACTTTGTATATGAAAGTTGTAGATAGTAATGTAAATAAAAATAGAAAATTGAGTTTGCACAAAAAAATATATAGTGTACATTTTATACACAAAATAAAAAGTCAAAATCCAAACTTCACAGACCCATATCTTTCAAATAAAAACTCAAAATTTATCACAATCACCTCTAATTATATAACTTTTCATAAGCTATTTAATGGAGGTGGTTTCATATTTTTTGGAGTTACGGTGTGAAAGTTAGGTTTTGGACCCTCATTGTACATTGTACCTGAATAAAGTATTCAATTTATTCATCCTTCATTATTTTTACAGATTCATGTTTTTATAATTCTGTAATTATTATTCATAACATATGTTCATATTAAAATCAAAATAAAACCAAAAATTAATTGTAAAATAAACTAAGTCTATAAATATATAGGCAAAATACCTATAATTATACATGTATATAAATAAAAGGGAAACCTATTCTTTTATTCTTTGTTCATCCATATTTTTATAATAATGTAAATATTATTTATATTATATTAAAAAATATATAACCAAAATAAAGACTAAGAAAATGAATTAAAAAAATAAAATGTATGTAATATATAGATAAAATACATATAAGTATACCTATATATTATACATATCTATTTATTTAAGAGTACAAATAATATTATAAATTAAAATAGAAATATATTTATGTACATAAAAACAAGTTATAAATATATAAAATAATAAAATAAAATATACAAAATAAAAATAAAATAGTCAAAATATAATATACCTATAAATACACCATTAAAAATGAACTACTAACAAATAAAGTCGAAAAAATAAATAAAAATCACAATAAAATACTAAATAAAATAATAAACATTTTTACTTTATAATCAAAAATTAATAAAATTAAATACTATTTTTAAATAATTATTTTCTAATAAAACTTGTTGTTTTGTCTTCTAGCAGGCTGAACTGGACCAATCGCAATCGCCTCCTTATATCGTTTGCTCCCTGTGTTCGACCTCTACACATGCTTGCACGCTATACACATTTGCTGTAGAGTTATAATAAATTTTAACTTCACATTTTTTATCTTTATTGCTTAATTAATTATTGTTGGTTATTGATGAATCCATGATTCATTAACTTTTCTGTCGCATTTTGTCTTAAAACCCTTAACAAATGCATGTAAATATTCATTAATTTCCATCTTTTAACAAATCCTCATTCATGAACAATTATTCACTTTTAACCATAAAAAGCATGTAAATAAATAAATAACCAGAAAAAGAACAAAAGGCAGATTGGATATATGTATATATGTACAATATGACTTAAAATATAAATATAACTGCAAGGTATATTTATAGCCTAACCCCCGAGACCAAGTCAGCATGGATTGGTCGACAAACCAAAAAATAGGGGGAGATAAGGAAAGAAAACCCTAAAAATAGATTAATACACACTCCATACACTTCTACTATTTATAAAATAAATACAAAACTTCAAAGATTTCTAATTAATTCATAAGTATATATTTTTCACCAAACTCTTTTCCTAATTATTTCTAAAAATGTAAATATAAAAATAAAAATAAGTTAAAAATATTACCTTGTATATATGCCAAGAAATCCAGGATATAAATTGTCAAAATCTCAACTTCCGAACATCATAACTTCTTCGTACGAACTTCAATTTTACTCTACTCACCTTTAAAGTTTATAAAATAATATTCTCTAATTAATAAAGGTGGTTTCATTGAATTCGGCATCCGTTTACAAAAAGTCAATTTTGGGACCAAAAGACAACAAGGTTTCTGGGCTATTTATTTTATATAACACATATTATTTATAGTTTTCTTAATTTTAAAATTTTTAAATATTTCCATGATCTTGTAATTTAACCCTAATTTATTTCATAATTTTTGGATCTTATTTATTATTTTAATAAAATCAAAAACCCTAAATTATAGGTATAAATGAACTAGCTAGATACTACCCATAGTTATTAAAATATGTAAATTAATTTATTAAAATCCATAAAAATTCATACAACCCTTATTTATTATTCTAATAATTAAGAAAAATATAAAAGTAATTTTTAATTAATTATTTATTAATTTAAAAATCCAAAACCTATTTATATATACATATTTATTAATATAATATTTATATTTCTAATAATATTTATTATTTATAAAAAATAATTAATCCATAAATTAGATAATTAAATTATTTACATTTCTTTGTCAGCACCTGCTCATCTTCTTCAAGAGTCTGGTAATGGGTATGTTACAACCAACCGACTTCACTAATTTATCCCACGCGTGTTTGCACTCCTCCAGGCCATCTAAGCCATTGATCCTATTCTCCTAACAATCAAGAACCTCGCCAGCCATTCGATTAAGCTTGGAGCCCACGCCATTGCTCTATTTAAAGCTCCAAAGTCCGCCATTCGCGAACTAACTCTCCAAAAACCTATAGCTCAAGCTCCAGCTGCCTGACCCCCATTCTTCCAAGCCTTGCACAGCCTCGCACTGGTGGTAACAACACATGCAAGCTACTTCGTGTGTAGGAGGGATCTTCGGAGGAGGTTCCAAGGCTGTTCGCCGCCTTGTATCGCCGCGCATCGCCGCGTTTCGCTCCGGCCAAGGTCGCCCATCGAGCGCTTCTTTGAGGTAATATACCTTGACTTCCCCCAGACCTACTCCTTCATTTTCGCTTTAATTTCTCCTCGATATTCGTGTACCTATTAGCACGATTAAGACGTCATTAGGACGCTTAATCATCATACTTGGACGCTCAATCGATTCCCCTTCTCAATCGTTTCGAATTATATTCAAATTGCGATGCCATTCCATCGCCATTATCACACACCTTGCAATAATTCTTGAAACTACAGTTTTCATCACTTTTCGATCTTGCAAAACTTTAATCAATTGACCGATTCCTTGAGAATCGAGCATACATATCTTGCATTTGCAAATCTAACTTCAATCACGAGCAGCTTCTACGCATCTGGGAGCTTTCATCTTCACAGAAATCCAATTCAAAGAAGAGGCATCAGACTACATCAACCTCCAGGTTGTAGCGGGCCGTCATCTTCCTCGAGCCACCACCGTCGCTTCGAGCCGCCTCCGACCACCACCTACTGCGGGCGAGCTCGAGGGGTGGAGGAGCCACCCCTCTGGCCCCGTCGGAGAGCCCAAGACGCCGTCGTTTGCTCGGGAAAAGTCGGAGAAGACGCGCCCTTCACCAGCGAGTTCAACCGCTCAAGAACAGATTCAAGAACAGCCGGTGTACAGGTAGCAGACACGTGGCGCACCCGCAGACGTAAGATCAGCGCGAATAACTTCTAATCTGAACCGTCAAAGCTGAAACGGTGGACATTTTGCATACTTAACCCAGAAAGCTTTCCAAAGTTAATTCCCGCTCCAGAACGTTTTTAGAAATTACATTTAGGTCCCTCTGTAGGGACCTAAATGTAAAAATTATTATTTTTCTTTCAAAACAGTCCCTTTAAAGGACCTAGCTGCAGAACTTTTTAGTATTTTCTTTGCGCTTACACCCCTGGGCTATAGGGGATATTTGGACCTCTTTTCGACCTTATTTTTAAGAGATTTTCTTGGGGTAGTTACGCAACTACTCCCATGAGGTTTTTAGTATTTCTTGTGTATTTTTCTACGTGTTTTTCTCATGTTTTAATTTGTTGAAAACCGACTTCGTCTTGATTTGTTTTCTTGTGTAGTGCGAGCCCGTTGCTCGGTTTCTACCTACTATATTGTATCATCTACCTATATTTCACCTATTATATAATAAATAAATCTTTTGAAAAATATCCCTTTTGAAAATTAAATAAAAATTTGGAAAGATTAAAATCAAATAAAAACTAAAAAAAATAAAAATAAAAAGTGTTCCTTTCTTTGATCACTTTTAGAAGAGATAAAATAAAATCGCAAAAAATTTCCTTAAAAAATCAAAGTCTTCTATTCTGCCTCCTTGAGTTCGACCCAGGCACACTCACCTGGATGAATAATTAGTGTAGGTTTTCTATCGAAAATCGAATTTGTTTGATAGACTGAGATCTTTTCACGGCTTTTTTCTACACCGATATCTTTGTTCTCTAAAAAAAGCCGCGATCTGATTTTAGACTTATCAAAATGGCTCCGTTGTCGAGGAGGCGTTAGAATATTTTGATTTTTTTTTCGAATTTTTGTGATTTTATTTTCATTCTTCTTTTTGTTTGGTTTTCCGTTGCTTTTTGTACGGTCTTTCGTACAGCTTTTTCTCGATAGTCTTCTTGTTTCATTTTCGTAGTTTTTCTTTCGGCTTTTCTTACGGTTTTCTCGACTCATCTCTCGGTTTTCTCCGCTAACTAATTTTCGCAGGGCCTGCAGGATCAGCCAGCTTCTTAGGAAGCCGAATCAGTTGAAAGAGCAGAGGCTGGCTTCTTCTTTACGAGTCGGCTGCAGAGGGCAAATTTAGTTAGTGTAATTTTTGTAAAAGAGAGAGAAAGGGAGAGAAACTGTAAAAGATAATAAATAAGCCCACATTCTTTTTCGGGGTCTGATTCGTCGAATACCGTGTATTCGGGGGATCAGAGCACCTACCACGGTTTTTCTCGCCTTATCGGTTTTTCGCGGCTTTCTAGATGATTGCTTAGGATTTTTTCTTTCTATTTGATTGTGCCTACGTAGCTAGTTTCAGGACTTGTAACCTAGGTGCATGATTTTAGGAAAAGAAAAAAAATCGGTAGATGTTTGTTTGAAAAAATCCAAAAAAATTTCAAAACCGCAAAATAAAATCGGGTCTGCTAAACATATCTGACCTAAAAAAACCATAACGATTCATTTGTTTTGGGAGAGTAACCCCCGCACAACTTCTCAGAGTGCGCGAGCGAGAGCCGACCCATAAGGTTAGAGCCCAAATCCTGTATTTCCCGCGAAATACTACTTAGTCGATACTCCTGATCACTGTTCCTCAGTGGGTACTCTCGGGTAGTCGGAAACGGTCCGAGTTTACTTAGCAAAGTCGGAGGTTTAGAGGACACTGCGCAAGGCTCCGTCCTCAAGTAACACGGGTAGCCGGAAACGGTCCGTACTTACTCCCATACTGGCTGAGTGCGAGTGATCTTCTGTAAGGACTCGGGCCAGTGCTTCGGAGAAACCATCGGGCACCTATTAGCTCGCTCAGCTCGCGATAATCGCGATACTTGTTTGCTAATCACAACCCTAAAATCGATAAGATAAAAGACCGAACTCTTACGGTCTTCATCGGGTCGAGTTGGTGAACACGGGGTTTGCTTTGTGTTCGCTTGCAGGGCGTGAGTTTTCCGCGGCTTTCGCATTTTTCCATCTCCTTTGAATCGTACATCGTGCTCTCCCGATCAAATCTCTTGACATCGAAGATGACGTCTCGACGGCTTTTCTGCTCAGACTCCGTGAGCTTTCGACCGTCCATCGTCGAGAGTACTTCTTCACAGGCTCGGGATGACACTCTTCCCGAGCTGGTCCCATTTGATCTCGAGGAGAGTCAGACCCAGACTCCCTCGCCTCCTGGCCAGAATATTGAGGTAGACCCTTGCCTTAATACATCATCTAGATCTCCAACCGATTTTTCGCTGAGTTCGGACGAGATCTTCTCTTTCACAGACAATCAGATGGCTCGCGGCAAAGGACCAGTGGCAGACGAGAGGCCACCAGCTGGGGAGAACCATGAAGGAAGACCAGACGCAAATGTTACTACTGGTATTCTCGATATACTTCAACAGATGAATCTACAGATCCGAGAACAATTTAGAGTTCAAAATGAACTGTGGGCTAAAATAGCCGCGCTGCGAGCAGGGGCCGGGAACCAGTTACCGCCTGCGGTTCCCGCGACTTTACGGGATGAGTATGACCCGGGCGCTAGAATGCTCCACCATTGGATTCGGCTACCGCCAAATCAAGGGCCATACGAGCTGAGACCGTCCTTCATTTCTTTGCTTCCCAAGTACTATGGGAATGCCGCAGAGGAGCCGTTTACCTTCTTACAACAATTTGAGATGATTTGCGGTACGGATTGCTACCCTGGAGTTACGTAGGAGGTTGTACGCCTCAAGACCTTTCCCATTGCCCTAGCCGATAAGGCTCTTTACTGGATGAGTCATCTGGGAAGGGAAATCTCTACATGGGACGATCTGAAGTCCACTTTCCTGCGCAAATATTTTCCTCTGGGAATGACGAACATGATAAGGAGCCAGATCTCCAACTTCACGCAACTCCCGCACGAATCTCTCCATGAGGCATGGGATAGATTCAAGGACCTTACGGAGAGATGCCCGCATCATGAGATCCTGATGAAGGTGCTAGTTCAGAACTATTTTGGAGGACTCCAGCCGGACATACAGGGGCTCATCAGTGCTGCATGTGGCGGCAGCTACTTGAACAAGGACGCCGAGTCAGTCTGAACCATCTTCGAAGGGATGACCGAGAACTCGAGAGTCGTAGACTCTACTCGGGCATTTCAGAAAGCCCCGCAGCCACCACATCACCGCGATCACCATAAGGCGGCTAACATCTCAGATTCTGAATCCAACACGAACATGGGATACATTAGCGAGAAGCTAACGTTGGTGGATGTGATTCAAAAGTAAGTGCAAGACTTACAACCGCTGCGAGAGTTGGAGAAACTCTCATCTCTACCTCAGCAGCTGAGTGATCTGTCGAAGAAGGTGCCTGACCTTCAGCTCTAGTATCAGCAGAGCCAGTCTTCTTCGACCGCACAACCAGCACTGAGGATCGCACCCGCTCCACCCACCCGTCCGATCCACTTCATACAGAGCAAACCAGAGACTCCGTAGCTTGATTGGCATAAGGATCAGTCTCACGCCAATCCCGGCTAGATCACCAGCACCGCAGAGATGGAGGTGGAGCCGCAATCCACTCTCGAGATCAACAGGAATTGGTATACTCCGATTCAGCATCCGAGTATACCGAATCAACAGCAGCAGCCGTACGGTCATCCGCAGCATGGGCGTCTGAATTTCCAGCACCGCCAGAGCTTCACGCCACAACAGTCTCATCCGAATGTCTATCATCAGAGACCACATTCATATCAGCACCCTGCTAACTATTCACAGAATTATCCGTATCAGCAGCCGCAGCAGTCTTCCTCCACACCACAACGATACTCTCAGCCTTCCACTTCTCAGCAATACACGCCAAGGCAGGAGAGAGGAGCAAGCCAGGGCCACCACACCAAACCAGAGATGTCTTTACAGGCCCAGGCACTCAACCAGATCATGGACATGCTGAGTACACTCCAGATTGCACACAAGACTGAGATGGAGCAGGTTAACCGTCGTCTGGATGAGTAAACCGTGTCGAAGACCACTCTTCCAACCCAGCCTCAGATGAACCCGAACAATAAGAGTAGGCATCCAGATCAGGTAGACACTACAGGTAAGATCTCGTTTCCTGAATTTTTATCTAACTTCATTCGCCTCAGGAGCGGTATATCACCACAAGCACCTGCTGGAGTAGAGGAGAGGGCACCAGAGGAGCATGAGCAGATCCATGAGCCGCAAAAATCTGAAGCCGAGGAGGAGAACCAACAAGATGATGAGGACCACCCTGCATATTTGAGAGACGGGAGCGATATCGACACAGCAGATATGGACACTGGCGAATCAGACGATGACACCACGCCAGATCAAGTAGAGAATCCCGAGAAAAACATTTCTTCCCCTGTCTTAGAGAGTTTTGTACATAATTCTGAAACTCTCAATGTACAAACTGATTCTGAAATGAATAAAAATTCTGATTTTCTGACTCCTGACTTTGTTCCTTTTCCCGATGCCTTGTTTGGAAAAGGAAAGAAAAACAACAAAAAGAATACTGTGACTCCAGAGACCGAACGACTATTGAAAGATCACATTTTTCTGAAGATTCCACTCCACGATGCCTTGGATCATTTTCCTACGCTCAAGAATCAGTTGAGGAACAAATGTACTACACGTAGGAAAAAGAGATCACGAGTTGAGAAACATATATTGACCAAGGCAACTTCGTGTGCGATTCGGAACAAGGTACCTAAGAAGAAGAAAGATTCTGGAGCTCACTATGTCAATTGTCAGATTGAAGACACTACATTCCAGCGTACTCTCTTAGATAATGGTTCCTCGATCAATTTACTTCCATCCTCTTTGCTTGATAAGCTCAAGCTAGGTCCTCTCTACAAATCACATGCGATACTTCAGTTTGCAGATCGATCTGTGAAGAGACCTAGAGGTGTACTAAGGAACATTATCGTGACCGTTCAGGGCTTGCAGTTTTCAGTGGACTTTACCGTCCTAGACATGGCATGCCCTACACAGTTACATCTTGCTCCAATCATTCTCGGGAGACCCTTCTTGGAGACAGCAAGAGCACTATTTGATTATGATGCTGCGAGAGTATCATTCCGCACCGACAATGGAGAGATACACATTGAGATGGAAAGAGGATGTAGTAGTCCCAAATCAGTACTGTCATTTACTTCAGAGGACACCAGTCTTACAGAAGATTGTCAGCACATAGATGAGACACAGTTTCCTGATCTCGAGAGCATTTATTTTGATACCCACGATATCTTACACGAGGATAGGGTAGATCACTCGATACCTAGTTCTTCAGATGATTGTTCACATACAGAGACAAAGTTCATATCAGACTCAGATGAGCAGTCACTTGCAGTAGATATCTCAGTGTCGCAAATTGAAAGTACACATATTATAGCACAAGAGTCAATTGATTACATTGCACAGATCATACAGTTTATTCAGCATAGAGAGTCGGATGGTGTGATGCTTACACATATAGACACCTTCTGTAGTCCGACTCCAGAGACGCATATTTCAGAAAAGAGAGCTTTGCCATGTACAGAGTTCACTTACGGAGGAGGCCCTACTTTTTCAGCCAACGATCAGTACGCACAGAAAAAGCAGAAAATTCAATATGATCCTGGTTGAAGTGATTTATTTTGTACAGGATTCATGATCATTCTTTCACTTCATCTCATCCTGTACAAATTCTTTTGAGCCATTCGATTCCGGAGATCCACAACACTTGTATATTCTTCGTAGACCACAATCGTCCCCATTTTTGCTCGTCTTCTATGCTTAGGATACCAGATCCTAAGTATAGAGGGGACCGATTGTTCGCTGATTCACGTTTTATATTTTGTTCTGATTCTTTTTGTATAGCCTTTCTTTCTCACAAATCACTGGTCTCCGATTTTTGACTACACTCTTTTCTATACTTAGGATGCCTTATCCTAAGTATGGGGGACCGAGTGATTTCGATGACTTCGTATTCTTTTTCTTTTGAACTTTCGTTACTTATTCTTTTCACTCAGTCATCATGTTTTTGCTCTCCCGTTATACTTACGATGACCTGATCGTAAGTATAAGGGGGGTTGACTGACTTGTACCCTTTACTCTTTTTCACCCACTTTTACTTAGCACGAGTTATGTCCTCCTTTTTCTCTTTTGACGCTATGAGGACATAGCACAAGCTAAATATAGGGGGGTGCGTATATATTGTATATATACTTTCGTCCATAACTCGTACTTTTATGTATTTTCTATATCTATAAAATCCATAAAAAGTGGGTAAGGGTAATTTAAAATCCATATATATATATATATATTATTTATAAAACCCTGGTAAATAAGTAAAATATGTTTAAAACTTGTATTTAAAATCTGTAATTAAAATAGGTACTTAAAATATGTATTTAAAATTTGTATAATATTTATTTAAAATCCTATTTATTAAAACATGTGTAAAAACTATTTAATCCTTATAAAATCCTTGTAGATAAAATCTGTAAAATACATTAGACAATTAACCCGAATAAAATATATCTTGTAAAATTCTTGTATAAAAACTTGTTTATAAAAACCATAAAATCCATAAAAAATACAAAGTCCTAAAATTCATAAAAAGTACAAAATCCTTAAAATCCATAAAAATGAGTAAAATCCAGAAAATATACTTCACAAAAACAAGGTTGCATTTGCATTCGCATTTTTCAGAATAAGTTTGATTTCTGGAATAAGGAGTGAGTCTAGTCTAAAGGATGGAGCTTGATTACGGCCTTTAACTCTCGTTGTAAGGAGCCTGGTTAAGATTTGGAATTTAGAGTCTTCAGGTCTTTTGACTTAAAATCTTTGGGTTCCATAGGACCATATTCGGGAAATCAAGTCATATGTGCTTAAGTAGACCATTTGGAGTCATCCATACAACTCTACACCAATGAACCAATCTTGAACACATGCACTCTGCACTTAGCTTAACTCGCATGGAGTTACGAAGGGCAGTACATCTTGGTAGTGCATTTCTATCCTTATCTTTGCGGCATTGATGTCTAAAGACGGGAGAGATTAGGGTTGCGATAGTTGCTTCGGATGAGGGAAGGATCTGCTGACACAATTTTTCTAAGACCTCAAAAAAGGGACGGAACAAAAAGATGCTATATCCGTCGAGGCACAAAAAGATGAATGCAGTGCAAGCAAATTACAAAGTCAAAGCAAAGCAGAAGCCACCAAATAAGACCACAATGGTTCAAGCTTCCACCAAAAATGCCTGCACATCTTAGTAGAGACTCAGCTACACCGGTTGAGCTTCACAAGGAGATGCGTCTACACTGGTCGCACTCCACTTCTTTTCTCATTCTTCTATTTTCTCTCTATATTTGATTATGGACATAGCAGAATTGAACTCAGAAGGGAATACCTCCCTCCCCGAGGAAAGAGTAGAAGGATGAGGAAGCCATAGAAGTGTATAGCCGGGATGGACGGTTTCTTCGTTTCTCTAAGCAGGAAGAGCTAAATCAATTCACACACTGTACAAGTTGTCTTCAAGGATGATAGAGTTTGCGATATGAATAAGTGAGTTTGAACTAGCCGATGAAGTGATATTGAGTAAGGATTTGTGGAACTTGAGGACTGTTGAGGGTAAAATCCTAATCCTAGTTAAGGTTCCGACAAAATGCTTGTTTCAGGCCCGATCGAGCTCGGTCCTTTGTCTGTTCTCATGAATTGGTTTAGGAAAACAAATTCATTCTAACTTTCTTTCTTTTTCACTTACTTTTTTAAAATAAGTGTTTGCTAAGGGACTAGAAAAGTTTAAATATAGGGGGTTGATGAATCTTTTAACAAATGCATGTAAATATTCATTAATTTCCATCTTTTAACAAATCCTCATTCATGAATAATTATTCACTTTTAACCATCAAAAGCATGTAAATAAATAAAGAACCAGAAAAAGAACAAAAGGCATATTGGATATATGTATATATGTACAATATGACTTAAAATATAAATCTAACTGCAAGGTATATTTATAGCCTAACCCCCGAGACCAAGTCAGCATGGATTGGTCGACAAACCAAAAAGTAGGGGGAGATAAGGAAAGAAAACCCTAAAATAAATTAATACACACTCCATACACCTTCTACTATTTATAAAATAAATACAAAACTTCAAAGATTTCTAATAATTCATATGCATATATTTTTCACCAAACTCTTTTCCTAATTATTTCTAAAAATGTATATAAAAATAAGTTAAAAATATTACCTTGTATATATACCAAGAAATCCAGTCTATAAATTGTCAAAATCTCAACTTCCGAACATCATAACTTCTTCATACGAACTCCAATTTCACTCTACTCATCTTTAAAGTTCATAAAATAATATTCTCTAATTAATAAAGGTGGTTTCATAAAATTCGGAGTCCGTTTGCAAAAAGTCGGTTTTGGGACCAAAAGACAACGGGGTTTCTGGGCTATTTATTTTATATAACACACATTATTTATAGTTTTCTTAATTTTATAATTTTTAAATATTTTCATGATATTGTAATTTAACTCTAATTTATTTCATAATTTTTGGAACTTATTTATTATTTTAATAAAATCAAAAACCCTAAATTATAGGTATAAATGAACTAACTAGATACTACCCATATTTATTAAAATATGTAAATTAATTTATTAAAATCCATAAAAATTCATACAACCCTTATTTATTATTCTAATAATTAAGAAAATATAAAAGTAATTTTTAATTAATTATTTATTAAATTAAAAATCCAAAACCTATTTATATATACATATTTATTAATATAATATTTATATTTCTAATAATATTTATTATTTATAAAAAATAATTAATCCATAAATTAGATAATTAAATTATTTACATTTCTTGTATTTAAACTTATTTAAAATAACCTTAATTACTATCTAATATTGATTTTAGAAGTATTTAACATAACTGGCCAACCAGGTGCTGACACTTGTAAGCACCTGGCTCATCTTCTTCAAGAGTCTGGTAATGGGTCTGTTACAACCAGCCGACTTCACTAATTTATCCCACGTGTGTTTTCACTCCTCCAGGCCATCTAAGCCGTTGATCCTATTCTCCTAACAACCAAGAACCTCGCCAGCCATTCGATTAAGCTTGGAGCCCACGCCATTGCTCTATTTAAAGCTCCAAAGTCCGCCATTCGCGAACTAACTCTCCAACAACCTGTAGCTCAAGCTCCAGCTGCTCGACCCCCATTCTTCCAAGCCTTGCTCAGCCTCGCACTGGTGGTGACAGCACCTGCAAGCTACTTCGCGTGGAGGAGGGATCTTCGGAGGAGGTTCCAAGATGTTTGCCGCCTTGCATCGCCACGCATCGTCGCGTTTCGCTCCGGCCAAGGTCGCCCGTCGAGCGCTTCTTTGAGGTAATACACCTTGACTTCCCCCAGACCTACTCCTTCATTTTCGCTTTAATTTCTCCTCGATATTCGTGTACCTATTAGCGTGATTAAGACGTCATGAGGACGCGTAATCATCATACTTAGATGCCCAATCGATTCCCTTCCCAATCGTTTCGAATTATATTCAAATCGCGACGCCATTCCATCGCCATTATCACACACCTTGCAAAAATTCTGGAAACTACAGTTTTCGTCACTTTTCGATCTTGCAAAACTTTAATCAATTGGTCGATTCCTTGAGAATCGAGCATACATATCTTGCATTTGCAGATCTAACTTCAATCAGGAACAACTTCTACGCATCTGGGAGCTTTCATCTTCACGAAAATCCAATTCAAAGAAGAGGCATCAGATTACATCAACCTCCAGGTTGCAGCAGACCGCCATCTTCCTCGAGCCACCACCGTCGCTTCGAGCCGCCTCCGACCACCACCTACCGCGTATGAGCTCGAGGGGTGGAGGAGCCACCCCTCTAGCCCAGCCGGAGAGCCCAAGACGCCATCGTTTGCTCGGGAAAAGTCGGAGAAGACGCGTCCTTCACCAGCGAGTTCAACCGCTCAAGAACAGATTCAAGAACAGCCAGTGTACAAGTAGCCGACACGTGGCGCACCCGCAGATGTCAGATCAGCGCGAATAACTTTTAATCTGAACCGTCAAAGCTGAAACGGTGGACATTTTGCATACTTAACCCAGATAGCTTTCCAGAGTTAATTCCCGCTCCAGAACTTTTTTAGAAATTACATTTAGGTCCATCCCCAGGGACCTAAATGTAAAAATTATTATTTTTCTTTCAAAACAGTCCCTATAAAGGACCTAGCTGCAGAACTTTTTAGTATTTTCTTTATGCTTACACCCCTGGGCTGTAGGGGATATTTGGACCTCTTTTCGACCTTATTTTTCAGAGATTTTCTTGGGGTAGTTACGCAACTACTCCCGTGAGGTTTTTAGTATTTCTCGTGTATTTTTCTATGTGTTTTTCTCATGTTTTAATTTGTTTAAAACCGACTTCGTCTTGATTTGTTTTCTTGTGTAGTGCGAGCCCGTTGCTCGGTTTCTAACTACTATATTGTATCATCTAACTATATTTCACCTATTATATAATAAATAAATCTTTTGAAAAATATCCCTTTTGAAAATTAAATAAAAATTTGGAAAGATTAAAATCAAATAAAAACTAAAATTAAAAAATAAAATAAAAAGTGTTCCTTTCTTTGATCACTTTTAGAAGAAATAAAATAAAATCGCAAAAATTTTCCTTAAAAAAATCAAAGTCTTCTATTCTGCCTCCTTGAGTTCGACCCATGCACATTCACCTGGATAAATAATTAGTGTAGGTTTTCTATCGAAAAGCGAATTTGTTTGATAGATTGAGATCTTTTCACGGCTTTTTTCTACACCAACATCTTTATTCTCTAAAAAAAGCCATGATCTGATTTTAGCCTTATCAAAATGCTATTGATTAAAGTTGGGTTTGCTCGAGCGGTCACCTCAGTGACGCTAATTGAGTTTAATTAGCATACCCTTGGCAAAACCCACTTTATCAAAGTCCTATCCAAATGTGCTTGTATGCAGGGGCTGTCACTTCGGGCACACATCTCCTACATGCAATCGCTGACGACAGAACCCCGCCTTGACGAAAGACCATGGATGTCACTTATGTAATCCTCCATATCATGTTCAAATTCTAATTAATTATTATGAATCATATTCACATAATTAATTCTTCTAAGAGAAATACACATATGTTCATAACAGAGTATTTTAATTAGATATAATTCATTTAATTATATTAAATAGTTATCAATCCGATTCAATCAACCAACAAACTTGATTGTTACTTGAAGGATTGTATTATCTCAAAAATACATATTATTAGAATTTTAATAATTAGAAAAATACATCATGATCCCTTCAAACATTATCCCTTCCTTACCCGCTGTCATGGATAGTATCGATGGGAGTGGGACAGACCGCTCATGGAGCAACCTGCTACCCCAATGCTCCCTGAATAGACACCATATCCACCTCAGATCAGGATAATTCCAATTGATCATTTTGTACTTGACATGATAATTGGTATTTCAATCGAAGTTATACCATATTATAATAATCAAAACATTTTTTTATTAATACTATAAGTAAATTTGCTAAACAAATCCTCAATCCTATTCAAGCATTAATGTTTATTAGAACGTTCATGTAACCAATTGTGATCCAGATCATATCTAATCAAGTTTTAGTTATGGTCAATGACATTCAAGGAAATAATCATCATCTTTAAATATTTCACAAATATTCATCAATAATTATTTCAGGAAATTAATCAATAATTTCCATTAATTTAATTGAATGACAATCACAAGGTTCATGACTAAGAAAGTAATTTTCAGCAATGACCCTCACTTATTAAAAATGGCATATCTCAATCAATTTAAATCCAAATAAAGAAAAATAAGTTTCCAAAGTTAGATAATTTAATTTACAACAGAACTCAAATGGTATTCACGCATTTCTAGGTGTTTTAAAATCGTAATTAACTCTTTAATTACGTCAAGATTCACTATCCCTGAAATAATGGATACATGTTCATTAAAATGATCATAACTTGAGCAATCAGATTCCAAATCATGCATACTCATACCCCACAGTTTCCTTATTTAATGAGAAGCATTATCCATGATGGATGGCTTGTGTTAGATTAGCCGGTGTGATAAATTCGTGTTTCAACACTTCTAAACAAGGAGAGAAAAAAATGACACAAATAAGGCTGCGTGAACAAAATGCAATAAAACATCACACAACCAAACAATTCCCAAGTCATCTTAAATTTATGGATCATATACAAAACCTCTAACCTATGGGTTGTGATACCACTTGAAGGATATGGAAAAATCCTTAAGTGCATCAAGAAAGCGTGAGGATCGCATCGTACGCGATTGGGAGCAACTAGTTGCACTAGTCGCTCGAGGCTGCAGAGTTTAAAAGTTTTCAAACAATGAAACCACATGATCAAAGAACACTTCTCGAATAGTCTCATCCAACACAAACAAGTATTAGGTTTACCCCTTGTAGAGTGGTTGCGATCGAGTCTCTAAACGAACAGACCTCCTGTCTCAAGTTTGATCCAACAGAGGAGACACTTGCGAGTGCATTGATGAGACGCATGCTCCTCACAATTCATGTTAGTGATCCAAGCAATGAATCTCCCGATCTCATCACATAAGTTCCAACGTCTTCTTCACAAGCGAGGTGCACCGAAGGAGACGGATATCTTTGAGCAAACAATCTGGCAGCATAACGACAATACTATAGCGATGGCGACTCTATCTGAGGCTCCATGGTGGATAGCCACAAGATAGAGAGGAGGAGAGAGACGACGTGTAGAGAGAGAGAGATGGAGAGAGTATGACTATTCTTGGAATTATGTGTATAATCTAAAAGGCATGGAACCCTTCCTTTTATACTGGTTGGATGTATATGGATCTTAATTCATGTGCCCTCTTAGATTAAGAGGTTATTAATCAATGGGCATGATTGTTGCTACAAATTTACAACAACAAATTTAATTAAAATAAATTAATTATATCACTTTATCAAGATACAAATTAATTTATTTTAATTTTAATTATAATAAATAGATAATAAGGGAGACAACCACCACCCTAAAAAGAGGGTGGTCGTCCCCCTTTGACTTGGTCAAGGTGGACGACCACCTTGTTGGTGGTTTTGACTTCTTTAATATATATTTATTATATAGGATAAAATGCAACAACTATTATTGCAATTATCTTCACAAAAATAATTCCAAATTAAATTTGTGAAAACATCAATCATGACATTGATAAATATGAATTATATTCATATATCCAACATAATATATAAATTAGATTTACAATTAATTATTTATTGTGAATCCAATTCACAATAACATATAATTTGTAATTCTATTTACAATTAAATCTCTCCATCTTATTATAAATCATATTTATAATATCCATGATTATTATAGATAGTGATATTTACATTAATCATGTCCTTGATAATTAAATCATATTTAGTCATCTTGGATCTCTATTCTGATGTGCCCAAATAATATGAATAACATTAACATTATTCACATCTTTGATAATTAAATCACATTTAATCATCTTAGACGACTCTCCTTATGAGGCCAAATATGAATCAAACTCATATTATTCATGATAATTAAATCATATTTAATTATCAATATCTCAATGCTCGGATATATATATATATATATCAATAGTGAAATTATCCTTGAAGTCTTTCAAGGATAATGTGCTTTCTCTGTGGATACTTGAAGATAACGATAGGGTGATTATATTGTTCCATATATAGTGACTTGGATATTGAGATCACATCTCAAATCTAGATCTTGCAGATCTCTCATAGATGCTTGATTAAATCAAGACCGAAATCTAATCTTCTCATTGCATCTGAATCACATTCAGATCAATGTCCAACATTTGGACCAAGATCAGATCACTTCTCTACTGAGAGGAGTCACTAAAATCCAGACCTGTTTCATCACTCCCTAGGAATGGAAGCGTCATAGTTATACAATCGTTTATGATAACATCACTCTCAGGTATTCCTAATACCTACACATCTGACATCCTGCATACTGGAAGATCCAGAGTAAATCTGAAGTTCTAGATTTAGATTATCTCCATCAAGGTTTTATCATTAAGTTTCTCATTTTACTATTGGGAGTTGGTATCGATCATATACTTTTCAAAAGCATATATCATACCTAGGTGTTGATCATATACTTTCCAAAAGCATATACCAAACCTTACAAATTTAGTCAAGCTTTCAAAGCGAGACGACCGTGCACGGAATTTGATCCTTCCTAATATCTCATTAGTGAGCTCATGTCTTCCGGTTCAGTAAATGAACCTGTATGATCCCTTTTAGAGATCATATTACTCATATACCCATGCATGCACACCAGTGCGTCAGTGTATAGACTTTGATTAGGTCATCAACCTGTTGGTCCGCCAAATGTACATACTCAGACATATAGTAACACATCTATCTCCAGTCAGAGGATATGTGAGTATATCGTGATAGCATATGACATAGGCCTTTGGTTATCTCGATCTATTATGCAAATTAGTTATTCTTCATTATAGATCAGGGAATGATATTTGCAATAAAATTTATTGCATAATGGCTCGTCATGGTCTCGCATGTACAACAGGATCACCTTTCATGTGACATCCATTTGTTGCTACCAACCATCCTAGATATTATGAGTGCACGTACGAGTGGGGTAATTGATAGTATATAAGCATGCATATTTTAATGATAACAAAGCTTGTGTGCAGAGATTGTAGTTAGGTCAAGAGCAGAAAAGCTATTGGATCGGGAACAAGTTCAAGCTAAGGAGCTCAAGCTTAAGTAACGAAGAAGCTAAGAAGCTCAACGGAGTTCAAGGATATGGAACTCCAGCTCAAGCTCAAGGAAGAATCTCAAGAATAAGACAGAGTCTTTTATTTTATTCAGTTCCATAGTTTGTACTTGTCTTAGAATGTAAAAGACCTAAAATCATAGATATTGCATTTCAGCCCTTTGACTTTGACTTTCAGGTAAAAGAGTTAAGCTGATCGATCAAGCATTATGACTTGATTGATCAACCTTTCTCTCATCATCGATTATTACTTGAGTTGCAACAACTATATTTCTGATCGATGGATTTTGATATATGATTATCATATCTTGATTCTGATTGATCATCTAAATCCTTATGTTCGATCATTTGATTCTAATCGATCATCTTGGTATCCCGATTGATCATGTTCTATTTCAGGAAGATTTTTAAAGCGGTTTCATTCCTGATTTGTTCACAAATGGCTACTTTAAGAGTCAATGTCTATGGGACCCTATGACCTATAAACAGGACCCCATACCTCATTTTACAACACACACCAAGAGCAACAAGCTCTCTACTCTCTAGTTTCCACTCTATAATTTGAGAGAAAGATCAAAGAGTTATTTTTGTTGTGTTCTTGATTACAACAACTCCAATTGTCTAAGATTGATTCCTACGACCTCGCTTCTCGCTCTGTAAGATTATTTTAGTTTTGCATCTTATTATTAATTACTTATTTACTTTGATATTAAGGTTGTTAAAATTATTTTCATTATCCTTCCTTCCTTGGGAACTTTTGGTATGTATTGCCCCCTAGATCTGATCCACCAGACGAGAAAATCCATTCTACATTGTTGTTGATTCGTCGGACTTATCCACCAATGGGATTCGTAGAATTTCCCAATTAAAGAAGTGAATAAACTAGAGGCTAACCAGTCTACAAAAGATAGATAATCATGCAAACCCTCCTATTCTGAAACAACTAAGTACTTAGATTCTAGATCCTTATCATTTTCATACCAATATTGTGGATGCCCGAGTCGAGAGACTCAGGTCGTGGTTTTAGCCCAAGATAATTTCCACATAAAATCCTTGTGCATTTGTGATTTGATTAATTATCTTGTGACTGAAAGTGCTACAGAATACTGTGCTTGTTTGAGTTTATTATTTGCAGCGATCCAGGTCATACTATATGATCCATCCACAGCCTTCAATTGGTGTCTGCATAGATACATAAAAACCAACATTTAGTATTAGAGTCTCTTCCGTACCGAAGAAGTAACTTTCAGAAGCACACATGGCCAGTATTTCAGGATCGTGATTGGAGGTAAACTCCGTAGTTCGTCCATCTCTTTTTAACAGAACAGATTACTCCAACTACAAGACAAAGATAATGATCTTTCTATGTCAAATTTATCAATATGGAGTATAATGACAAAGGAGTTCAAATTTATCGAGGAGAAGGAGACATGCTACACCACTATCAAACTAGTCTAGATGACCCTCACTCAAAGTCAATCAACTCTACTTATTACGCCTTATCAGAAGCTGAGTTTGATCGAGTCTCTCACTTGAAGACAACTTACGAGATATGGAAGTGCTTGGAGATAACTCATGAAGGCACAACTAAGCTCAGTCTTGAATATGAAACTTTCAAGATGTATAAAGGGGGGACTATCAAGGACATGAATACCATATTCATTGTCATAGTGAATGAATTAAGGAATATTGGAAGAACCTTTCTACATAGAGAACTTCACAATAAAATTATCATCTTTCTATCATATGTTTGGGAAAACAAGGTCACTATCATTGAAAAGTCCATAAACTTCATCATGATCTCCTTAGATATCTCACATGTAGCCTTCTTGCATATGAATTGAAAAAGGAGTACAAGAAGAAAAGAGATGAAAAGCCGCAGAAGAGTCTTTCTCTAGAAGCAAAGAAGGAATCAATCGAGGGTTGTAACAATGATGATAATATTGCACTCGTGACCCGACAATTCAAGACCTTTCTCGAGAAGAAAAAAAGGATAGAAAAAGATGTCAAATGGTTTCAATGCAATAAAGTGGTGCACATGAAAAAGGATCACCCTCAACTATAGAAGAACTTCATAAGAGAAGAAATTCAAGAAGAAATTCAACAAGAAGGCTATGCAAGCATCATGGGATGGCGATTCAAGCATTAACAAAGAAGAAAGTGCATGCTTGGGATTCATTGGGATAGTCGAATCTGACGTTGCTTCAGAAAATGAGGTAAATGAACTTCATTATTTAGAACTTTATAACGGCTCTCAAGATCTTTTTACATAAAACAAGAAGCTTGAAAATTTTAACAAGAAGTTAGTAGAAGATAAACCCTTTTTCTTAATGACTTAAATGTTTTGAAAAAGGAAAATGAGCTGCCAAAAAATGACCTAAGTAATTTTAAAGTGAAAATTACATGTTAAGAAAAAGAAATTGCCGAGGTTAAAAAAGAATTTACTTTTGTACCTTGTTCTGTAAAAGGAAAAGAGGAAATAGAAAATCATACTTCTATCTCTAATTCTTTACAGAAAAAAATAGATTTGGAGAAAGAATGAAACTGTGTAGCTTAACCCTAAAGGACCCGAAAAAGAAAGGATACCAAAGCAAAACTTTTCAAGTACCAATGGCCAAAGAAATGAGGGGAGGCCACATCAATAACAAAGTTGGACCCTGCCAAGATCGAACAATATTCAGAACCATGGATGGACGCCACCATCACAGAGAAACTACCAAGACTAAAGAAGTCTACCGCCAAGGACCCTAGGTGACTTCTTATCTTTTTCATTCAGTTGATCATGCATACCAAGCATTGACGATGAGCCCTCGACTCTTATCTTTAAGGGAGGGCATTTATGAAAATGTTAAGTGATATATAAAATATTTCATATAAAGTGTAAAACAAGAAAAATATGTTGACAAAACAAGCATTATACATTTGCATAGTAGATGTGTTCGTTTTTCATTCATTGTAATATGTTTTAAATTTAATATCCATATATCTTTATATACATACATATCTAAATAATGAATGCATGTTGACACAATGAATTACTTTTTACTGATAATTATTTACACGTCTATCACCTATGTTGAAGATTCTTCATTGAACTTGAACATTCAGAATATATGGGATATTAAGTATACATTGTTTTATTTTATATGTTCAATCTGAACGTTAATAAATAATCAACATGCATTTTACTTGCGCGATCACAATGAGAAATGATGGGTCAAAGATTTGCATAAGGTAAATCAATGTGTTGTCTCAACTTAAGACTTATTTTTATGAGTTTGGATGATGTAAAAATCGCATAAATATCTTTGGCAGTGCTAATCGAATTGAATATCTTCGAATCCTCCATAACTCAGATTCGACTCAATTTAACATCAAATATGAATTCAAGATGAATTTTAAACAAAATTTCTAACTTGAATTCATATTCGATTCATTTTTAGTTTCAAACATTTAGATTCGATTCATTTTATTACAAATTTGAAACATTAAATCTTATATTAATTATTTATATAAAAATTTTATAAATTTAAAGGTTGTATTTTATAATTCTATTTTTACTACAAATTAGTTGAAAACTATATAATCAAATAAGATACCTAGCATATACTCTAAAATGTGTAAAAATATCTAGCTTTCACGGATAATTTATGTATTTTGCAATCTATATTTACTCTTTTTATATGATGAACAAAATATATAAATTAAATATAATTATGTGTCTTATTAAAGGTATAATAAATTATTTAAAAAAGTTGAACACATTATATTTACCATTGTACGTTGAAGCAAGATAAGACTAAGCTCTTATTATTTGAAACAACAAGGATAGCAACAACACGATGAAATCACTTCATGCATTGTGATGATCATCATTATCTTAAAAAAAGTCATGAATCACACATGATTTTAATTATACATTGGAACAACTAATATGATGGTGAGAAGAACTTGTAAATTATTCAGGTTACGATCACTATCGTCTTAAGCTTAACAATGATAGTCATCACCATGGATTATCTTCTAAGGATAACCAACAAAACAAGAAAACAAAGGAGGAATACTTTGATATATAACAAATCACAATAGATGTGAAAGAGAAACTCAACCTAACATGACTATCATATTTACATGAGGGAGCACCACCATCTACCTTATGGTTGATGATCGTTGATAGAGAACAAAAAGGATGAGGGAAAGGTGTGGTAGGGAATGCAGGAATATGGAAATAAATTCAAGGTAGAGAACTTAGATAAAACTATTAAATTGTGTGTTCTTTCCTAGTAGAATTTATGGCTATTTACCATTGTATGTTGGCTCAAGATAAGACCAAGCTTTTACAGAAAACTAATTCAAATTGATCTTATTAATGAAAACAATAAGGACAACAACAAATAACGTAGCATGATAAAATCATCTCATGCAACATAATGATCATCCTTATATTAAAACTAAAGTCATGAATTATACATGATTTTCAATATACATAGGAACAACTAATACGATGGTGGGAAGAATTTGTAAATTATTTAGGAGATAATCAATGTCTTGACAATGATAGTTGACACTTGTGATTGTCTTGAAAGGATGACCAACAAAACAAGAAGATGGAGGATGAATACTTTGATATATTACAAACAATGATAAATATGAAGGAGAGTGTGGATTGCTCATAAAAGGGGAGGGTAGGGTGGTGAATCTCCATTTCATCACATTTATTTTTTCATTTTGGCCTTTAAACCCTAGCTAAATGCACGTAAATATCATTATTTTGCATAAATTAACATTCATTATTTATTGTGTAAATAATGTATTTAAAGCCAAAAAAAAGAATAAAGAAAAATAAATGAAATATCAAAGGTATTGAATGACCCTAAACCCTAAGACCTAGGCATCATGATGACTGGGTCGACAAGGAATGAAGTAGGAGGAGATAAGGGCCAAAGGTACAATAAAATCCCTAATTTATTTTGTCAAATAATACAGTTTTAGGACCTCTTTTATTCTTGATTATTTATATATCTAATTAATAAATTTTGTACATGAAAGTTGTAGATAAAAATACATATGAAAATACAAAATTTATTTCACACAAGAATAATGCAAATTGCACTTTCTACACTCAGAATAAAATTTCAAAATCCCAACTTCACAGCCCTATATCTTCTCCATATGACTCACAATTCATCAAAATTACTTTAATTATATATAACTTTTTATTAGCTATTTAATGAAGGTGGTTTCATCTAATTTGGAATTAAGATGCAAAAGTTAGGTTTTGGACCCCTATTGTATAATATACCTGAATAAAATATTCATTTTATTTATTCTTTAAATTTATCACAATTTTATATTTTTATAATTTTGTAAATATTATTTATAGTATATGTACACAATTAGAATAAAATAAAACCATTAAAAATACACCAAAATAAATAAGTATATAAAATACATAGAAGAATAACCCATACATATACCTATATAATAAACATCCATATTTATTTAAGTATGCAAATGACTTCAAAAAATATAATAAAATATATTTAAGTGTATTTAAATGAGCTATAAATATATAAAATATGTATATAAAATAATAAAATATAAAATAAAAATAAGATAGACATTACATAGGTAAATATACCTATAAATACACATGTAAAACGTAACCTATAATAATTTAAGTTGTAAAAATAAAAAAAATCATAATAAAATATTACAGAAAATTATAAATATTTTTATTTTTAATATAGAATTAATAAAATCATTTATTATTTTATTTTTAATTAATACAGAATTTAATTGTTGTTTTATCCTCTAGCAGTCTAGTTGGACCAATGGGGGACGTCCAGCCATTGACCTCGGGTCAGCTCTTCAGACCTCAACCCCAACCCTTGGAGGATATGTAGAGAATTGATCTAGAATGTAATCTATAAGGTTGGATTTTCGAATCGAAATCGCAAAAATAAAATAAAATTACAGCAGATGATCTTCTTCCTACTGCTAACTGATATTTGTTAGGTCATCTCAACGGCTTGCATACGGTACATCTCGCCTCTACCACTCAAAGAGCCCTTCTCAACTCCCATGCATATCTAAGGGTATGTTTGGTTGCCAGGTTATCTCGGGGTAACCTGGCGAACCCCATGCTCTATCCATGCATTCGTGGGCTGGAACTAGATGTATGAAGCATACAATTTCTTTATTATAATATTTTTTAACCACGTTCAAATAAAAAATAACATAAAAATATATTATAATCATTAAAAAAATTTAATATAGCACATAATCAATGTCACATCACATCACATCACATTTATCACAACACTCTCCAACCCTCTCCAAGGTGTACAGGTTGGTGTAGTGCAAGTGTTGAAGTCCTACGCCATGACCAATGCGACAAGGCTGTTGTTGTTCGCGGCAGGGGAGATGGACTTCGGGAGACTCAGGGGGGTACGAGAAGGTGTACGGGTTGGTGCAATGCACGAGGGACAACACCGTGGGGGACTGCGACACATTTTTGGAGGCCTTAATCAAGGTTCTACCTAGCAGCCTCGACAAAATCGCAGAGAGGGTGAACGCTTCAAGTTGCAACTTGGTGTACTCGGTATCCCCTTTCTATAACTGGCCACCGAACATCCCACTACCTTGCCCCTACGATTTTCCATCATTCCCCACTCACCAGCCACCTAGATCTTGTATGATATGGACCATCGAGGTTTACACTCACCACCAGCCACTAGACCTCACTATCCACCTCTATTTTCACCTCCGATCGTCGCCAATAATAGCCAGGACCCTATCATTGTTGTGCCATTTGTTTCATCTTTTTTGCAGGTCCTAAAGTTCCCTTCTGAGGGCTAATAGCATCAAGAACCATCTCCTAGGTTCGCCTTCAAACCATCGAGCTCCAGGGGCCAAGTAGTGGCCCCCGAACACATCTAAGGCATCTAGGAGCTGCGGGGAGGGTGCATGAGAGTGTAGAGCCAACTGACGGTGATCCATGTGGCCAGAGATGCGCGCAACATTGGATCAAAACTTGTCAAGCGTGAGTTCTTCATCTGTTCTTCGAGAGCCATTTGGAGCCATTCGAAGTCGGACTTGTCGACGTCGGAATTCCCCGGAGTTGGACTACCAGGCTACTCCCCCAGTTTCGCCTCCAGATCAGGAGCCCCAGGCGCATAAGTGGCGTCCGATCTGAGCAAGCAGCACGCATTGATCTCCTTGGGGGAGCTAATCCTAGACATCCAAGGCTGAGGGGTCATCGAGCGAGGAGTGGACGCCATGTGTCAAACTGAACAAGCCAGAGCCATCCGATCGCGCCATTGTAGGGGTAATTTGCATGTCCTACCCCCATCTTTTTGTATATTAATATTTAAACTTTCCATAGTAGTTGTAAAAACTTTTGTAAAATTGCAAATGGAACCCCAGGTTTTTGAGATATTATATTAAGGTCCTTGCCAGCTCAGCTCACGTGGACCGCCACGTGAGCTGGGTATTTTGCATCTGCACCCTTGCAGGTTTTATTATTGTAGATAAATTTATAAAGTTTGTAATTTAGTTATAAACTTTTTGGGAAATTTGCATGTAACCCATGACTTATATTTTATTTATAAATATGCCTTTCCAATTTGAGTATTTTTGTTCTTGTTTCTATTTTTAAAAATATCACCTGCATTCAAAAAATTATACAAAAATAAGATTATGTGCATGCTTGCTGGATCTTTCTCGATAAATAATTTGTTTTGCATTTCAGGCCTATTTTATTTATTAAAATCAAAATAGCACATTTTATTCCATGCTTGCTTTAAAAATATAAGAAAATATAAATTATCTTTAAAATATCCAAAAAATTAATTTTTGTTTATTATGCATTTTATAACTCCAGACCAAAAATCCCTAAATCTAGAAAAAGAAAATCACTAAAAATTTAAAAGATCCAAAATCCTTATAAAATCTTAAATAATCTTCTAAAAATCCAAAAAAAAATTATATCTTTGAATTTTCTTTATATTATATATTATCTATTAAAAATAGTTTTAAGGAATTTTGGACTCATTATATATTTTAAATACCTTAAAACATTCGGCCCATTTAAAAAGTCCCTGATTTTGTGTATTTAAACTTTAAAAATACCTAAAAATTAGCAAAAATTTCTAGAAAAAACATAAAAACATTAAAAAATATAAAGAACACAAAAATATTTTATTATGTAGTTTTTAATTATTTTTAGACATCTTTATACCATTCATTGTATAATCTTCATATATATAGTTATATCTATATTTAAATTATATTAAAATTAAAAGAAAACTAAAAATTAGAAAACTATAAAAATAAAATGAAAATTACAAAATAAAAAATTAAAAATATATAAATATAAAAAAGAGAGTTGTTTTATTTAATTTAAAACCCATAAAAATAATAATTAATTGATTATTTTAGTGAATATTATACAAATATATATTATTATTTATTCATTATTTATTTATAAATAACAATTAATGCTACCACGTATTGTTCCCTGTGTTCGATACTTTCGATACTCTATCGTACTTGCGCCTATACACATCTATGGTAGAGTTATAATAAATTTTAACTCATGCACATTGATCGCTTGAATTTTCTGTGGGTTGATTGTTGATCAGAGGCACACTTGGTCACACAACGATTGCTACTCTTGTTTTATTAGACGACCGATGCAAAAATCCCTCTCTTCACAGGGGTTAGTTTATATTAGAAAGAAAATGAGCAGATGTAGTTCTAGGTACTCTTTCTTCATCATCCGAGGAGTGAGCCAAACTTATCCATTTTGTGCTTAGTCATATTTACGTGCAAAAAGAGGGAGTACTATTGTCTACCTTATGATTATGGATCTTTGATAAATAATGTAATGGAGAAGGGAAAAGGCGCAACAAAGAATATGGAAACATAGACTTTATGGCTAATATCTATTTTGTAATATTGATATTTAGTCATTAATTGATATAATTATATGTATACGCACACATACAAGTATACATGCATGTTTGTATGCATACATATGTTTGTATGTATATATACACATGTAATATGTAAATAAAAATGTGTGTGTATATGTATTTGTGTATACATATATGCATATACATATCGAATCCAATCGCATTATTATCGAAAGAATTCATGTTGATTAAGATTTAATTCATTGGGGAATCAAATATACAAAACAAATTAATATTCGATTCAGCTTACTTCGAATCAATTTTTTTCGGATTTTCATCGAACAAATCATAATTGAATCTGAATGATTCAATTCAATTAGCAATCTTAAATATCTTAGAGACCTTGAGTCTTAGCAACAAAGCAACCATATAGTCAATGAATACCTCTATTCATTTTCTAGAACCTAACCCTTTTAAATTTTTGATCTATCTTGGTCTTTCGAATATAGATTTCTCTATCTAAATTACAATATTAAGACTATACTTAAATTTCATAAAAATACTTTATTAAATAGCACAAAGATTTAAGCATGGGATCTTGATGAGTATACCACTCATCATGTCATGCTAACATACACATACCAAGGCTAAAACTTAGCAAGAAAAAAACTTGTAAATAGAGAATAATAAGATAATGTGTCCAATATCTCTCTCATATATCCATTAGCAATCTAATGAGCACGCGATCTGAGCCATTCGTTTCTTATTTACAAACGTTATTTATTGAACGAAAACCACTGAGTGGTTTTACAAAAAAGGTAATTAATTGATTCCACTTTTAAATGTTTGCAAAATGAGTAACATAATTCATACCTTTTTAAGAAATTATGAAGAGACGTTGGATTTATAATAGGTAATTTCATACATATTTTATTACAAATATTTGATTTACATTACTAATCAATGTTCGTTTATTATATATGTGTAGTAAGGTTGCACCTATAAAAATAAATTTTACTACTGATGTCGAATTAGTAACCGCTTTTTATAATTACTATATATGTGTTACTAATCTCTTTTTTATTATTACAACTATATAACACATTTACTAGTCCATCTTGTTTGATTTACATTTATTCCAAAGGGCATTTTTGTTGCGGTAAAGTTATATTTACTAACCAACGTTCATTTATTACATATGTACGAAACAAAGTTACAGATATCTTTTTATTATTACTAATATTGTGTTATTAATGATGTGTTATTATTTACCTTGAACAAATCAAAACTACTATAATGTATTACTATTTACTATTATATTGTTACTGATATTATGTCATTGTTATAGGAATAACTTACTGATGTTGTGTTATTATTTACTACTGCCTGAATAAAAAATATTAATGTTATATTACTATTTACTGATATTGTGTTACTGATGTATTATTATTTACTACTGAACAAATCAAAATTGTTACTTATGTGTTACTATTTACTAATGCAATGTTACTGATATTCTCATTATTATAGGGATAAATTACATATGATGTGTTGATATTTACTAATGAGCGATTAAAAAATATTGATGCTATGTTACTATTTACTAATGTATTTTTATTTACTGCATTATTGATGTAAAGTTATTGTTTACTACTACTTGAACAAAAAATACTGATGATGCATTACTGATGATGCGTTATTATTTACTACTGAGTGAGTAAAAAATACCGACTATATTTTACTATTTACTATTGTAACATTATTTAATATAAAACTATGATCGGAGATACAATTCTGATGGAACAAGTTAGCTCACCATTAAAATAGATAATATACATGTGATTCATACTAAAAAATGAGTGGTATGCAGCCACTCATCATTATTTATGAACATCACGTGAAATGAAACAAAACAACATGTGCCCTAAAAGAGAGATCGAGGTTCCCCTCATTTGATGTGCGGTGGCCGGAGCTTCTTCTCTTCTAGAAACCAATAATCAACGAAGAAGAAAATGTATAGTTGTTGACGAAGAGAAAGGAACGTGTGATCCACGTAGGTCTCGATAAGCCATCAAGTGAATGCCATCGTGATGTAGGGCATGATGTATGGTGGTTGTGCCACCATCTCGCTTCCGTGGTGCTGCCTGGAGAGCGTTGAGAGGTGTTGTCGTTGCTGGAGGGACTCTTGTTCGTGGCTTTTGCTTCTCACATTCCCATGCCACATCCATTGAATTAATGGGGATTTCAGTGTGGTCATGGAAACGTAGATGCATCAATGCATTCAAAAAGGAAAATAAATTTGCTTTCCTATTTAATTGGTGAGAGAATAATGAGAGAAAAATATCTACCATAATCACTTTCCTAATATGAAAGATTCCAAAACCATGTTATGGATTAAGAGTAGTTTCGATCGATGATGTCGGATATAAAATCGATGGATGAGGTCGGGTGCTCATCAACTTTCGAATGGGCATAGGGCTCATTGGATAAAATCCCTATATATATATATATGATATCTTTCAAATGAGACATGGTCCTTCCATTCCTAAGGAAGGCCAATTACCTCATTCGTTGGATTTGTACAATATTTCCATCAACGGCTAATAAGAAAACCATCTTCCAAAACTAAAACCGCTTATCTTAAAATGGAATTTATTTTTTTAATGGCAAAGGATTCCCGGAATTTATGCACAATAAAAGATCGGATATTAACCATTGTACTCTATCGTTTAATTTTGTATTCAAAATACGAAGCACAGTTCACTTAATAACATACGATGGTTATTTGTGATTGCAATCCTTCCATTACTTAACATATTTTAGCGACAATATGTTAATAAATCTGATATATTGATTGTATTTTTCCATATTAAATCTGACGATTTTTGTGTGATTTTGTATTCTGAAACATTAGTTTTGTATAATACTTCAATTATATTGTAAATCAATTTTATCGAATTTAACATAAATCTGTGACCCTCCAGTGGTATTATTCCCTTTTTAGTCATCCCTCAAATTTATGTATTGTTTGTTAGCATTCCTTTAAAAACAACGGCTATCTAGTACGAGATCAATTTCTTTTGTATTTCATAATATTGTTGTATATCACATACGTACTTCATTTGTATATTTAATTTTTTTGTATAATACACATGTCTAATTGTATACTAAATCTCCCTTATTTGAACATCTTTTCTAACCTCTCATATCGAAATTACCTTTTCTGATATTCAATCATCCCCTTAGATAGAAATTTCGTCATTAGACCTCCCATAAATATAGGAACAAATAGTTAAAGCCTTTCCTAAAAAAATAGCATCTGATGGAAATCTAAACATTTCGTTTTGTATTTTTTATTACTAACTTCTCATAATCATGTCTCGCTTTTGTATTTTAAATTATGTGTTTGTAGGATACATACATTATTTTGTATACAAAAACTCACGTTCTTCATTCATTTTGTCATTTTCTCAAATGTGAATTTTCCTTATTAGACATCCCTTAAATTCAGGAACCGACGGTTATTGCTAATCCGATTTTGTATAATAAGGTGGTTTTAATCACATCCGTTGAAAGTAGATCTAATGGTTAGAATGCTTGGCCTTACTTAAGAATGGAATGACCGTGTCTCATTTGAAATGCCCCCTATATATATAAACCATTCTCATACAATATATGATTCTTCGTGGGGATAGGCAATGTTCATCAGCAGTAACCATTAATTTTGTTCCAAAAATTGCAATTGTGCCCTTACATAAATCAAGATATATAAACCATATATTGTCTATTACAACCAAATCAATCTATAGCTTCAATTCGTATGACCTTTCCCCATCTCCTCTCCATTTATTTTTCCTTTTTATATCCCTTTTTCTTGAAATAATGAGAAGATTTCAATGCTTATTTTAACGGATCAATGCATGAAATGACTCAGAATTTAGGTTTTTCCGAAATTTTAAGATCTGGTCAATACTATACTCAAAAGAAGTGTCTCGTCACAAGATTTCCAACGAGATCAAGAATGCGCAAATCCGAGTTCGTATGAGGAAGTTATAAGCTTTTTAGTGAACTATGGCTAAGGGTATTCATATAAATTAGGGGTTGCGAGAATTATGGAGATATTTTAGTTGTTGTGTACTTTGGAATTCACGCTTGAACCATCTCAAAAACCCCTCATTCTTTTTCCTCTCTCTCTCTCTCACCCATTTCATTTATATCTAACTTTCATTTCCCATCTCCCAAGTAACTCTCTCCATCCTTTCTTCTTCTCCAAAGACAAGAGGAGAAGGATCTCCTGTTGGAGGATTACGGATCATGTCGTTCGTATTGATAAGAGGAGGAGGAGCGACACTGCGAGAGGAAAGCATCTCATCGTCCGGATTCGTATTTGGGTGATCGATCGCACGGATCAAGGCACACACGTGGGATTTTCATGTACAGGTAACGGGTCTTGACTTTTTCTCTGTCTTTTTCGCATACCTTGCGATCTAGCGACTATCATTATTGGAGAGGTTTGTTCGATTTCGATCCTCCTCCGAGATCATCGTTTTGCTTCTTAGATTTTGGAGATTTATTTGTTACAGGGTTATCGTTTTATTTAAGTGTATAATAACTGATAGATATACTTTCGGGATGCGAATCCAATAACTTTATCATGCTATTATGATTTCATATAGGATATTTTAATAATGGGATATGGTTCTACTTTAGGAAGTTCTATGTCTTCATATCTTGTGATGGAGGATATAAATTAACATGAGATATTAATAGATGTGCCTTCATCTGCTGCAGTGTAGTCGATATTGATATTCGAGGTTAGTTTTTAATAAGAACATTGAATGTGGCCTTAATATTTTTTTTTTTGATGTGGGATAAATTGAGGCAAGTGATATAATATATCAAAATTTTTGGATGGTGAAGAACGTCATGGCTTAAATATCAATTGAGTAATTATGCGTTAGTTTAGTCATAAATCAGGTTATTATATATTGGTTTATTTACGTTAAAGAGATGTTTTCTAACCTCAGGTTCCATGTTCCTATGTGAAGATTTGATATCATTTTAGGTATGTTAGTAGACTATTTTTTTTACAAAAAAAACATGTTCCCTGATTATAGGATAATGATTACTACTTAATCGGAGGGTACCATGAACAGCGCTGATCCGTTTTTATAGTTACTGTTATAAACGATACCCTATTAATAGTAATTAGGTCTATATATATCATGTAATTATGTACTAATTTGAAACATCCCGGATAATATTTTTGATGCTTTATTAGTATTTATGCCTCTGTCATAATCTTATCTTATTTATAATCTCACGTGATATGGAAACATAACTCATTGCATGGATTACATAATGGACATGCCTCTCATCCATAAATATAATATCAATTTTACAATCCCTTAGTATATACTATGATTTTTGCTTTGAAAACTACACTCTTCATTTTAACTTTTATGTAATTATGTATACATATTTTGAGTGATTGCTTTCTTCGTAGGAACAAACTGCTTTTGTTAAAAAATAATATTGTGTACATTAGAAGGCATGCTTATTTATTTATAGTATTCTTGTATTCAATAACTTGTATACCATTTGGCTGAGTGGGAGATTAATGATGTAGTGGTGTCTTTAGGTACTCTTAAAATGCATGTGTTGTATTAGTGGATCGTGACATGAAGGCCTTAAATATCTATGATTTGATTATTTGTATAATGGAAACTTTAATCATGCATAATAGTAATAACTTATGAGCAAAATACAATATGCATGCGGGAAAAGTAAATACTACAAGGTCGGTACACCTTCTTGTGGTCCGGCTGAGTCGACGGTGAGTCATCCTAACTCGAGGGGCATCACAGAGTGGGTGACGGTAGGTACTCTGGAGAGTGTTTTAGGTGGATGCATGCATGCATCGCACTATACGGACCCGTACTTTGTGGTCACTTATTTTGGGGCGAATGGGTTTTCCCTAGCAGGCTCGGTTGATGAAGTTGCCACTCCCTAGGCTTGTATACCAGGTCTCGAGTGTCAGAGTACTAACAACAAGACTAACTGAAGAGTCACGCTTGCGTGCATGTTTTATACTGCACTTTGAATGAAGCGTTGCGGATTTCATTCCTAGTGTAGACTTTCTCCTTTGATGGGCGAGTTCGGGATAGATACGTGGAAATATGGATTAAAAGATGTGTATGAATTGGATTAAATTTGAATAAGGTATATTAGAATCTGTTAAAGGACTAGAATATAACTGTACCTATATTGTTAGGTTTTATTAAAATGCTCTCTGTTAAAAATGTTCATTTATTGCATTTGCTCTGCTCTACACTCTTCTATTATATAAATTATTATATTCGTGCTGGATCATTTGACTCACAAGTTACCTCATTTGAAAATCCAACAGGAAGTGTAGAGAAGGAGACGAAGGCTCGAGTTTTTTGTGGTACATCTGCAGGACATTGCTGAGGTTGAGGACTAGTTTTATTTAAACAATGTCATAAAAATATCAAAAGGTAAAGAGAAACACAAAGAAGAGAAGAAAATAAATTGCATATAGACAACTAACATAGATTTAAAATAAAATATCTTTAAATTATATTTTGTGATAAAACAACATGTTAGAATAACTTGTACTAAAAAAATTAGACTTCTAAAATTTTTAAAAAAACTATAACTAAGAATAATTATATGTATGCAAGTAAAACCTTTAAATATGTTCTAATTATTTTTATATTCACCTATTTAAATTAATATTTTAATCCCATTAAAGTGAAAGAAATGACATTATGAAAAAAATATTAGAAACGTCTTATCAAATAGAGTAAGTCGTCTTCTAGATATGTACCTATTTATAAACAAACTTTGATTGATCAACTCATTTTTTTTACTTAATCTTTAAGATAAACTAAAAATAGAAATCATAATCCTTACTATTAATAGACGAATATAAAAACAAACTTTGATTGGGTCAAACTTTAATTGGATAATAACTCGAGTTTTGGACTCTACTATATAACGCAAACTTTGCAGATTGTAACTATTTACTCATCACTTAAATAATAAGTAGGAACTTTTAAATGTAGCATATAAAAATAACCTTTAAATGAAAATACTAAAAAATCATATAATCTTAAAAAAGGTTCATATCTATACCCCTTTATGCGTAGAACTAATTGTGCAAAACGAAACTAATTGTACAAAAGTCAAACTTTGAAAACTAATATCTTTTCGTATAAACTCTTTTTTATTAAATTTATAGTTCGAAATTCATATAGAAAAATCATCCTTAATAATGTAATATAGCATAAATCCTTTTTGCATTTTTTTTAAAATTAAATAATTTAAATTCATAGTATAAATTAACTATATATATCCTTTACAACTCCAAAACTATGAAAATAGGATAAATTGAAAATTTTGTCACATTTCCCTTTTTAAAGCTTAAAATCGAATTCCTTCTCTCTTGTATATTCATCCATCTTTTAAATTTCTAATGTTTCCACTTTCATAGTGAGCTCATTTCGAACTTCTTGTATTTGAGTTTTGAAGTCCTCTTTTATCATTTTTGTTTGTTGTCAATTATTTGATAATCCTTGATCATCGGTCATGAGTCCTCTAATTGAAAATTAACATATAATTGAGTTTTTTTTTATAATTTACCCTAAATACAAAGAAGAAAGAGTATTAGATAAAGTGGAATATTTAGAATCCCGAAGATTAAAGTATACCTTTACATCTTCCCAAACACCATCACCTTTTCATTGGTGGAGAGAGGTCAACACTATTCATTTTTTATATTAAAATTCGATATTGAAAGTTAACATTGTCACCCGTAAATAAAGGCTTTGACTTTATAACAAACTATATAATATTCGAATATCGAGATAGGAAAAAGTATCAATAGACGAACATTATTTGCTGATGCAAAAATAAAGCCATATTATTCCAATGAAACCAGAGAATTACTTTCAGGCATATACCCCGAACCATAGTGCTTGTATTTACAAGGGCTTTCACGCAAAAAACTCCTGAAATGATCAATGAGATTATGCAATTACAACTATGTCCCTATCTTTTTTTACGATAACCTTTGTGCCCATATATTCTAACAAAGGTAACCCTTGCATTATTACACTGATGTCCCTTTTTATTGTGAATTTTATAAAAATACATAGGCACAAATGTTATTGCAGAAAGGTAGGATATAACTGTGATAGAATGATATGTGAGGAGTATAATTGTAAAACACTCAATAAATCAAGAACTTAACCTTTCCTGAAAAGTAGCCCATTATCCCCCGAATTTCTCTGAACCTTAACCTCTATTGACCAAAGTCGCCACTCTCCCTCTCATAAGAACCTGAGACCCTCCATCCCCTCTCCCTAAAACCCCTCGCCTCCTCTCTCTCCAGAGTCCAAACCTCCAGATCGCCCTCATGGATCCAAACCCTAACCCGCCTCCTCCTCCGCCCTCCGCCGCCGCTCACCCCGCCACCATCTTCGTCCAGGCTGACCCCCTCTCCTTCCGCGACGTGCTCCAGCGGCTCACCGGCGCCGACCCCAAGCTCCCCCTCCGCCCTATTTCCGCCCCCGTGCTCCGCCGTCCCTCCTTCAAGCTCCGCGATCGCCGCCCCTCCGCCCCGAAGATCGACCTTCACCTCGCCATCCCCACCACCTCTCCCCTGCCATTCCCCAGCCCCGTCACCCCCCTCGACCCCCTCCCCTCCCCATCCGATGAGGCCCTCGCCATCGCCGAAAAGGGCTTCTACATCTACCCCTCTCCCCGCGCCGCCACCCCGCCAGTGCTCCTCCCTCTCTTCCCCCTTACGCCGTCGCATCAGGAGGAGGGGCCGTCGGCTTAGACCCCCCAAAGGCGGGAGTTTTTTAGGGTTAGGTTTGGGTTTTTGCATATAATAGTTTTAATTATAAACCCTATAAATGTTTTGTGTTTATCTTAATTATGATTATTATCCCTCCACTAATTCGATAGGGTCGTTCCCATTTTTCATGGCTTCGTTACTTAGGAATGCTTATGGCAATGATGCTCAGGGTGCTAGTAGGTTGTTCGTGGATCGCTATATTGGCGATGTTCGTCTTGAGTATTGATGTATCAACATTGTTGCGCTTGATACGGGAGTTGCGGATGTGATCTTGGTTGAATAAAGAAGTATTGAGTGACTTGTCTTATGGGTGAATAATATTGGAAAGGATTGTGATCGCTTGCGAATTCGGATGCACATTTTATGGTAGCCTCTTGATTGGTTTTATGATGCTTCATATGAGAGATAGGGATGTGATCTTCTTTTGTTCTTCGATCATCTACGATATGTTGTTGGAGCATGATATTGCTTGGCTTGCATTTGAGATAGTGATAGAATTATGATACTGCCTGGCTTGCATTTGAGATAGTGGGTGAATTATCAAAATTGCTTGGTATCAATCTTACAAATGAGTAATGTTGGGATGACTCAAAACAGTTAAAGTGACAGAAGTGTTTCTTTGATGTGATTGAACTGCCATTGTTTGGTAAATTGAAGGCCAGATTGAAGTGACACCAAGTTGGGAGCTACACAAAATCATATGGCTAACTTTACACATGCCTACAATTATACATCCTTCCAAAGGTTTGTTCCTTCAATGTTCTTACTTTGAGGAAAAAGGTAAAAGGTGGGGGGAGAGAACAACATATGACTCAATTGAACACACAGAATGTTAGAATTGCCTGCAAGGATTCATTTAATAACATTATTGGATTGGATTGGATTAAGTTGTTTTTAAAGGATTAATAAAATGTTGTAGATAGACTGGGAAGAGATCTTGAAGCTCAGATATCCAAAGAGGGCTAGATTAAGCTACTGTTATGGGCCCAAGTGGGCCGTAAGTTCTTTGAAAAAAAAGAAAGGTTTCGAAAAAAAGATTGTATAAAAAATGGAAAAAAGAATAGTCAAGAAAAAAGGAAGACAAAATTGGATACAAAAAATGATAATTTGTGGAAAAAAGAAGCACAAAAAAAAAAGAAAAAGATGCATGTTTTATTTTGGTTTCTCGCAATTTGATGATACATGCCCTTATTCTATCAAGTTTGGGAGAAAGGGGGAGTTAGATAGGGCATATATTCTTCTTCTTGAGATGTATCTATAGAATTTCAACTGCCCTTCCACAACTTACAGACCGATACTTCAGACTATTACTGCTATCAGTCGTCTTCACCGGGCATCGACTACTTCATCAAAGTGTCTCCATCCCCGACTACTACTCCGCGATGGACTTTCTTCTTTTACAACGTCACTACTCCATGCACAGTCTGATTGTCGCAGTGATGACAACATGTATGACTGATGTTCCTTCCAAGTGACCTGATCGCTGCATACTTGTCCTTGAGCGAGGTCTTCTAACAGCAACGGTTACTTCAAACGGGATGTTTTTCCCGTCTCTCTCAAATGTATCTATTGAAGTTGTGTTGTATATTTTTTCTTTGGTTGCAAGCTGCATCTTTATCAGCTCCAGCTTGAGGGAGGGTGTAATAAGGGGGTAATGGAATCTCTCCAAGATCCGATTACCTTCACCCATATTTAGTCTCACATTTATTATTTGAGGGACTCGGTCTGTCTGTGGGGGTATATAACAATCCCCGCACCCCTTGTACTCATTGAGAGATTGCAATAGATGATACTGCTTTTTGAGACTTTCTCTCGTGATTTCATGCTGCTCATTCAGGAGCAAAGTTCCACGTAAATCCCAAGATGTTTATGTTTGGTTTTTTGCTCTGATAATCGATTCGCTTCCACATTTTATATTTTAACATATACTATAATTTGAAGTCCAATTGAAGATGGACCCATGCGATGAGATGTATGATTGTGAAGGATTTTTAGAAAGTATAGGTATACCCTACCCAAAAGGTATAACTTTAGAACCCCATAGGCATCTTTCTATATATGAGTTTTAATTGTCGTATGATCTTTCAGTACAGGTTAATGGACAAATGTGGATGTCACTATGCACCATTAACTTGTGAAAATACAAAGGTGGTTTGTAATTATGTTTGGATTGAGTATTTAATGAGAGAAGGACGAGTCATAAGTAGATTGAGTAATTTGAGTGCCTTTTCAAAAAATTCGATTTGATCGATCATTGTTTTGTCTTATAACTTGCTACTACAGATGTATGTGAGTCCGTCTTTCATGGAGCTTACACGGTTAATACTTGGACTGGTGATACTTATAAAACAATCGATATATATATGCAACCATTGATAGACAAACTCAAGAAACTATTGTATGATGTCATTACAACATAAGACGCACATCGTAAAGAAGTTTTTAGGTGCATGTTAGACTATTGTGAATGATTAACGATTTTCATGTGTGTGCATGTGTGTGAATCTATCCAATTGGAGTACAAGAAGCATGTTTTTAGGTTCATGTTGAAAGATCTGACTATTTTTTACATTGGTTGTCGGCTACCTAACACAACCCCTACAAGGAGAGTTTTGAACCCTGGTCTTTTGGTTGGTAGGCATACTGCATTACCACCGGATCATTGAAGTGGGTACACTTCAATTGTTAGACCACTATAAGTTTTTTAGAAGTGATGAAAATTAGAAGTCCATATATGAGGTTAATGATCAACTCGAACTATATGCCAGGTTAATTAGGGAAACTTTCGAGATTAAAGATAGTAAAGAATTCAGTGTTTTGGCAGAATAACATTTTCAAAACTATTTACATATCTATAATTTTTATCTTAAGGAAATTTTGGTTTTACTCTTTCTTCTATTTCTTTTCCATTTTATTTCATTTTTTCTTACCTAACAAATGTCCTTGACAAGCCCCATATCTTTGATCCACATGCCTGATCAGCACCTTCTCTCATTTCCCATTGCCCAACCTCATTGACTCTTGGTCAACATGCATGCAAACAACCATTATGATGCAAACATCGACCACCTTCACTCCAACCACCATCGTTGCTTTGCCCGAGCACCATCCTCCTTGTCCCAGAATGCTTTCGGCACTAGTCCTTCCCTCAAATCCTACTCACTCCTCATCTTTCAATCCACATACCATTAGCCAACTTCAACTCTCCAACCTCATTCCACTAGAGAGGTGTGTGTGAATATAGAGCGATGATGAGGTGATTAGTGAGGCAAGGCGCGATCTATGGACCACCTTCCATGCAACATCCCTTTGTAGCTGCCAATCATCCTAGATATTGTGAGTGCGTGCATGAGTGAGGAAATTGTTAGTGCATAAGCATGCATATTTTGATGATAACAAAGCTCATTTGCAAAGCTTATAACTAGGTTAAGAGCAGAAAATCTATTGGATCGGGAACAAGCTCAACATGAGGAGCTCAAGCTTAAATGAAGAAGAAGCAAAGAAGCTCAAAGGAGTTCAAGGCTATGGAACTCCAGCTCAAGCTCAATGAGAAGATAAAGTCTTTTCTTTAATTGAGTTCTGTAGTTTGTAATTGTTTTAGAATATAAAAGACCTTAAATCATACATATTGCATTTTAGCCCTTTGACTTTGTCAATGAGTCAATATGATCGATTAACCATTTTACCTAATCGATTACATCTGATCGGTCAACCTTGCTGTCATGATCGACCATTACTTCAATTGCAAAGGCTACATTTCTGATCGATCAATTTTGATATTTGATCGATCATCTCTCGATTCTGATCGATCTCCTAAATCCTCATGATCGATCATTTGATTCTGATCTATCATCTGTGTATCATGATTGATGATATTCCATTTCAGGAATAATTTTGAAGGTGATTTCATTCCTAATTTGTTCATGAACAGATGTTTTAGAGCCAATGTCTATGGGACCCTGAGAACGACAAGCTCTCTACTCTCTGCTTTCCACTCTATAATTTGAGAGAAAGATCGAAGAGTTTTCTGTAGCATTCTTGATTGCAACAATTTTGGTCCTCTGCGATTGATTCTTACGAACCCGCTTCTCGCTCTGTAAGATTGCTTTTGTTTTACCTCTTATTATTCATTGCTTATTTACTTTGATATTGAGGTTGTTAAGATTATTTTCGTTCGTCTTAATTTCTTAGGATCTTTTGGTATGTATTGCCCCCTAGATCTGATCCACCGGACGATAAAGTCCATTTCGTGATACTGATGATTCGTCGGACTTATTCACCGATGGGATTCGTGTAATTTCCCTATTAAACAAGTGACCAAACTCTAACAAGTCTACAAAAGATAGGTAATTATATAAACCCACCTATTTTAAAATAAATAAGTACTTATATTCTTGTTCCTTATCATTTTCATACCAACATTGTGGATGCCCGAGTCGAGAGACACAGGTCGTGGTTTTTACCCAAGACAGTTTCCGCATTAAATCCTTGTGCACTTGTGATTTGATTAATCTTGTGGTTGAAGTGCTACATAACGGTGTGCTTGTTTGAGTTTATTATTTGCAACGATCCATGTCATACTGTCCGATCCACCCACAACCTTTAACTGGTGTCTACGCGGATACAGAAAAACAAATATTTGATATCAGAGTCTCTTTTGTATCGAAGAAGTAACTTTTGGAAGCACACATGGCCAACATTTCAGGATCATGATTTAAGGCAAGCTCTATAGTTTGTCCACCTCTTTTCAATGAGATGAAATACTCCAACTAGAAGACAAAGACGGATGATCTCCTTGTAGTCATCAAATTTCTTAATATGGAATATAATGAGAAAAGAGTTCAAAATTATCAAAGAGAAGGAGACAAGCTACACCGCTGTCGAACTAGTTTAGATGACCCGAGACTTAGAGGCAATCAACTCTATTTCTTACGCCTTATCAGAAGCTGTGTTTGACCGAGTCTCTTACTTGAAGACATCTTACGATATATGTAAGTGCTTGGAGACAACTCATGAAGGTACGACTAAGGTGAAGGAACATCGATTCAGAATGCTCACTCTTGAATATGAAACTCTCAAGATGCATAATGAGGAGACTATCAAGGACATGAATGCCATATTCATTATAATAGTGAATCAATTAAGGAATCTTGAAAGAACCTTTCTACCTAGAGAACTTCCTCGTAAAATTATCATCTCTCTATCATATGACTGGGAATACAAGGTCATTGTCATTGAAGAGTCCATAAACTTCAACATGATCTCGTTAGAAGATCTCACAAGTAGCCTACTGCATATGAATTGAAAAAGGGGTATAAGAAGACAGGAGATGAAAAGTTGCAGAAGACTCTTTCCCTAGCAGCAAAGAAGGAATCAACCGAGGGTTCTGATAGTGATGATGATATTTCACTCGTGACCCGACAGTTTAAGACCTTTCTCGAGAAGAAAAAAAAGGAGAGAAAGAGAGGTCAGATAATTTCAACGCAACAAGTGGGGCACACGAAAAAGAATTGCCCTCATCTATAGCAGAACTTCCAAAGAGAAAAGAAATTTAAGAAGAAATTCAGCAAGAAAGCTATGCAAGCAACATGGGATGGTGACGCAAGCAGTAGCGAAGAAGAAAGCACATAGTGGGGTTCATTAGGATAGTCGAATCTGACGTCGATTCAGAAAATGAGGTAAACGTACTTTCTTATTTAGAATTTTATAATAGCTCTCAAGATCTTTTTACATAAAACGAGAAGCTTGAAAAGGTTAAGAAGTTAGTAGAAGATAAAGTCTTTTTCTTAATGACTTAGATGTTTTGAAAAAAGGAAAATGAGCTGCCAAAAGATGATCTAAGTAGTTTTAAAGTAAAATTACCTATTTAGAAAAACAAAATACAGAGGTTAAAAAGGATTTTACTTTTGTACCTTAAAAGGAAAAGAGCAAATAGAAAATCATACTTTTAGATCTAGTTTTTTCTAGAAAAGAAAATGAGTTTGGAGAAAGAAGGAAACTGTGTAGCCTAACATGAAGGACCCGGAAAAGAAAGGATACCAAAGTAAAACTTTTCTAGTACCGAGGGACAAACAAATTGGAGGAGGCCATGTCCATAATAAAGGTTGACCCCTGCTGATGAATCGCCATGTCAACACCTTTATTCTTTCATTTTGGCCATAAATTCCTAGCTAAATGCATGTATGTATCATTATTTGTCAAATAAATACTATGTAAATTATATAAAATACTATATATTTAATATATTTAATTCTAAAATAAAAAGAATAAAGGAATAAAAGAAAAAGAAATAAGCTACCAAAGGTATTGAATGACCCTAAACCCCGATACCTAGGCATCAAGATGACTGTGTCGATAGGGAATAAAGCATAGGAGATAAGGGCAAAAAATACAATAAAAACACTAACTTTTAATTCTCCAATAATTCAAACTGGGACTTATTTTATTATTTATTATTTATACCCCAAATCAATAAAATTTGTACATCAAAGTTGTAGATAAAAATACATAAAAAATATAAAATTTAGTTCATATAAAAATAATGCACAATGTGCCCGAGACACACAAAATAAAAAGCCAACATATAAACTTTATAGACCTATATCTTCTCTATATTGCATCAAAATTGACCAAACTTTCCTTTAATTGTATATAACATTGAATAAGTTATTTAATGAAGGTGATTTTATTTAATTTGGGGTTAAGATGCAAAAGTTAGGTTATGGACCTTTATTATGCAGTATACTTGTATATTATATTCAATATATTTATTCTTCATATTTTTCACTTTATTTTATTTTTATAAAATAAAAAATTATTTGAAATATATGTTCATACTTAAAATAAAATCATCAAAAAGAAAATAAAATAAATAAGTCTATTATCATACATATTTATTTAAGTGTACATATAACATCAGAAAAATATCACAAAAATATATTTATGCGTATTTAACATCAGAAAATAAAATTACGTATATAAAATAATAAAATTAAAAATACAAATTATAAATAATGTATACCATTTATATGTAAATATACCTATACTTGTACATATATAAAGTAATACATAATAAATTAACTCAAAACATAAATAAAAATCATAATAAAATATTAAATAAAATAATAAACATTTTTTTATATTTTAACTTTGATTAATTAATTCATATTTTATTTTATTTTATTTATTCATTTTATATTGTTTTGTCTTTTAGTGGTCTAGTTGGACCAATAGGGGCTCTCCCATCTGACTTCTTCTTTAGCCCATGTCAGACCTGGTTTGTCCGCCTTCTTCTTCAATTTTTCGGCAATGAACCAATCTCTTGTTTTAGTGTAATTTTATGTTGATTTTAGTATGCCAGAGCTTTGTTCCATTTGGGGGGTTGGAAGCCTTTGCTTTTGACCCCTGTGCTTCCTGTGCAAATAGCAAAGCATATAACCTCTTCTGGAGGTCACACGAATCCGAGAAATTGCTCCAGGTCTTTAACCGAACCATCAAGCTCCATGGCCAAATCAATGGGCTTTGGTCACACCTAAAGGTCTTGGGAGGTGCAGAACGGCTGCATGAATGAGAGGAGCCGCTCAGCTGAGCTCCAGGTGCTCGGAGACTCGAGATTAGTCAGATCCAAGCTCGCCAGAGTTGAGTTCTTCATCAGTTCATCTAGGACGGTTGTGCGTTGTTCGATCAAGAATAGGGCTCCAGGAGGAGCAGGTGTCGTCGGATGAAAATGCCATCAAATATATGATCCTCTGTCGAGGATCTAATCTCGAGCGTCGACGACGAACCGACATCAACCATTGAGGGCACGACACATGGCTAAGTGAGTTCTGTCCTGCCATTGGTTGGTGCCTAAGTGGTAATTTGCTCAAGCGACCCTTGATTTTTTGTATATATATGTTAGTACTAAAATTGCCTGGAGCATTGTAATATTTTGGTAAATTTTGCAAGTAACCTCCTGGTTATTTTGTATATTGTATTTGGGTCCATGGCAATTCAATTCACGTGGCACCCCATGTGAGCTGGGCATTTTGCAAACAGACACCTGTGAGTTTTAGTATTTCACTTTAGTTCAAAATTTTGTAAATATAGTTCAAAATTTTTGGGTAATTTATATGTAGCCCCCTGCCTTTAATTTTTTATTGCAAAAATACCCATGCCGATTATATATAATTTATTTTGTGCATTTATATTGGATTAAATAGCTATTGTACTTGGAAAATTATGGGAAAATAGAAGTAAATGTGGAATATTGTGTTTATTCACGTTGTAATTTTTATTTAACATTTACTTATTATTTTCCATTATTTAAAAATCAATTAGGTGCTATTTATTCACTATTTACCTTAGAAAATACAAAAAATTATAAAACCCTCACTAAAAATTCCAAAAAAATACCGTCTATGTATTACTATTTTATCACTAACACCAAAAATCGCAAAAAATAACAAAAGAAAAACCTAAAAAAAATTAAAACCTATGCTAACCTTGAAAATTTTGAAAAATATTTTTGAAAATTCCAAAAAAATAGTATTCTATCTTATATTATATAAAATATATACTACATATAAAAATTAGTTTCGAGAAATTTTGGACTTACTTAGTATTTTTAAATCTCAAAACAATCCGCCCAATTTATTAGCATAATTTTGTATAATTTAGACCTTAAAAATATCTAAAAATTAGCAAAAATACCAAAAAAATCACAAAAACAAAAAACTATAAAAAATCATAAAATATTTTATTTAGTATTTTTGATTATTTATAGCTATATTGATAAATATATTATCATATATTATATTATGGGGACATGGAGCCAGCACCCTAGGGTATAGGTAACTCCTTGTACCCGACCTATTTTTCTATTATTTTTCTTAACTTTTTCAAATGGAAACTTGGGGGTAATTTACTTAATATGTTGAGTAGAATATGTTTTCAACTTTCATGCAAAACAAGCATTACTAACATGTTCATCTAGAAGAGGTCATTTTCACCAATTTTGAGACCGTTAAAATTTGATAATCTTGTGGAGATGATAGGAATTTCGAATTAAGTTGAATTTTGAATGATAATACGGTGATATATAGTGATTTAATTCCCCTAAGGTTCCAGTTCAAAAAAAATAAAAAATAATGAAAAATAAGATGGGTGTAGGGAGTTACCTGCACCTGCTGGTGTAGGCTCATTTCCCCTTACATTATATACCTATATATATAAATGCAATAGTTGTATTATTATTAATTAATATAAATCCTATAAATATATTTTTAAATCTGTTAAAAAAACTGCTCTTTTTTGTATTTTCTGATTTTTGCATATTTATTATATATATTATATTATATATTATCTAGATTATACATATTACATTATATACATATACATAGTAATACATCAGTTTATTATATACTAAAAAAGAAATTAAATATCAGAAAATTATTTATAAAAAACAAATTTAAAAATTAAAAATATTAAAAATATTATTTAAAAAATTGATTAAAACCCACAAAATATTAAATAAGTGAGTGACTAAATATTGTGCAAATATACATTATTATTTATAAATAATAATCCTTGCTACATTGACTTCTTCTCTAACTTCGACACTCTACTCTACTTGTCCACTGTACGCATTTCATTGTAGGGTTTATAATAAAATTCGGTCCATTTACATTGCTTTACATTATTGTTGTGGGTTGATTGCTGTTTGATTTATCAGTTGTTGTGAGTGGCCACCACAGCGACTGTCGGTCCCGCCTTGTGTGTATCGCACGACCGCTTCGTCGATAGCTGATGACTCAACACCCGCCAAAGCTGAATAATATTTAGAATGAATGGACGTCATCGTCATAGAGAAGCTACCAAAACGGGAGAAATCCACTACCCAGGACCCTATGTGAATTCTTATCTTTTTTTTATTCAGTTGATCACGTATACCTTGCATTGACGATGAGCCTTCAACTCTTATCTTTAAGGGAGGGCCTTTAAGCAAATATTAAAGGAGGGCTCTAATTTAAGGGAACCTCTAGTTTTAGGGGAGCTCATATTAAAAAAATTACTTTCAAAGAAAAAGGAGGAGAGATATTTTTGTTATCTCTTTATCCAAAAATTAGTACTTTACTTTTGATATTGATTTAAATACTTTTGATTACGTCAAAAAGGGGGAGAAAATATTTTTTTACAAAAAATGTTTGCTCACACGCACATGATTTGCAAATATAGAAAATATTTTATCATCATCAAAAAGAGAGAGATTAGTACATAAACATGCATATTTTAATGATAACAAAACTTGTGTTCAAAGCTTGTAGCTAGGTCAAGAGAAGGAAAGCTACTGGACCAGGAACAAGCTCAAGTTAAGGAGTTCAAGCTAAGTAAAGAAGAAGCTAAGAAGCTCAAAGGAGTTCAGGCTATGGAACTCCAGCTCAAGCTCAAGGAAGGATCTCAAGCTCAAGAAGAAGATGGAGTCTTTTCTTTTATTGAGTTCTGTAGTTTGTAATTGTCTTAGAATGTAAGTGACCTGAAATCATGCATATTGCATTTCATCCCTTTGACTTTGACTTTCATGTCAAAAGGTCAAGCTGATCAATCAACCATTCTGACATGATCCATCACACATGATCGATCAACCATGCTTTCATGATCGATCACTTTTTGAATTGTAGCATCTATAATTCTGATCAATCCATTTTGACCTCTGATCGATCACCTCTTGATTCTGTTCGATCACCTAAATCCTAATGATCGATCATCTTTGTATCCCGATTGATCATATTCTATTTCAGGAAGATTTTCGAAAGTAATTTCATTCCTGATTTGTTAACAACAGCTATTTTTCGAGAGCCATCGTCTATGGGACCCTAAGACCTATAAATAGGACCACATACCTCATTCTACAATACACATCAAGAGCAACAAGTTCTCTACTCTTTGCTTTCCATTCTATACGTCGAGAGAAAGATCGAAAAGCTATTTTTTGATGCATTCTTCATTGCAGCAACTTTAGCTCTCTGTGATTGATTCTTACGAGCACACTCCTCGCTTTGTAAGATTTTTTCAATTTTGCCTCTATTATTCATTGCTTATTTATTTTGATATCGAAGTTGTTAGGATTATTTCTTATATACGGTTGAGTTGACCGCATAATCACAGGTTGTGATACGGTTGGGTTGTTCGTGTAGGCAACTCAAGTTAGTGGAAGATATGTGTGGATTCGGTTGAAAGCTCGAGTCGGGGAGACTCAGGTTGTGGTTTTTACTAAGGAGGGTTTCCATGTTAATGCATTTGTGATTTGATTAATTATCTTGTGATTAAAAGTGCTATGTAATATTGTGCTTGTTTAAGTTTATTATTTGCAGTGATCCGGGTCATACTATCTGATCCACCCACAACCTTCAATCAGTGTCCGCGCGGACAAAAAAACCAACAGATATCACCGGTAGGTCAAGATGACAAACTGAAGATTCGTCTCCAACCATAGGTGTGCCATCCATTCATCTTTCATCAGGTATTGGCGTTTTCTTCCTTATTTTATTTCCTCCTCATTTTCTTAGTTTCTTGTTCTTCTTTGCATATCCTTTGTTTGACACACATATTCCCTTGTGTCCTCCATCGCACCCACTTATCCCATTGATCCCATGCCTCGCCATACCCATTCTTTTACCGTTTCTTCACTTTTCAATTTCACAATCTTCCACTCTTTGATTAGAATCATGATCAGAAGGTAAGTCCTTATCCATCACTTCTGTGGAGGATTTTTATCCAGTTCACCATTGCCATTGCAACCATTGTTTTGACCATGAATTAGAATCTTAGTGAGTCGGGATACAATTTGACTTGTAAGTCTAGATGCTTGGTGCTGGCGTAACGAGGTTCTTAGAGATCCATAGAGGGACTAGCAGCACCAACCTCACTTGGAGTATAAAGTAACTAAATAATGTAATATAACTAAACCCTTTTTTGCATTTTTTTAAAATTAAATAATTTAAATTCATAGTATAAAGTGACTATATAAATCCTTTACAACTACAAAACTCTGAAAATAAGATATATTGGGGAATTTGTCACATTTCCCTTTTTAAAGCTTAAAATCGAATTCCCTCTCTCTTGTATATTCATCTGTCTTTTAAATTTCTAATGTTTCCACTTTCACAGGGAGCTCATTTGAAACTTCTTGTACTTGAATTTCGAAGTCCTCTTTTATCCTTTTCGTATGTTGTCGATTATTTGATACTCTTTGATCAGGAGTCCTCTAATTGAAAATTAACATATAAATGAGATTTTTTTGTTATTTACCCTAAATACAAAGAAGAAAAAAATCTATATACATACTTTAAAGTTGAGTTTTTCACCATTTTTTTGACACGTGGCTAACTCCTTTTTCTGCCTTCTGACCTCATTCCCTCAGCGCCTCTGGGTTCCTTTTCCCTGTTTTTTACCTTCTTTTTTCACCTCTCACGTTTGCTAGGTTTTTGTATGGTTGACACGTGGTTGGGCCTCTGGCTTCCTTTTCTCTTCCTTCTGCTTTTCTTTTTTCAGCCCTCACGTTTGGCACATTTTCCAGTCTATCTATTTTTTTCCGTTTCAATTTCGCCATTTCTTCTGTTTAGTTTCCCTATCCTCATGAATAAATATGTCGTATATTCTTTTATGTCTACACGTTTGTTCCAGCTATCGAATTACCTCTTTACCTTTTTCCTTTTCCTCTCACTCCAATCGTGCTTCTTCCTTCTCGATCGGGTGGTTCACTTCCCCTCCCTTCATTATCCTACAATTTCCTTTCCCCTTCGTCTTTCCATCTCCTCTTCCGACTGTCGATTTACCTTCCGTCGCATCCTCCGTCCTCGGTCGGTTGGTTCCCTTCCTCTTCCTTCATTATCCGTCGATTTCATTTCGCCTTTGTCTTGCTGTATCCTCTTCCGGTTGGACAATTTGCCTTCCGCCGAAGGTATGAGCAATCTCGCTTTATCGCTTGAGAGAATAATAGTTACGCTGGCTTTTTTTATCCTCTTTTCCTAGGATTTTCTCGAAGCGGATTGCTTATTGTTGCCGAAGTTGTTCTTCTAGATCGTGCGCTTCCACCTTCATCATAAACTCTTGGTCTTCTCTTTTGCTATCACAATGGTTCTCGGCTCAAGATCTGTTCAGGTAGGTTCCTACTTTTCCTCCGAAATTCTCTTATTTGTGTTCATATTTTTCCTTGCTCCGAATTAATTTTTTATGACGGTATTTCTAATTATTGCCTTTTTATCTAACCATGTATATACATGCAAGTTTGGAATGACGTATCTATGCAGAGAGGAAAAATGTATGGATTTAGGTTCTTTTCCTTGCTCCGAATTGAAAAAAAATTAAATTTATACTTAACTGATTAATATCTTTGTACATGGATATATAAAATTCAAAACTTGAAATTATCACGGCTATTGGTAAGCTGATTATTGATATTGCTACTGAAATTATCACGGTTTTTGGTAAGCTGATTATTGATGTTGCTACAGTCGCAAAAAATGATAAATATCTAAGATTCCCGATGCATATGGTATAATCCTTTGTCTTCAGATTAATTTGTCAAATAAATGCATACATATTTTCTAAATCCAATTTACATTCCGCCGTAAAGCGCGGGTTACATACTAGTACATATATTAAAGGCAGGTTTTTCACCCGGCATCTGACACGTGGTTCTCCCAGCGCGCCTCTTCCCCGCGCTATCCACTAAAGCTGGATTCTCCCTCGTCTTTCCCTCCTCCTGCCACATAGACGCTTCCCCGCTCTTCTTTCCCGTTTTCTATCTCTCCCGAATCCCCATCCCGTTACCACGTGTTAGCTTTGGTTTTCCATACCAGGCATCCAGTCATCTCCCCTTGCCAAAGCAAAACCCCCACCATCAGCAATGCCCACCCCCACCGACTCTCCTTCCTCGGATCCGAAGAGTGTTGGCCCCTTCCACAAGAGCTTCCCAGCAATCGACCCCAACGACAGCAGCAATAGCATTGTCATCTACACCACTTTCTTCTTCTTCGGCAAACGCAGCAACCAGATGCGCCTCAACAAGGTGTCCAAGCCCATCTACAGCTCCAACAACCATCATGACCTCGACATGCCGGGGTCTCCGTCTAGCTTAAACCCCCATACTTCTGTCTGCCAAAGATCAAACTCTGACATCCATGATGCTACCGATCTTGATCGGAACCACAGTGGCGTTCCAGATCAGACAAAGGAGGCACACACAAGTATTTCGTCGTGCTCTTCTTAGTGGTCAAAGCTAAAGTGGTCCAGATCGGATCTGATGTAGAGGAAGCTCTAAGGAGGCGCTTTGATCGCAGCTTGGTTTGTTTATGTGGTGTACGCAAGTGGCCCTGGAGTGTTGTTCTTGGGGATACCTTTTGCACCGTTGTTATTACAGGTATGCAGTAGTTGGAGGGGGAAGGTAATATAGATGATGGGGTTTCCTATTGCACACCAGATGTTTGTAAAAATGTCAAAGAAGCTGAAGCTAAAGCTGGCTTCTGTCCAACGTCTTTAACATATTGGCAATGGTGTCCTGACGGCAGCCTGTTGGGAACGGATCCGATCAAGCACCACACCGACTAGAACCACAATCGAAGAAGAAAGCACGCACAATCGCACAAGACAAGGATTTATAGTGGTTCGGCAATGTGCCTACTCCACTTGCTCACACCAGACTCTCTCTACTATTTCTTGAATGAAGTTTGGATACAATATGTGGTGCCACAGGGCTCCTTTTATACTACAACAAAAGAATACCAAGCATTCAACAATCCCCACCATCAGCTCTCAGCCAATCAGGGTGCAGGATGTGGATTAAGCATCTCAGCAATCCAATCCAACACCTCTCAGCCAATCAGAATGCAGGAGGTGGATAAGATACCTCAGCAATCCAACCCAAGAGCTCTCAGCCAATCAGAAGGCAGCATGGAGATCAACCACATCAGCAATGCTTTCTACTTGTATTCAACCAAACAGTCTTCACAGGATAAATCTCAACAATCTCCCACTTGAAGACTGATTTGTAGTACACACCACATCTTAAGTAGTCCTGGTGTGAGTTTTCCCTTGTCTTCTATGCTTGAAGACCAATAGAAGTTGAACATGTCTTCAGCTTCTCCACCGTTACAGACTTTGTGAACATATCAGCAGGATTTTCTAATGTGTGGATCTTCTTCAGCTTAAATTGTCCATCTTCTAGCTGCGTCCGAATGAAGTGGTACTTCACATCAATGTACTTAGTCCTCGAGTGAAAGACGGAATTCTTTGCAAGATGAATTGCACTTTGACTGTAGCTGGATAATTGACAATCTTCACATTCTTTTTCCAGTTCTTTCATCAGACCTTTCAACCATATCATTTCCTTGCAAGCTTCTGTTGCCGCCACATATTTTGCTTCCGTGGTCGAGATGGTAACTATCTTTTGGAGCCTAGAGATCCAGCTAATGGCTCCACTCCCTAGGGTAAAGACATACCCTGTTGTGCTTTTCCTGCCATCGATATCTCCTGCAAAATCTGAGTCCACAAAACCTCGAATGGAAATGTCAGTATTCCCATAACACAATGATACGTTAGAGGTACCTCTCAAATAACGTAAAATCCACTTCACAGCCTCCCAATGTTCCTTGCCAGGATTCGCCATGAATCTGCTCACAACTCCCACTGCATGGGAGATGTCTGGTCTTGTACAAACCATTGCGTACATCAAACTACCAACAGCAGACTGGTAGGGTACCTTTGACATGTACTCATGCTCCTCCTTCGTAGCAGGTTCTTTCTCCTTTGAAAGTTTGAAGTGGCTCCCTAAAGGTGTTAGAGTAGATTTTGCATTTTTCATATTAAATCTCTCTAGTACCTTCTCAATGTAATCTAATTGAGACAATCTCAGCTTCTTGTTCTTCATGTCTCTGCTAATCTGCATTCCAAGGATTTTCTTTGCAGGACCTAGGTCCTTCATTTCAAACTCCTTAGACAACATTGCCTTCAGATTTGCTATTTCTTCCTTGCATGAGCCTGCAACAAGCATGTCATCTACGTGCAACAATAAAATGATGTAAGACATACCAAGCTTCTTGAAGTAGCAACAATGGTCAGCATGACATTTGCGGAATCCAGTATTTCTCATGAAATCATCAAACCTTTTGTACCATTGTCTCGGTGCCTGCTTCAAGCCATAAAGGCTTTTTCTGAGCTTGCATACCATGTCTTCCTTTCTAGTAGCTACATAGCCCTCTGATTGTTGCATGTAGATGTCCTCCTCAAGATCTCCATGGAGAAATGCTGTCTTAACATCCAGCTGCTCCAAATGTAGGTTCTCAGCTGCAACAATGCTCAATACTGCTCTTATGGTTGAGACCTTTACAACATGTGCAAAGATCTCTGTGAAATCAACTCCTGCTTTCTGTTGAAAACCCTTCGCCACTAGCCGAGCCTTGTATCTAATGGAACCACCAGCTTCCTCCTTCACCCTGTACACCCACTTGTTGTGCAGCGCCTTCTTTCCCTTCGGTAGTGGGACTAAGTCCCACGTTTTGCTTCTTGAGAGGGAGTTCATCTCCTCATCCATGGCTAGCTCCCACTGATTCCTTGCCTCACCTTGTATAGCTTCATCAAAGCATTCAGGCTCACCATTATCAGTCAGCAATAAATAATTCAAAGAAGGTGAATACCTTGTAGTGGGTTTGCTGATTCTGGAAGATTTCCGTAGTACCGGAGTTTGCGGATTATTCTGTGGGATGGGTTGAACATTCTCATCACTTGGCTGTGATGTGCTTTGTTCAGGAGTTTCATCAAACTCCACAAAGTTTGGCTCTTCCGTTGTCTTTCCTTTTATCAACTCATCCTTGTATAAGGAAGACTCATTGAATGTGACATCAATGCTTCTAATTGTCTTCTTGTTCTCCAAGTCCCACAATCTATATCCATAGTTATCTGTACCATAGCCGACAAAGATACACTTCCTTGCTTTGGGATCAAGCTTTCCTCTGTTTTCCTGCTCAATGTGAACATAAGCTATGCATCCAAAGACACGTAAATGAGAAAGTGTTACCTCCTTTCCTGTCCACGTTTCTTCTGGAAGATCCCCATCTAAAGAAGAAGACGGACCTCGATTGATTAAGTATGCAGCTGTATTCACTGCATCAGCCCAATGTCGCTTTGGTAGACCTGCATGTAACCTCATGCTTCTCGCACGCTCTAGAAGAGTCTTATTCATGCGTTCAGCAACACCATTCTGTCTGGGCTTTCTTGGGACCGTCTTCAATCTCTTGATCCCATTCTTGGCACAATATGATTCAAACTCCTCACTGCAGTATTCTCCCACATTGTTTGACTTGAGACATTTCAACTTTAAACCTGTCTCAGTCTCAACTAAGGCCTTCCACATTTTGAAGGTCTCAAATACATTGGATTTATGCTTGATAAAATAAACCCACAGTTTTCTAGTTGCATCATCAATGAAAGTAATGAAATAATGAGATCCGCCAAGGGAAGGTACCTGAGATGGACCCCATACGTTTGTATGAACCAGCTCCAGTCTTTCGGTTTTTCGTACTCTTGCAATCTTTGTAAAACTGACTTTCTTCTGTTTTCCCAAGATACAATCTTCACAGAAGTCCAGATCAACGGTCTGCAATCCCATCAACTTTCCCTTCTTCTGCATGATCTTCATTCCTTTTTCGCTCATGTGACCAAGCCGTCTATGCCAAATGTTAGCATCACACCCAGATGATGCAACATTTATCCTGTCATATGAACCTGATGCAATATACAAGGTTCCTTCTTTCTTACCTCGAGCAAGGATCAATGATCCCTTTGACATCTTCCACGAATCAGAATCAAATGATGTCACCACGCCGCTTTCCGATAGTTGTCCGACAAATATGAGATTCCTTGTTAGACTGGGTACATGTCTAACATTCTTCAATCTCAAGAAGCCACCATTGGGTTGGGATATGTCAATATCTCCCTTTCCAATTATGCTGCAGCATTCATCATCTCCCAGATATACCTTTCCAAAATCACCTTTCACATAATTTTGGAGGATATCCCTTTGTGGAGTGGTATGAAATGAAGCACCCGAGTCCACAATCCATGACTCACTTCTAGCATCTGCAACACATACTAAGGCATCGCTATCATCATCATCAGTAAGATTTAGGGTGTTCTTACCTTTGTCATTTTCTCCTTTCTGCTTTCTTGGGGCCTTGCATTCTGTCTTGTAATGCCCCTTTTGATTGCAATTCCAGCAGACCACTGACTTCGGATCTCTGGATTTGTATCTTCCTCGTACCGACTTTCCCCTGGAATGCTTTTGGTTCCTGTAGCTCTTCCTGCTTCTTCCTTCTGTATTCAAGGCAGAACCTGACGAGTGTTCTTCTCCAGACGTCTTCCGTCGTGCCTCTTCTCCAAGAAGAAGACCAGCAACATCCTCCAACTTCAACTTTGCAGAACCAGAGGAGTTGCTAACCGCTACAACTAAAGCATTCCAACTATCAGGTAAATTAGAAAGGAGTAAAAGAGCTTTCACCTCATCATCAAACACGATCTTCACAGACTCCAACTGGTTGATGATACTGTTCAGATCATTCAAGTGTGAAGCCACCACGGAGTTCTCACTCATCTTTAAATTGAAAAGCTTCTTCATCAAATACACCTTATTTGATGCAGATAGCTTCTCGTACATCTTTTCAAGAGCTTTGAAAAGATTCGTCGTCGTCGTCTCCTTTGCGATATTTGAAGCCACCGATGGAGCAAGGCTGAGCCTTACCGTTCCTAGAGCCTTTCGGTCTAGGACCTTCCACTCTTCATCTTTCATGGCTTCGGGCTTCTTCCCTTCGATCGGAAGATAGAGATCCTTCTGATATAGAACATCTTCAATCTGCATCTTCCAGAACGTGAAGTTCGATCCATTGAACTTCTCGATCTTGACCTTCGATTCTTCCGCCATCTGTGTAGAGGTTGATCTCCGAACCAAGGCTCTGATACCAGTTGTTGGGAACGGATCCGATCAAGCACCACACCGACTAGAACCACAATCGAAGAAGAAAGCACGCACAATCGCACAAGACAAGGATTTATAGTGGTTCGGCAATGTGCCTACTCCACTTGCTCACACCAGACTCTCTCTACTATTTCTTGAATGAAGTTTGGATACAATATGTGGTGCCACAGGGCTCCTTTTATACTACAACAAAAGAATACCAAGCATTCAGCAATCCCCACCTTCAGCTCTCAGCCAATCAGGGTGCAGGATGTGGATTAAGCATCTCAGAAATCCAACCCAACACCTCTCAGCCAATCAGAATGCAGGAGGTGGATCAGATACCTCAGCAATCCAGCCCAAGAGCTCTCAGCCAATCAGAAGGCAGCATGGAGATCAACCACATCAGCAATGCTTTCTACTTGTATTCAACCAATCAGTCTTCACAGGATAAATCTCAACACAGCCGTGGTGGGAGAACGGTTCCTGGCGAGGGACATCACCTTCCAGAACGCGGCAGGGCCGTCGAAGCACCAGGCGGTTGCCCTCCGCGTGGGGTCGGACTTCTCGCCATTCTACCGCTGCGACATCCTTGCGTACCAGGACACGCTCTACGTGCACTCCCTCCGTCGGACCTGGCGCCGGTGCAGAAGTCCTTCAAGTCCTTCATGAGGCGGCCGTGGAAGGAGTACTCGAGGATGGTGGTGATGAAGTTAACGATCACGGACGTGATCGACCCGGCGGGTTGGTACAAGTGGACGGGGACGTTCGCGCAGAGCACTTGCTACTAAGTGGAGTACATGAACACGGGGGCCGGTGCCAGGACGGCAAACCGGGTCAAGTGGAAGGGGGTGAAGGTGATCACGAGCACGAGCGAGGCGCATCAGTTCACTCCCGGGAACTTCATCTCCGGCTCCTCTTAGTTGGGTTCCATTTCTCCTTGGGCCTCTGATCATGCACGCAAGTTTTTTTGCTGCTGTTAATTTTGTCATCATCATCGTCTTATTCTTATCATCATCATCTGTGAAGCTTGAAGTACTGTTATCGTCGTCTTCTATTGCGGCTAACATATCGTGGACTATTGTTGGTAGGGTTGGTGAGAGTTATAAACGGCCGTTGATGCGAGTGCTTACGCGTCCTTAATCGATTTCCAACCAATCATTGTCGCGAAGTAATAAGTTCACAATATCAATTGCATTACCTGAAGTGGAACTGAGAAGAGGATTTTCTCCTGCAACCCATTTTACAACAGAGTTTGCTGGATCTTTTTTTTCTTATGCCTTGCATTCTTTTCTCTTTTAATTATTTTTTCCTTTTTGTCAAACAAGAAAAAATGGTTATAGAAAACAACAAAAAACAGAGTTTAAAAAAGACGGAGAAACAAAGACATAATCATACTACAAATCCAAGCCACGACATTTCTCCCCTAAACTCACGAAAAGAAATTGCATCCCTCAAAATATACAAACGGCACTTTCGAAATACTCGAAAAATGGAGAATATTACGTTAAAAGCTAACGAGTATAAAATAATATTTGGATTAATTCCTCCAAAATATCTCAACTGGATGCTTTGCGATGCACTTGATTGGAGTCCCTTTCTCTCAGAAGTCATGTGGTGTTCATCTGCCCAAACCTTTTGCAGCAGAAACTTCGATACAACTTCAAAATATCTGACTGAAAATTTCAAATCAGACCTGAGGATCGATTCTCAATTCGGAACTACTATGATTAAGGAGTGTGAGCTTATTTCGGTTCTCTGAAATCCATCCGTAGAGATGTGTGGATTGGATGGTGATATATTTAGTACCTGAAGAGCTATCCAAGACATGAGGAAGTTGAAAGTGTAAGAAATTAGCCAGGCTGCCAAACCAGTTCCATCAGAGTGATCAAGCTTCCGCCAATTCCTTTTATGTTAAGCCCGACTCTACAAGACCATTTCATGAAATTAGATATGTTTTGGCAGTGTCTATCACAATGCGAGCGAACGATTATAAAGAGAGAAACTATTGCGCCTCATACAGTATACCTGCTGGAACATGCTTAATATTCTCAGAAATTTGGCTAGAATCTATATCTATATTCTATATATATATACACACACACACATATATAAGTTGGGTTTTTAACCCAGCAAATGACACGTGAGTTTTGTGATTATTTTCCCATTCCCTATTTTAGCAACTCCCCACGTCTCCCCAGCTAACCCACCATTATTCTCCTTCTCTCTCCGGGCACTAACACGGTCTCTCTCACCCCTCCCTGCGTCTCTCTGTTTGGCTTCCATGCTAACTCGCCATCAATTTTCTTCTCTCTACCCACACTGATACACGATCTTTCTCATCCCTCCCCCTCTCTCTTTCTATAATTATAAAATATGTAAATATCTATTAGCTATTCTCTGAGGAGGAAAGGGGATAGAGTCTGTTGCAAACAAACAAATTGTATACTTGAAACTGTTAGTATTGCAAATTTTGCCGGAAATGACAATTCTAGCCGATTTATGAGTTGTCAACCACCTCGGGCGTTAGGGATTCAAGGGTCTTACGGGGTTGGAGGTCTCGATGATGACGAGAGGATTCCAAAGGGGGCGTGCAGGAGGTTGATGGGTACTGCAGTGAAGCTCTGCCATAATTGTCTACATAGAGATAGACAGAAGGAGGTGACGGTCTTTAGGGGGAGAAACACCCAAGAGCGGACTTCGGTGCGCAACCTGATGAGGTGCGCACATTGGAGGAGTTTCGGTGGTCCGAGGCCGTCGCCTGGATCTCGATTAGTTGCGAAGAAGGAAGGTGAGTGTTGTGTTCATCAGGGAGAGAGATCAAAGTTGGGTTCGTCCCAGAATCTGGATCCCTAACTTCGTCCTCGACGTCGTTACGATAGGAAACCCACGGATCCGACCCTGTCGTGGTTGCCTTAACTCCATTTTTTATTTTTTTATTTTTCTTGAAAAATATCACCATGTATATTCATCTATATATCCCCCTATATGTCATTCGAATTTCGTCAGAAAAAACAGAGACTTCTATAGTCTCCATCTAGATTGGTTGATTATAACACCGTTAAAATTACATGTTGAGAACATAGGAGTCTCTATTTTTAACGAAATTTAAATGACATATAGGAGGAATATATAGATTAATATACATGTTGATATCTTTCAAAAATAAAAAAATTACGGAAAATAATGGTGGGGCAAAAATAAAAAAATTGTAGAAAAGTCTTTAAGAACAAGATATATGCATTTGAATATTTGTTTTTTAGCTGTATTTTACACCTTTTGGTGCACATATGTGAATGTGTGCCATATAATATATAAGGGTGCACATAGAAGATATATTTTGAAAAATCACTACATATTTCATTTAATTAATAATTAAAGAATTATATTGGTGATCCAATATACAAAGAGATCGTTATCTGCGGGATCCATCTCTTTTATAAAAATGCGCACTATTCCTCATCTTTATTATGAATTTGCAATTTTTTAGATGGATTTTAAAAAAACACTTAATTTCATGCTTCATATTTATTCCCTTTACACTTTTTTTATTTTTATTTTTAATTTAAATATTAGATATTAATGTTTAAATTTACATTATATAACCAATTTATATTCCGCCGCGAAGCGCGGGTTACATCCTAATATTAGATAAAGTGGAATATTTTGAATCCCAAGATTAAAGTGTAACTTTACATCTTCCCAAAAACCATCACCTTTTCGTTGGTGGATAGAGGTCAACACTAGTCATTTTTTCATATTAAAATTCGATATTGAAAGTTGACGTTATCACCTGTAAATAAAGGCTTTGACTTTATAAGGAAATATATAATATTTGAATACCGAGATAGGAAAAAGTATCAATAGACGAATATTATTTGCTGATGCAAAAACACAGCCATATTATTCCAATGAAACCAGAGAATTACTTTCAGGCATACATCCCAAACCATAGTGCTTGTATTTACAAGGGCTTTCACGCAAAAAATCTCCTGAAATGATCAAGGAATGCAATTAAATACAAGGCACAAATGTTATTGCAGAAAGGTAGGATATCACTGTGATAGCAAAATCACTGAGGGGTATAAGAATAAAAACCCAATAAATCAAGAATTTAATTTCACCTCAAAAGTAGCCCATTATCCCCTATATTTTCTCGAACTTTAACCTCCGTTGACCAAAGTCGCCATTGTCCCTCTCATAAGAACAGGATACCCTCCATCCCTCTCTCTAAAACCCCTCGCCTCCTCTCTCTCCAGAGTCCAAACCTCCAGATCGCCCTCATGGATCCAAACCCTAACTCGCCTCCTCCTCCGCCCTCCGCCGCCGATCACCCCGCCACCATCTTCGTCCACGCTGACCCCCTCTCCTTCCGCGACGTGGTCCAGCGGCTCACCGGCGCCGACCCCAAGCTCCCCCTCCGCCCTATTTCCGCCCCCGTCCTCCGCCGTCCCTCCTTCAAGCTCCGCGATCGCCGCCCCTCCGCCCCGAATATCGACCTTCACCTCGCCATCCCCACCACCTCTCCCCTGCCATTCCCCAGCCCCGTCACCCCCCTCGACCCCCTCCCCTCCCCATCCGATGAGGCCCTCGCCATCGCCGAAAAGGGCTTCTACATCTACCCCTCTCCCCGCGCCGCCACCCCGCCAGTGCTCCTCCCTCTCTTTCCCCTTACGCCGTCGCATCAGGAGGAGGGGCCGTCGGCTTAGACCCCCCAAAGGCGGGAGTTTTTTAGTGTTAGAGTTAGGGTTTTTGCATATAATAGTTTTACTTATAAACCATATATGTGTTTTGTGTTTATCTTAGTTATGATTATTATCCCTCCACTAATTCGATAGGGTCTTCCCCATTTTTCATGGCTTCTTTACTTGAGGAATGATTATGGCAATGATGCAAATTGCAGGGTGCTAGTAGGTTGTTCATGGATCGCTATATTGACGATGTTCGTCTTGAGTATTGATGTATCAACATTGTTGCGCTTGATACGGGAGTTGTGGATGTGATCTTGGTTGAATAAACAAGTATTGAGTGACTTGTCTTCTGGGTGAATAATATTGGAAAGGATTGTGATCGCTTGCGAATTCGGATGCCTCTTGATTGGTTTTATGATGCTTCATATGAGAGCTAGGGATGTGATCTTCTTTCGTTCTTCGATCATCTACGATATGTTGTTGAAGTATGATATTGCTTGGCTTGCTTTTGAGATAGTGATAGAATTATGATACTGCTTGGCTTGCATTTGAGATGGTGGGTGAATTATCAAAATTGCTTTGGCATTAATCTTACAAATGAGTAATGTTGGGATGACCCAAAACAGTTAAAGTGATAGAAGTGTTTCTTTGATGTGATTGAAGTGCCATATGGAAAGTGGGATGTGATGTCCACAATTTATTCTCCAACTGCCATTGTTTGGTAAATTGAAGGTCAGATTGAAGTGACACCAAGTTGGGAGCTACACAAAATCATATGGCTAACTTCACAAATGCCTACAATTATATATCCTTCCAAAGGTTTGTTCATTCACTCTTCTTACTTTGAAGAAAAAAGGTGGAAGGTGGGGAGAGAGAACAACATATGACTCAATTGAGCACACAGAATGTTAGAATTGCCTGCAAGGATTCATTTAATAACATTGTTGGATTGGATTAAGTTATTTTTAAAGGATTAATAAAATGGACAACTCTGGTGTAGATAGACTGGGAAGAGATCTTGAAGCTTAGATATCCAAAGAGGGCTAGATTTGAGAAGGATAAGAGGCGATGAATGTAGATGTTTGGTATTGAATGAAACCGGGATTTTGCATAACTGAAAAGGAAATGAATAATGACAACTGAAGATGGAAGAGAGAGAGAGAGTTGACAGGAAAAGGGCCCAATTGTGTTGGGTTGCTTTTGTATAACAAAAAATGCTGACTGCTGCGATATGAAAAAAAAAAGAGAACGTTGCTACTGTTATGGGCCCAAGTGGGCCGTAGTTCTTTGAAAAAAAAGAAAGGTTTCGAAAAAAAGATCGTATAAAAAATGTACGAAAAAAAGAATAGTCAAGAAAAAAGGAAGACAAAAATGGATACAAAAAATGATAATTTGTGGAAAAAAGAAGCACAAAAAAAGAAAGAAAAAGATGCATGTTTTATTTTGATTTCTCACAACTTGATGATCCATGCGCTTATTCTATCAAGTTTGGGAGAAAGAAGGGGTTAGATAGGACATATATTCTTCTCCTTGAGATGTATCTATAGAACTTCAACTGCTCTTCCACAACTGACAGACCGATAAGGCAAACTATTACTGCTATCAGCCGTCTTCACCGAGCATCGACTACTTCATCAAAATGTCTCCTTCCCCGACTACTACTCCGCGATGGACTTTCTTCTTTTACAGCGTCACTACTCCATGCACAGCCGGATTGTCGTAGTGACATCTACATGTACGACTAATGTTCTTTCCAAGTGACCCGATCGCCGCATACATGTCCTTTAGCGAGGTCTTCTAACAGCAACGGTTACTTCAAACGGGATGTTTCTATCCCTGTCACTCTCAAATGTATCTATTGAAGTTGTGCTGTATATTTTTTCTTTGGTTGCAAGCTGCATCTTTCTCAGCTCCAGCTTAAGGGAGGGTGTTGGAGTATGTAATAGGGGGGTAATGGGATCTCTCCAAGATCCGATTATCTTCACACATATTTAGTCTCACATTTATTATTTGAGGGACTCGGTCTGTCTGTCGGGGTGTATAACGATCCCTGCACCCCTTGTACTCATTGAGAGATTGCAATAGACGATTATGCTCTTTGAAACTTTCTCCCGTGGTTTCATCCCGCTCATTCGGAAGTAGAGTTCCACGTAAATCCCAAGATGTTTATGTTTGGTTTCTTGCTTTGATGATCGATTCGCTTCCGCATTTTATATTTCAACATGTACTATAATTTGAAATCTGATTGAAGATGGACCCATACAATGAGAGATGTATGATTGTGAAGTATTTTTAGAAAGTATAGGTATACCCTACCCAAAAGGTATAACTTTAGAAGCCCCATAGGATTCTATATATGAGTTTTAATTGTCGTGTGATCCTTCAGTACAGGTTAATGGACAAATGTGGATGTCACTATGCACCATTAACTTGTGAAAATACAAAGGTGGTTCGTAATTATTTCTTGATTGAGTATTTAATGAGAAAAGGAGGAGTCATAAGTAGATTGAGAAATTTGAGTGCCTTTTATGTTTGTGTAAGAATTGGAAAAAAGACACAAAGGGGATGATAAGTCATCTAATACGATATGATTGTGAAACCACTATATGAATTGGCCCACTCATAGAAACCTAGGTACAAAAATATTGCTATGACAAAGGTAAAAAATTAACATTTTAAGATACTTCATTGTTTCTCATTGGCTTCAAGATTCCAATGGTTTTACATGTTGAAGTTTATGAAAAGTAAAGGGCATGCCACATAGATAACAAGTCTTTAAATGAATTCGTATGATATTCGATAGATTTAAAAGAATGAAAGTGATTTGATGCGAAGTACAAGATTTACTCAGAGAAAATTGCTATGGATGTGTATGAGTCTGTCCTTCATGGAGCTTACACTGTTAATACCTGGACTGACGACACTCATAAAACAATCGATGTATATATGCAGCCATTGGTAGATAAACTCAAGAAACTACTGTATGATGGCAGTACAACGTAAGACGCACATCGTAAAGATTTGTTTAGGTGTGTGTTGGACTATTGTGAATGATTAACGATTTCCATGTGTGTGTGTGTGAATCTATCCGATTGAAGTACAAAGGAGAAGTAATCGTGTCCTATGTATGGAGAGAAAATACATCACTCATGTCTATCATAAAGTAACAAAACATGGTACATGTGACATCGTAGGTTTTGACCGATTGATAATATATAGAGGATTGATAAATCCGGTCACAAGTTCAATAGACATTCATGTCAATACATTAGACATAATCTGTTTAAGTTTTTTCTAAAAAAATGGCGAAGCTTTCTCCTACTTAAAGTATGGTCAGCTATGTGGATTCTTGATCAAATCCATGTTAAAAGATCCGACTATTTTTTACGTTGGTTGTCAACTACCTAATGCAATTCCCGCAAGGAGGGATTTGAATCCTGGTCTTTTTGGTGGTAGGCACACTGCACTACCATCAGATCATTGAAGTGGGTACCTTTCAATGGTTAGACCACTATAACTTTTTTAGAAGTGATGAAATTAGAAGTCCATATAGGAGGTTAATGATCAAGTTAAACTTTATGCGAGGTTAATTAGGGAAACTTTCAAGAGATTAAAGGCCGTAAGAATTCAGTGTTTTGGAAGAATAACATTTTCATAACTATTTATCGAATTGAGATCTACAATTTTTTTCTTGAGCAAATTCTGGTTTTTTTATCTTTCTTCTATTTCTTTTTCATTTTATTTCATTTTTTTTCTTACCTTGAGTTTTTACTTGGACGATAAATGTCCTTGACAAGCCCCATATCTTTGATCCACATGCCTGGTCAGCCCCCTTCTCCACTTTCCCATTGGCTGACCTCATTGACCCTTGGTCAACATGCCTGCAAACAACTATTCTGATGCAAACGTCGATCACCTTCACTCCAACCACCATCATCGTCACTCTGCTTGAGCACCATCATCCTTGTCTTGGAATGCTTTCTACACTATTCCTTCCCTCAAATCATACTCACTCCTCATCGTTCAATCCGCATACCATTAGCCAAGTTCAATTCTCCAACCTCAGTCCATTGGAGAGGTGTGTGACTACATAGCGATGACAAGGCGATGAGGGAGGCAAGGCATGATCTGTGGGCCACCTTCCATGCAGCACCCCTTTGTAGCTGCCAACCATCCTAGATATTGTGAGTGCATGCATGAGTGGGGTAATTGTTAGTGCATAAGCATGCATATTTTGATAATAAAGCTTGTTTGCAAATCTTATGGATAGGTCAAGAACAGAAAAGCTATTGGATAAGGAACAAGCTCAAGCTAAAGAGTGCAAGCTTAAATAAAGAAGAAGCAAGGAAGCTCAAAGGATTTCAATGCTATGGAACTCCAGCTCAAGCTCAAGGAAGGATCTCAAGCTCAACAAGAAGATATAGTCTTTTCTTTTATTGAGTTCTGCAGTTTGTAATTATCTTAGAATGTAAAAGACCTCAAATCATACATATTGCATTCAGTCTTTTGACTTTGTCAAAGAGTTAAGATGATCGATCAACCATTTTAACCTAATCAATTACATATGATCGATCAACCTTGCTTTCATGATTGACCATTACTTGAATTGCAATGGCTACATTTCTGATCGATCATCTCTTGATTCTGATCAATCACCTAAATCCTCATGATTGATCATTTAATTTTGGTTGATCATCTTTGTATCATGATTGATAATATTCCATTTCAAGAATATTTTTGAAGGTGATTTCATTCCTAATTTGTTCATGAACAGTTACATTTTTAGAGCCAATGTCTATATGTCCCTAAGAGCGATAAGCTCTCTACTCCGTGTTTTCCACTCTATAATTTGAGAGAAAGATCGAAGAGTTTTGTGCAGCATTCTTGATTGCAACCTTACGAGTTCGTTTCTCGCTTTGTAAGATTGCTTTAGTTTTGCCTCTTATTATTCATTGCTTATTTACTTTAATGTTGAGGTTGTTAAGATTATTTTCATTCGTCTTACTTCCTTAGGATCTTTTGGTATGTATTGCCCCCTAGATCTAATCTGTCGGACGATAAAGTCCATTCCTCATTATTGTTGATTCCTCGGACTTATCCACAGATGGGATTCATGGAATTTCCCAATTAAATAGGTGAACAAACTAGAGGCTAGCAAGTCTACAAAAGATAGGTAATCATGTAAACCCACCTATTCTAAAATAACTAAGTACTTAGATTCTTGTTCCTTATCATTTTCATACCAACATCATGGATGCCCGAGTCGAGAGACATAGGTGGTTTTTACCCAGGAAAATTTCCACATTAAATCCTTGTGCATTTGTGATTTGATTAATTATCTTGTGGTTGAAAGTGTTGCATAACGGTTTGCTTGTTTGAGTTTATTATTTGCAGCGATCCATGTCATATTGTCTGATCCACCCACAATCTTTAATTGATGTCTACACGGATACATAAGAACCAACATTTGATATCAGAGTCTCTTTTGTACCGAAGAAGTAACTTTTAGAAGCACACATGGCCAACATTTCAGGATCATGATTGGAGGTAAGCTTTGTAGTTCGTCCATCTCTTTTCAATTAGACGAATTACTCCATCTAGAAGACAAAGATGGATGATCTTCCTATAGTCATCAAATTTCTTAATATGGAATATAACGAGAAAGGAGTTCAAATTTATCTACACCGCTGTTGAACTAGTTTAGATGACCCTCGACTCAGGGGAAATCAACTCTATTTATTACGCCTTATCAGAAGCTGTGTTTGACTGAGTCTCTTACTTGAAGACAACTTACGAGATATTGAAGTGCTTGGAGACAACTCATGAAGGCACAACTAAGGTGAAGGAACATCGATTCAGAATGCTCACTCTTGAATATGAAACTTTCAAGATGCATAACGAGGAGACTATCAAGGACATGAATGTCATATTCATTATCATAGTGAATCAATTAAGGAATCTTGGAAGAACCTTTCTACCTAGAGAACTTCCAAGTAAAATTATCATCTCTCTATCAGATGGCTGAGAACACACGGTCATTGTCATTGAAGAGTCCATAAACTTCAACATGATCTCGTTAGAAGATCTCACAGGTAACCTGCTGCATATGAATTGAAAAAGGAGTATAAGGAGAAAGGAGATGAAAAGTTGCAGAAGAGTATTTCCCTAGCAAAAAAGAAGGAATCAATTTACGGTTCTGATAGTGATGTTAATATTGCACTCGTGACCCGGCAGTTTATCTTTCTCGAGAAGAAAAAAGGAGAGAAAGTGAAGTCAAATAATTTCAATGTAATAAGTGGGGCACGTGAAAAAGGATTGCCCTCAGCTATAAAAGAACTTCCTAAGAGAAAAGAAATTCGAGAAGAAATTCAGCTAGAAAGCTATGCAAGCAACATGGGATGGTGACTCAAGCAGTAGCGAGAAGAAAGCACATGCTTGGGATTCATTAGGATAGTCGAATCTGACGTTGATTCAGAAAATGAGGTAAACATACTTTCTTATTTAGTATTTTATAATGGCTCTCAAGATCTTTATACATAAAATGAGAAGCTTGAAAAGGTTAAGAAGAAGTTAGTAGAAGATAAACTCTTTTTTCTTAATGACTCAGATGTTTTGAAAAAGGAAAATGAGCTGCTAAAAATGATCTAAGTAATTTTAAAGTGAAATTATCTATTTAGAAAAAGAAATTATAGAGGTTAAAAAGGAGTTTACTTTTGTACCTTGTTCTATACAAGGAAAAGAGCAAATAGAAAATCATACTTCTAGCTCTAATTCTTTCCAGAAAAGAAAATGAGTTTGGAAAAAGAAGGAAGCTGTGTAGTCTAATCTGAAGGACCCGGAAAAGAAAGGACACCAAAGAAAAACTTTTCTGGTACCGAGGGCCAAATAAATTGGAGGAGGTCACGTCAATAACAAAGGTTGACCCTCGCTGACGAATCGCCATTTCATCACCTTTTATTCTTTCATTTCGGACATAAATCCATAGCTAAATGCATGTATATATCATTAATTTGTCAAATAAATACTCTATAAATTGTATAAAATACTATATATTTAATATATTTAATTCCAAAATAAAAGAATAAAGGAAGAAAATAAAAAAATGAGATACCAAAGGTATTGAATGACCCTAAACTCTGATACCTAGGCATCAAGATGTCTGGATCGATAAGGAATATAGCATGGGGAGATAAGGGCCAAAAAAACTACAAACAGTTGGACCTTTTGGGATGATAAATGAGACGGTCAACGCACAACTGTCCCCTCTGTGATCTGAGGAGACGGTTGTGGCATAACCATCCCTTCTGATAAGTACAAGGGACGTTCTTTATTGATCGTCCTTGATGATCCTATCTTTAGGGTACAACCGTCCCTTCCTATTATACCTTCTGGTTGGTTTTTTTTCCACAGAGACGTTAGGGGACGGTTATGACTGTCTCCTATGATTTACTGTTGACGTCGTGAAATATATCTCAAAAGGGATGGTTTTCACCATCCCTTATATATACGTAGACAGGACAGTTATATTGATCGTCCCCCTATGTTTGTACTGGCGGAACATGTGAAAAAAATATTTACCCAAAGGGGACAATCCACTTACAACCGTCCCTGATGGTCATATATCCCATCCTTGGTCGAATCCCTTCCTCATTCTACGAATCTTCCATCGATTAATCCCTCTCCGCCGCCCTCCGCTGCCCGAGCTCATCGTCCCCCTCATAGCCTTTGTCGATGTCGCTGCCACCTTCCTCGGCTCTCAGTCGATGACACCCACTGTCCTCTTCTTCGGTTGTGCGTTATTTCCAACTTTTTCCATTTCTAATACATTATTGTTTTAAATATATTTTTTTAAGTATGTTTTGTTTTTAAAGTGATAGTATAGTCATGATTAATCATACTCATCATATTTAGTTGTAATGAAAAGAGTTATTTTTTTCGTAATGTTTAGTTGAACTCATTATACTCATGTTTTACTCATGATGTTTTTGAAGTTATAGTTGATCTAGTTGTTATACTTATGATGTTTAGTTGTAATAGAAAAATTTATTAATCATAATTAATGTTATACATTAGTTGTATTGGATTATGCTTTGTTTTTGTTTCAATGTTATAGTTATTATTTCTTTAATTCAGACACGAAGTACATAGAACTTATGGTACTTGGTTCTTTTAATTATGGGAGTATATTGTCATTATAGTATGCAATGCTTAGAGTATAATGCTAAAATGATTAGAGTATAGGAAAAGATAGTATACAAGAGATCCATATGAGAGATTAAACTTGCTTATTTCTTTGAATCTTTACTTTTAGAAAATGGATAGAAGTTGGATGAACAAAAGATTTGATGATTATCCGGTATATAACAGGTGTTATCGAATTCCTACATTGGGAATTTCGGTGCAAGTCACTCTATCATATTATAGGAGGCAAATGAGATAAGATTCATTGTCTTTGCATTAGATGCAAGAGCACCTCTGAGTAACAATCAAAATGTAGTTTACGAGCACCTGATATTATATAATTTTTGGCTTTACTATACGAATCAGACGTATCATGGTGAAATAATATTTGCAGAAGTCAATGATGCCTCAGTTGATAATGAAAGATATATGTCTGAAACAGATGATCGTAGTGGTATGTTTGAAATGTTGGACAATATTCGAGAGCATAACTCAGATGAAAGGATCGAATCGATTCATGATAACTTAGATGTTTTGCATGTATAGAAGAATGTTATGGAAAATATTCTTGGAATCTTAAATCTTTCAAGTACCGTGAAGGACAGTTTGTGAGCTATGTGATCTGATACAGTTGAGTATCCAGCCCGAGCTACATCCGACAGAGTTAGATAATAATTCTAGAGTAACAATTCCTGAAGTACATTATTCAGTGATGACAAAATAAGATATTCAATTTTATTAAAATAATTAGAGTATTAGATGGATTTTCGTCACAAATAAGCAGATGTATAAATCAAACGGAAAGGAAGATATCATCATTAAAAAGTCATGATTGTCATGTATTAATGCAAGTTCATTTTCCGTTAGCCATCAGAGGAATTATACGTACTGATGTTATGCAGCCACTGATCAAACTCATTTAATTTTTTTAAGGTCTTGTGTTCGAAGACTTTAGATCCTGAAGTATTGTTCTGATTAGAGACATATATTGTTATCACTTTATGTAAGATGGAGTAGGTCTTTCCACCTACCTTTTTTGATATAATGATACATTTATATGTCCATCTTACTAGCGAAGTTCGAATATGTAGTCATGTACATTATTGATGAATGTATCCAATTGAACGATCTTTAAGGAAATTAAAAAAATATGGTATTTAATAAAATTGCACCTGAAGGTTGCATTGCCGAGGGATATTTATGTGAAGAATGTATTGCCTTTTGTGACATGTATATGGATGATGATAAGAGTATTAGATTCAATCGGTTCAAACGAAATAATGATGGTTAGTTGTGGACTGAAGATCCCAACAAACTTTGCATATTTCAACAAAATGGATGCATTATTCTAAAGAGTATTAGTCGATCTATTTCAGATGATGAAAGAGACCTTATCCATTACTATATCTTGATGCAATTATATGAGGCTGATTGTTTCTTTGAAGAGTATTGTTCAACAAGTACTAAGAAATCAGACTTTCTTAAATGGTTCAAGGATAGTATTGAACTGTTAAAAGTTACCAAAGATGAACGGTGGAGTATGAATCTTAATATTATCCAACAGAGTCCATTCTCAATAGTATTATCACATTCTGGCTATATCGTTAATGGATTCCGATTTTGAAAAAAAATCAATTGATGAGAATAAAGCAATACAGCTTTCTGGAGTGATAGTGAAGGCCAAACTCTCATCTCGAATTGATGGATACTATGGTGAAATTATTAATATATTAGAAATAAGTTTTATACATGACGCAAGTTGTGTTCTATTTCATTGCATTTGGTTCGATTTGGGTCATGTTGGAGTAGGTTATAAGAAAGAAAAAAACGTTCTCTCTTTAAACCAAACAGGACGGTTACAAACAAATGAGATGTATGCTCTTTCTAGTCAGGTAGAGCAGGTCTTTTATGTACTTGACAACTCTGTTAGTGGGTGGATTATACCTGTTAGGACAATATCGAGAGACTTCTTTAATGTTAACGAAGAGGAAGATATAGTGGATAATGATTTTGCATAGCAGAATATTTTGCATGTTTTTTTCCTTCTGTAGTAGACAAAGACATTGCTACTAGCAATGCGAGGTAATGGTATTTTTGTTTTACATTCAAATTTCATAACATGAATTCTTGTAATCGCCTAAATGTATTTCATTATTTATTTATATTATATTGATATGCAAGTATGGCTCCTCGACCCAGATGTATTCGGGAAGTTCCCAATCCCGCTCAGCAGCCACATGGAGGATCTTCTGGTCGCAGTAGATCTCAGAGATGACGGGAATGGTCTTAGTGTAGGTTCCTAGATCGTCTTGCACCTGGGCAGACATTACATGTTCGTATTGTTAGAAGAGATGCAGTGAGGGAGAACTCCACGGAGTTTTAGAGCTACCTTTGTTAGGTTGCTCGTGCATGTGTCCCCATCACGACGCATCACTTTCGACAACTTCCTTATGTTGTCAAGGCTGCCATATTATCTGATTTGGAGGTATTCTATAATTGAATTATTGTTTGTATTATTTTAATATACTCAACTATTTTATTCATCTTGGACTAGGTTGTTTTTACTTAGGAACACAATGCAATCGTCGGTGCTCAGATTCTTTCTCATGCAGCTGAGATGTTGCGTCGATACAAGGGATGTGTAAAGGTGAAGGTAATAACATTTGTATATATAGTTATAAAAAATGAACACTTACGGCATTCTTTTTCCTCTATTTAGTATTACAACCCCCATATTCCATATGAGCAGCTTGTGCAGAATGTCTCACCGGGTGTTACACCAGATCAATGGAGGAGCTTTATCAATTTCTAGTCTACTGAGGAATTCATGGTATGTAATTTTGTTCTATTTAATTGTTTTATGATTGTACTAACTTTAGTTAATAACATGCGGTATCTACAAAAAATGTTGTGAATCAATCCAAAGATTTTAGGTCCACCCACATGATAGGGAGAAAGAACACAAACCAGTTGAAGGATGACTTTGTAAGCCTCGACAATTTTAATTATGCGAGTAGTTTTGAAAACTAACTTAAAATATGTGTTATTTATGTTATTTTAGTTGAGGGATAACGATAGAGAGATGACCCGGATAGAGATTTTTACGGGGTCAAAGAGCAGAGATGTAAGAGGAGAAGTACAATAGGTTGATGACGCCTACGCACCAATTCATGTATGTAAATTATATTGTTAGTTTTGAGATTAAATGTCTTATATTATTTTTTTAACTAATATATGTAAACCATGCAGGATAAATGATTAGGCTCTCCACCACCACCTCACGAGATAGCACGTTAACTAGCACACTCTCTCTATCTGATGATGAAACCTTCCACCAAGCAACCTGTACGGAACACCATGCGCACATACGCTGTGAAGGACATAGAGTAACGATCTGTACATGGTATGGAATGGGTGGTGCCAATGGATCCCAATCCTCATCACAAGGGAGCCAGAGGGAGAGGGAAATGGAGAGGAAGTTACGCAATGTCAAGGCAAAGATGTCCGCACAGGATGAGGAGATGGCTAAGATGTGTGCTGACATGGCGAATGGTTTGTCATATCTTAACCGTCTTCAAAGCCAGTTCGAATCACCAGTAGACCCGTCACAACTCGGTGATGATGAGGAAAGTGAAGAAGAGAGCGATAGAAGTGAGGAATCGGAGTAGATTACTTTAGGATGTAGAATACTTGTTATATTATAGTAGTATCTTGAACATTTATGTTGTTGTATTATAAAGTATGTAGAATCGGTACATTGTTTATTTTTAAGCATGAAGAAATTTGATCTTTTTTTAATATCTTGTTGTATTATTTACGTGGTTTAGTAACATAAGCAGAATATTATAACCAATCAAACAATTATTTTTTTTGCTTTCAAAGAGTAGAGGCAACGATCGCAACCGTCCCTTCTGTTCCTCTCCCCAAATGTGGATATAAGAGGAAAAGACGATCGCGATCGTCCCCTATGTGAACCAACAGCTCGCTAGCTCTCATTTTGAGCCTCGACGACTAAAGGGGGTGGTCTAGACCGTTCCCTCTGCGATTCTGTGGGCGTCCCCAAAGGTTGACTTAGCAAAGGGGACGATTGCGACCATCCCACCCGATTATTGGAAGGGACATTTTAGTCCTTCCTCTATGAGCCTATGCAGCTCACTGCTACTACTTTTCGGCGTCGAGGATGGGAGGGGACGGTTTAAACCATCCCTCCTATGCTTCTGTTCCCGTCCCCAATTGTGGGTTTTTGCAGGGGATAGTCGTGACCATCCCTGCAGATACTTTGAAGGGACGGTCTAGATCATCCCCTCCGTGACACAACAGCTCATTGGCTCTCATTTTAAGCTTCGAGGACTAAAGGGGCGGTTTAAACCGTTCCCTCAACGATTCTGTGGGCACTCCAAAGGTTGGGTTAGTGGAGGGGACAGTCGCGACCGTCCCCTCTGCTTCTTGGAATGGATGGTTTAGTCTGTCCCCTCTGAGCTTATGCAGCTCACTGCTACTACTTTTGGGGGTCGAGGACATGAGGGGACGGTTTAAGCCGTCCCTCCTGTGATATTGTGCCCGTACCCAAAAGTTGGTTTAGCGGAGGGGACTATTGCGACTGTCCCCTCCAGTTCTTGGATGAGACGATTTAGACCATCCCATCGAAGAATCGACAGGGACGGTCGCAACCATCCCACTTACGTTTGTTCTTGGGGATGGTTACGATCATCCCCGTAGTACGAATCAGAAGGGACTGTTGTAACCGTCCCCACTGATTCCAGAAAGGGGACAATCATTTTTTGTGTTCCTTATGACCAAATGAGATGGTGTCATAGGGGACGAACTAGCGATTGTCTCGTCTAGTCAGAGGGGACGGTTTTCGTAAGAAAGGGAACGGTTGTTGACTGTCCCCTCTGGGTACTCTGCTTGTAGTGAAAAATGAAAATACAATAAAACACTCATTTTTAATTCACCAATAATTCAATTTGGGACTTATTTTATTCTTTATTATTTATATCTCAAATCAATAAACTTTGTACATGAAAGTTGTAGATAAAAAATACATAAAAAATATAAAATTTATTTCATATAAAAATAATGCATAATGTGCCCGAGATATACAAAATATAAAACCAAAATAAAAACTTTGCAGACCTATATCTTCTCCATATTGTTATCAAAATTGACCAAACTCACCTTTAATTGTATATAACATTAAATAAGCTATTTAATGAAAGTGATTTTATTTAATTCGGAGTTAAAATGCAAAAGTTAGGTTCTGAACCCTCATTGTGCAGTATACTTGTATATTATATTTAATATATTTATTCTTTATATTTTTCACTTTATTTTATTTTTATAAAATTATAAATATTATTTGAAACATATTCACATAATTAAAATAAAATAAAATCATTAAAAATTAAGTAAATCAGTCTATTATCATACATAGATGAATTATATATGTATATACTTGTATAATAAACATACATATTTATTTAAGTGTACATATAGATTCGAAAAAAATATCAAAAAAATATATTTATATATATTTAAATAAGTTATAAATATATAAATTATGTATATAAAATAATAAAATTAAAAATACAGATTAAAAATAATATACCATTTATAGGAAAATATACAATACTTGTACATATAAAAAGTAACACATAATAGATTCACTCAAAAAAATAAAAATAATAATAATAACATATTAAATAAAAAATAAACATTTTTTATATTTTAACTTTTGATTAGATAATTCATTTACTATTTTATTTTTATTTATTTATTCTTTTTATATTGTTTTATCTTTTAGTTGTCTAGTTGGATCAATAGGGGCTTTCCCATCGTTGATCCCTAGGTTAACTCCTATGACTTCTTCTTTAGCCCGTGTCAGACCTGGCTTGTCGCCCTTCTTCTCTGATTTTTCAATAATGAACCAAAGCTCGAGGAGACTCGAGCCATTCACCTTTTTTGTACACTCCATGATACAACACCTCGTCGAGCTCTCATATCACCGATACGAAAAGTCCATCTCCGAAAATCTCGTGATGTTTTGAGGCTCTCCTCCTGTGTATAAAACCATCTCCAGATCCATATTTTTTCTCATTCCCTTTATTCTCTTCGTCTTAGCCCCTCAGATCACCTTTTAGATGGCGCTACTCGTGACAGGAGTAGTGAGTTGTGGTTCGCAACGAGGAGGACCAATGATTGAAGGTGGTTCCACCATCGTCGGTGCACCACTCCTGTCGGTTCTGTCTCTCCGTGTCCTAGACAGGATCGAGGCCCCTTTCTTTGCATTTTAGGTTACTTGTCGTATAGTCTTTCAATTCAGTATCTAATTGATGCTTTTATCTCTTGTTTTAGTGTAATTTTAGGGTGATTTTAGTACGCTGGAGCTTAGAGATCTGACCATCGTGTACCACCACCGCTCATCCCTGTTCTGGACCTCTTCGATGCATCCCATATCCCCCATTTTTGTTCCATTTGAGGGGTTGGAAGCCTTCGCTTTTTCACCCCTATGCTTCATGTGTAAATAGCAGAGCATAAGACCTCGTCTGGAGGTCTCACGAATCCGGGAAGGTGCTCTGATAAACACGGAATTCAAGAGAGCCTAAATGTTGTCTCACACAAGGCGGAGATGACCATCGCTGTGGTGACCTCAAATGAATCTCGTATCTAATCAACAATTAACCCACACTACAGATCAATAATTAGAAATAAATGTGGAGTTAAAATTTATTTTTAACTCTGCACAAAATGTATAGCAAGCAAGTATGCAGAGAGTTCGAACACAGGGAGCAAACAGGGTAATTCAAATGAATGTGTGTGAGTGAATGTGAAGTGTGTCTACACTATGCAAGCAAATGATTTTTGTGGGTTTTTAATTTAAATTTTTTTTATTTTGAATTTTTAATTTTGTATTTTGATTTTTAATTTTCTGATTTTTATAATTTATAATTTATATTTTTTATCAATATTGGAAAATACAAACAATGTAATAAAAGGGGAGATAAAATATTTATAAAAATATGCAAAAATAACCAAAAATTCAGAAATAAAATCTTTTTGGTATTTTTATAACTTTTTACTGTTTTTTCTGATTTTTGGGTATTTTTCAAAGTAATTTTGGTATTTTTAAATCCTGAAATAAACCAAAACAGTGGACAAGCTACTGGCTGGGGGTAAAACTGGAATTAAAAATATCAGGAAGCCACAAAATTTTTCCACACTATTTTTCAAATAAAGATAATAAAATATAGAACAAACAAGAACTGAGTTTGTGTTTTTTTGAGTTTTCTTTGATTTTATATATTTTTTTGAATTTTTTATGTATTTTTGAATTTTTAAGATTTTCCTTTTGAGTTTTTTTGTGATTTTTGGACTGACAGTAAAAAGGATAAAATACACACTAGGGATTTTTTTTTTGAATTTTTCGAGATCTTTTAATATTTTTTTGGTATTTTCTAAGCTAGACAGTAAATAAAAAGTATGTTTTTTATTTTTAATAAATATAAAAATGAAATAAAATCAAAATCTAAAAATATGGCGTTAAAGTACAAGCACACGGAAGCTTAAGTCTATTTTTTGAGAATTTTTGGAATTAAAGTGAGGCCTTAATTAATTATATCAAGCAAGCAACAATGAAAGGCCTAGCAGGGGCATACATGCAAATACTAAAAATTCCAGGGGCCTAAGAGCAATTTTTCACAAAATATTGAACTGAATATCTAATTTACAGGATCAAATATAAATTACAAAAGCCGCAGGGGTGTCGGCGCAATTTTCCCACCAGGGCGCGTGACTTGCACGTGCTTGGTGAGGACTTAAAAGTAATTTTCCAAAATCTGAGGGCTAACATGCAATTTCTCCAAAAATATAACACTTAGTATCAAAGTTTTGGTACTAAAATGAAATAAACCAAAGGCCGAGGGCCTCTATGCAAAATGCCCGCACCTCACATGTACAGGTCACGTGAGGTGACGCAGCGGAGGACCTTAGTGTAAATAAAATAAATGCGAGGGTCTTTTTGCAAATTTTACAAAACTTTTACACTACAGACGATAGTTTTAGGACTAAAATATAAATACAAAATGCGCAGGGGTTTAGATGCAAAATACCCCTGGCGCGCAGATCCAACGGCTGCAGATCTTCACTTGAACACATGGCCTGAATCCAATGGTCGACGACGCTTCGTGTGGACGGTAGAGATTAGATCGTCGGACGACGATCGAGCGGTGGCGACGTGGCGCGATCCAACGGATGCTGCTCGACCTGGGGGAGCTCCTCGATCTGATGGCTGGGAGGCTAGGACCAAAAACACATCGGACACCGGCAAGGGCGAGCTTCGACGCGCGAGATCTTCGTCCTCCGGCGATGGCAGGGCTTCAAAATGGACGTAGAGCATCCTAAGGTCCTCCTCCACTGCTGGCGGCGGCAAAAAGCCTCGGCGATGGCCGAGGGGCTCGCTGAAGGGTGGCGGAGCTACATAGCTTCGTTAGCTCCGGCGAAGCTCCAGAATCGCCTCCGGGCTCCAATGAGTGTGCTTTGACCTGCAAATAGAGTGAGGAGGTCCAGGGCAAACTGCCTGGACCTCTGGATGGGCGTGAAAGAGCGTGGAGCGACGTGGCGATGAACGGCCGGAGGAGCGCTCCGGCCAAGTTGGTGAATCGGGCGATCTAGGTGATGGAACTCGAATTTTTTTGGGGGCTTTTCATCCTAGGACTAACAGGAACTAGATGCAATAAAGAAATAAGCGTGAAGTGGCCCTCAATGGCCGGAGCCAGAGGGAGTAGTGTACCTCGACCGCCGGTCTTGTGGGAGGTGCGGGAGACGCTTCCGACCTCTGATGCCTTGGCTGAAGAGCTCGCGGCGGAGCTGTCACCTCCAGGAAGCTCTGGAGCACAAGAAAGGCGAGAGGGGGTGGACCGAAGGGAATCCAAATTTGAATTCGAAGGAGGGGGTCGCTTATATTGAGTTTGACCCCGAGTGCCAGGAGCTCAAAGACCAAGGAAAATCTCGCAAATCTTGGGTCCAAAGACCAAGATTATGCATGGGCGAGATAGAGGGATGGTTGATGCACAATGTTGCAGAAGGATGCAACACAAAAATGTGAAAGAAGTAGCCTCGAAAAATCCACAAAAGTGTGTCAAACACGAGGTTGGCAGGGCTGACAGGGGTCTAGGACACCTAATTGACCAGAGTCAACTAGGGTTTGCACCTGGTTGGTCCACGTGGACCAACCAGGAAAAACCCTGGTTAAAAAATTTATTAATTCATTTAAAAATAGAAATAGGCCGAATTAAATTGTGATTTAAAAATAAAAAATATTTGTTATTTTCTGTAGTATTTTATTATGATTTTTAATTATTTTTATGAGATATATTTTTATAAGTTTACTTTTTAGCCCTATATAGGTATATTACATATGTATTTTGGTATTTTATTTTTATTTTGTGTATTTTAATTTTATAATATTTATTTCTTATTTTGTAAAATTATAAAGTACTTTTATACACATAAAGATATTTTTATTTTATTTTTCTGATATGTTTTGTATATTTAATAAAATATAAGGGTGTATTGTATAGGTATACATATAGGTATAATACCTGTATGATCTATGTATGTTTATTTTTATTTTGAGTTTTCTTTGCATTTTTATTCTGATTTTAATGCACATATATATTATAAGTAATATTTACAAGGTTATAAAAATATTAAAAATATAAAATAATGAATAAATAATAAATTGATTATTTTAATCTGTACAAGTATACAATAGGGGTCCAAAACTCAACTTTCAAACCGTAGCTCCGCCAAATGCGAAACCACCGCCATTAAATAGATTATTTTATTCTTTATACAATTAAAGGTGAATTTGCTGCATTTGGAGTTTTCAGTTGTGAGATACGGGTCTGGGAAGTTGGGATTCTGGATTTTAATTCAGACCATAACTTTTTATCTAATATTATTTTTCTGTGAAATCAATTTTGTATTTTTCTTTATTAAATTATCTACAACTTTCATGTACAAAGTTTCTTTATTTGATGTATAAAATGTGGAACCAAAAATAGGTCCCAAAATGAATAAAGAATGAGTAAAATGAATATAGGTATTTGACCCTTATCTCCCCCTACTTTATTCCTTGTCGACCTATTCATCAAGATGCCTAGGTCTCGGGGTTTTGGGTCATAAAATATTTACAATATTTTATTCTTTTTCTTTTCTTTTATTATTCTATAATTTTGGCTTTAATTACAATATTTTATACACTAATGGGATGCACATGCATGAATGCTAAGATGCTCTATTTAAGGCTATTTACAGGCATTTGCTAGGGTTTTTGATGCCAAAATAATAGAATAAAGATGATGAAATGTGGATTCATCATCCCCCAATACTTTACCTTTGCTAGTCCCTAGCAAACACTTATGCAATAAGTGCAAAAAGAAAAAGAAAGAAAAGAAAAAGAAGAACTTGGATTTTATTTGATCATCAAACTTGTCTTCACAAAATCAAAGTTTGGATCTTAAGTCGGACCTTAGGAATTTTAGTGCGGGCGGAACCTTAGTGAGAACCGAATTTGAAGTCCAACAACCCCTGAGAATCCCAAGACTCTGCTCAAGTCTCCTCAATAGCCAGGTCAGAAATACTTCAACTCATACGCAAACTCTTATGACTATGAATCTGACTCGTACAGTGTAAGTGATGGTGGCTCTCCCCAACTAGAATGACAAAGAGACTGACTTCTCCAGTACGACAACCCAATGATTCCCCAATCCAATAACTCCATCCTCGAGGAGCGGGGTATTCCCTTCTAAGTTCAAGTGGCAACCAGCTCAAGAGGAGGGGGTGAAGAGAAGAATGGACGGTAGCCAGTGTAGCTACCTATCCTGGGATGTAAGACCAGTATAGTCAAGTCATCCTGCTGCAGGCTCACATGATATGACTTTGGAACTCAAGCTTGCTTATTGACTTTACTACATTTGTACATACTTTGCAGGCTTTTTATTTTTGTACATGCCTGAACATTTTTTTTAATACTATATACAGCAGCATTTACATAAGGAGTTTTTCCTCTTGAGCCAGTAGACTATCCCTCTTTTGAAGCTTTATTGCAACCCACAACCTCCTGTCTTTAGACTTCCTAATCACTGGACGGGTTGGGGTGCACTTCCCTCCCTAGAGGAGGACAAATGTTTCCACTTATGTGCGTCTCATACCGGCAAATCCAATCCCCTCACCACTCCAACTGAGTTGAGCCATGTGAAAGGTGCAGATGTCCAAGTTAGGTCATTATCAACAAGAATCGCGCGTGTGCTCCGAAATACTCTACTTAGGCAGTCAAGAATCCATTGAACCAAGTCTCGTGATCCTCAAAGAATTATGTCAACTAGACCTGAAGTACCTCAAACCCAGTTCCTATAAGGTTCCTGTTATTAGGTAGATTGTACGGTCCAATCAAGCTCCAATCTTCGGTTTTTACTTAGACTTGTTCAACTCTCAAACTCAATCCGAAAAGTGTGAATGATATGCAATGCGATGCAGAAAATATTTTTGTGATGCAATTTTCAAAGATTTTGAACTTTTTATGGATTTTTGAAAAGATGATGCATGCATTTTTTTTTGTATTTTTCAAAAAGATTTTTCAGATGTTTTTGGATTTTAATTTTGCAAATGTTTTTGGGATTTTTGAAAACAAAAAGTTTTGGCTAGAAAACTAGGTGAAAATATGTACACGGGAGTGCTTCTTATATATACAAGAAGTGGATTTTAAGAATTTACAAGGGTCGGTGATCAATTTTATAAGTATATATACATATAGTGGATTTTGGTGTGATGTAAATATTCCTCAAACTTATTTGACACAAGCTTTTTCACACAATTTTTGAAAACTATAGTCCAAAATAGTTTTTACAAACATTTTACAAACATGTACACACATTTGAAAATCATTTTGCAAAGGCTTTCAAAACATTATAAATAGATTTTTCAAAGTATCTTTGCAACCATTTTTCAAACCATTTGCAAATCATTTTTCAAATATTTTATTTCACACAAAGAAAAGAAATTTTACAACCCACATATTTTTACAAAGGTTGAAAACATGTAACAAAATATTTTCAAAATAGTTTTCAATAGATGTTCACAAAGATTTTCAAACTATTTTTCAAACATTTTGCAAAAAACATTTTCACCTGATTTATTAATCAGTATATACAAAAAGAATTTGAGGAACAGAACACCTTTTTATTAGGGATTTTAATGAATTTTAAAGAATTATTAGCCATATTTATTAGGAAAATACGAAAGTACGAGTTATGGCTAAAGTATATACGTAGTATATACGACCCCCCTATACTTAGCTTGAGCTATGTCCTCATAGATCGGAGAGAAAAAGAGAAGACATAACTCGTACTAAGTATAGACAAGTCTAAAGAATAAAGAACTAATGAATGAATCAACGAATAAGAAGTCGACCGTCCCCCCTATACTTAGGATCAAATGATCCTAAGTATAGCAGACTGTACACAACGCAGGGAGGGTCAAGGGTGGGAATGAACAGATCGTACTCATATTGTCTCCCCCTATACTTAGGGTAATATCCCTAAGTATAGACAAGGAGAGGAGACAATGGAGAGGATCGGAAAGAATAGAAGAGACTCGGGGTGCACACCCCCCTATACTTAGTACAATGTACGTCCGAAGTATGGAAAACTGTTTACAAGGGCGGCATCTTTTTGATAGATGAAGAAAATAGAAAAGGAAAAGAAGAAAAGAAGAAAAGAAGAAAATAAATCAACAGATGAAAGAGTGATATGGACAGATGATCTGTACAGTGGAAGATAGAAGTGATCACCATGTATGAGATGCAGATGATGTGAGTCAAGGAACACATCTCATACCAGAAGAATGGGGGCAACGTCAATGGTCGGCGGATCATAATCTAGATATAGCTTCAGGCGTTGACCATTGACGCGGAAGGTAGAGGAAGATGACAGTTCGGATATGTCGATGCTGCCATTGTCATGTACCTTCCTAACCACATAGGGACCTTTCCACTTGCTCTGTAACTTCCCTGGGAATATTTTCAGCCTAGAATCAAACAACCATACTCTCTGATCTGGCTCAAACTGTTTATGGCTGATATGGGAATCGTGACATGTTTTCACTTTATCCTTGTACTGTAGGCTGTTGGAAAAGGCTGTATCTCTTAATTCTTCCAGGGCTGCCAATTTTGCTCTTCTCTGTACTCCTATACTCTCGGGATCTAACAACAACTTAGTGACTGCCCAAAAAGATTTGTGCTTGATTTCCACTGGCAGATGGCACGGCTTGCCATAGACGAGACGAAAGGGAGATGTCCCCAATGGATTCTTGAAAGAAGTCCGATAAGCCCACAAGACCGAGTCCAAAAGCTGTGACCAATCCTTTCGGTATGGGCGGACAACCTTCTGCAAGATAGTCTTTATCTCCCGATTCGATACTTCGGCAAGACCATTGGTCTGAGGGTGATACGGTGTGGCAACCCTATGGTCAATGCCGAACTCGTCTGCAAGGGCCCTAACCTTGTCATTGATGAAATGAGACCCCCTGTCTGAAATCAAGACTCTAAGTACCCCGAACCATGAAATGATATTTTTCCTCAAGAATTTGCATACGGTTTTAGCATCTGCGGCTCGGGAGGGGATGGCCTCAACCCATCGACTGACATAATCCACAACGAGCAAAATATGCTCGAATCCCTGACTCTTAGGAAATGGGCCCATGAAATCAATCCCCCATGCATCAAAAACCTCACAGAAGTGAATGGGTTGCATGGGCATCATGTCTCTCTGTCCGCAGGTTCCCATTTTCTGACAGTCAGTACATCTCTTCACGAACTCATCAGAATCCTTGAAGAGAGTAGGCCACCATAGGCCGGATTGAAGCACCTTCTGTGCTGTCCTTTTTCCAGAATAATGTCCTCCTGCCTCAAGCTTGTGGCAGTATGTGAGGACGCTGTGATGCTCTTCTTGAGGAATGCACCTCCTCCAGATATTGTCCCCTCCTTCATAATAAAGGACGGGATCCTCCCAATGGTAAAACTTGGCCTTCGCCAGGAAGGTCTCGAGTTTCTGCCTGGGCCAACCTTGTGAAACAGTCTTGGCAACAAGATAGTTCACAATGTCTGCGTACCACAGGAGCGAGGTGATAGCCAAGATCGCCTCATCTGGAAATGTCTCGGTAATAGGTGCGTTGGGCTCAGATTCCTCAAGATTCTCCAATCTGGAGAGATGATCCGCCACCACATTTTTGACTCCAGGCTTATCCTTAATCTCAATATCAAATTCCTGGAGTAGAAGGATCCATCCGGTCAGACGTGCTTTGGCATCCTTCTTAGCCATTAGGTACCGGATGGCGGTGTGATCCGTGTAAATTGTTACTATAGATCCGAGAATGTAAGATCGATACTTATCTAGAGCGAAGACTACGGCCAGCATCTTTTTCTCAGTCACTGTGTAATTACGCTGAGCGGCATCCAAAATCCGACTGGCGTAGTGAATGGCAAAAGGTAATCCATCCCTCCTCTGTCCAAGAACAGCCTGACGAGTCGCTAGATACGTTGTTTAATTCGATCACGTTGTAGCACGTGTACTTAGCGATTCGGTCAGAACCGAGAGAAGATCTCTGTGAAGAGTGTCTCGGCTTTAATTTATATCCCGGGCAAGTCCGGGGTCGAATACAGGGAGGCAAAGGAACAACTTTGGGTTTAATTTGCAAATTTAAGATCTAGATATCCAATGCGGTTTTTTTAGATTTTTTTATGCAAGTAGAATGCCAAAAACAAAAAATGCGGGTGAATTACAACACTAAGAAAGCATACAACAAGGCCAAATTAATTTTAATGTTAAATTAATCCAATTCAGCCAAATTATATTTTTTCTAGAGTCCTAATCCAGTGGAGAAGACAAAACACATTTTTTTGTAATTTTATGGGTTAAAATGCAACAATGAAAAATGCACACTTTTTAAGGGTCTTTTTGCAATTTATCACACAAACAGAAAGCAAAAATCATGAAAATTTTACTGGAATTAAAACATGATGCAAGGAAGCTACAGTAATTTTTTTGGAATTTTTAGACAAGTTATGAATTTTTTATGGATTTTTTAGTGGAAACAGAGTGATAGTAAGTAATTAATTCTTAATTAATCCACGTTATCAAATTAGTCAGAGATCAAATTATCTCAAATAGATATTTTTATGTGCAATCCAGGAGAATTGAAATTTCGCAAAAAGAATATATGTGGATTTAATTAAAAATCAAATACTAAAAACACTCTACAATTTATTTCAGGCACAAGACAACTCCAATTTGGTTGAAATTTGGACAGTAAGTTAAGCACTCATCAAAGCATCACATATAATTTTTTCACAATTTTTGGAGCAATATATAGGCGTGTGCGAATTTCAGAGTGTAAATGAGTAAAATATCACTGATTTTCACTCTCTGAATTTTAATAAATTATTAGATGCTCACAAAAACATAAATAAATAGTCAAAATGTTCAGAATTTAATTGTCAACAACATGCTGTTTTTCATTAAATAAAAAGATGCTAAATGTCTGTCCAAATTATCATGCAAAGTCAGGGTTATAAGTGCAATACTGAAATGCAACTAACAAGCTCAAAATGTGCACGGGGGCACTTTTGGAAATACAAACACTGTACGGACTAAATATGCAAGTTTCCCAAAATATAACTAAAAAAACAAATGGACCTTTCTTTTCTCCTCCCCACGCTAGGGCACGCAAGGGCACAAAGGCCGTTGGCGGCGGGCCTAGGTGCGTGCTACGGGGCCGGCGGGCGGCGAGGGCAAGGCGGCGCGCTCGCGCTTGGCCGCGAGCTTCAGAGGTGGCGGCGTTGCGGTGGCGAGCGGGAGAGGCGGACGGAGAAGCGGCATCGAGGGCGGAACTCGGGCGGCTGCCTCTTGAAGGAGGTGGCGCGAGGGCGACCTGAGGGTCTCGGGGGCGGCGATGCGCCTGGAGCGCGCACAGCAACGCGCCGCGCGGAGGCGGGCGGGAGGCGGCTGTAGCGCAGAGCGGCGCGCGGCCTGGAGGGGCGGTCGCCGCACGCGCGTAGGTGGAGGCGAGCGGGAGCGCGGCCTGGTGTGGCGGCGCACCTGGAAGACCGCTGCGGTGGGGCGTCGCTTGGGCGGCGCGAAGGCGGGCTGGTGCGGTGCGGGGCCGCAGGGGCGGTTGCCGTCGCGCGGCCGTGGCGGAGCTGGGCGCGCATGGCAGCACGGTGGGTGGCGTGCCCGCCGAACTGGACGAGGATGGCGGTGCGCCTGGAGGCCGGCGCGGAGGTGACGACCGCTGATGGGTGGAAGGCTGGGTGCTGCGGCCTGGAGCGGGCGGCTGGGGGGTCGACCGTCAGGTGCAGGAGCGGCGGCGGTGCTCGGGTGCGTGGCGGCCTGGAGGACAGCCGACCTGCTGCAATTTTATTTTTTTTTATTTTTGTAATTTTTTTGTTGTATTTTTTTAATATGAACAGGAAATAAAATTTGTAGAAATGAAATGATGGTGATGATGATTTGTATGATGTGTAGAAATGCAATGAAGTTGTATGTAAAAAAAATGAACGAAGTGATGTTGGTGACGGTGATGGCGGTGGTTGATGAATAAAATGATGGTGTGATTTTTTTGATTTTTTTAATAAAATAATTTTTTTACTGTTTTGATTAAAGGGAAAAAAACTGCTGTAATGAAATTTTTTTTTAGATTTTTTTAATTTTTTTTCTTAAACAGGAAACAAAATATGTTTATATACAAAAGAAAGAAGAAAAAAAATAGAGGAGAATGGTGAAGAAGATGGAGATGGTTGTGATGGTGATGGGATGATGTAAAAAAAAATATGGTGGAGGTGATTGATGAATACCCATTCATCACTCTTTATTCTTATATTTTAGCTACAAAAACCTATGCAAATGCATGTAGATATGTGTAAATAGGACTATTTAGCAAAAGCATGCATGTTTGTAAAAATAAATAATTAGCATGTTTTTGTGCAAAAATAAAAGAATAAAGAAGAAAAAGAAAAAGAGGGAAATATTTAGAATAAATATTGAGCAACCTAACCCAAGGGAGGGCTCAGCATGGGCCTGACCGCATAAAAGCCACAAGTAGAGGGAGATAGGGGCTCTTGTGTAAATAATTATGTAAATAAATAAAATAATATTTTCCTCAACCAAAAATATACTTGTACATATTTTGTATATATTTAGGAACTATTAAAAACAAGATAAAAATCTAAAAAATCAAAAATACCAAAAAGAACCTTTCACCATGTGCATAGACCACCTCCCTTACCTTATTTCACCTTGTAAATAAAGCTATTTGTTTTCAAAACTTTTTGTAAATATTCTCTTTTATGTTTTGTAAATAAAATAAATAAAAAGAAACAAACAAAAATCAAATAAAAATTACAAAATTACAAAATACAAAAATACCTTGTATGTATACCATGTATATAGATGTATATAACTAATTATTTAACCTATGTATATAAACAATAAAAATAAAATAAAAATAGCCTTTTATTCCTAATTTTATCCTATAAATAAATAAAATATAAAATAGGAATAAAAATGTATAAAAATAACTAATTAAAAATCAAAAATCAAAAATCAGTATAATGTATATATACCTATGTATAGCTACTATGTATATACTTTATTTTAATTTCCGAAAATTAATTAAAAATCACAAAAAAATAGAAAAAAGTAAAACAAACATTTTTCATGTTTTAAGTTTTTGAAAATTCGGCCATTTAAGGCCCCAAAAAATCAAGTAAAATTTCAATAATTGGCGGGCTCTGATTGGTCCACGGGGGATTGTTGACCCCCGGTCAACACCTCCCCCAGGACCACCAGAGCCCGGGTCTGTTCATTCGACCCGCCTTCTCGGATTTTTCTTTTGATGACCCGATTTCCATCCACCCCAAATCCGGGTCCGCAATGACCTTGTCACATCCGAGAAGCTCGCCGGAGCTTTGGCCTCGAGATCCGCGCATCAGCTCGCCCTACCCGCCACCTCCTTTCCGGACCTGCACGCATATATATTTCGAGCTCCGCCGCACTCTCACGCCATCTTTGGTTCCCCATTCTCTCTCCAGTGAGCTCCATCGCAACCAGCAAGGTGACAGCTTGCCCCCGCCGGTGTCGCAGCGAGGAGGAGGTGTCCGACCATCGATCCGGCCGCTTCTTGCAGCCGTGCTCCGACAACCACCCGGAGCTCGAGCCTCGGGCGTTGACGACCCTTGAGGCAAGGACCAGGAGCTAGCTGAGCTCCAGCATAGTCTACCGTGTCACCCAGGTATTCATTTCGCTTAGCCATTTAGAGTAATTTTGGATTTCGCCCAAATCGACCGTTCGACGTGCTTCCCTGATTCCGACCATCTCGCTTAATATCTCGATCATCGGAGCACCCCATCACCTCCGCCATCTCCTCACGCACGTTCTACGCCCACTCGTTCAACCCAGCTCACCCCGGAGCTGGGAGTCGAGCTCCACCACCTGTCGCTCGCCGGAGCTCCTTCGCGCCGACCCACCAGCCACCTTCACCTCGCTTCTTTGGGTCGAGGCATTTTGCCCTCGACCCGCGAAGCTGTTGGTTTGCTTTGCAGGTCCAAAGGGAGTCGTCTGAGACCCCCTTACATTCTAGACCGGAGCTTCGCACCGCCAGCCTCGCCGGAGCCCCTCCAGGGCTCGGCTGGGCCATCGGCCACTACCACCAGCTGCGGAGCTTCACCGCGGATCTTCTCCGACCTTCAGGAGCAGCTGAGGAGGAGTGCAGCTCACGCAGGAGGCTGGCGAAGTTCGCCGGTGTCGAGTTCTTCCAGCATCCTCCAGGACCGTCCGATGACGCCTCCGCTCCAGTCTTGATCTCAGCCGTCCATTCTTCGAGGAGCCGTAGCCGTTGATCGATCCGAGGGACTCATCCGGACCGTTGCAGCAGAGGAGAGAGGCACCTGGGCCCAGAACCGCCCGATCTTCCACGTGTCCTCGTCTCCACCGTCGATCAGGCCCAAGAGAAGAAGAGGAAGAGCGCCCGCTGTCCCGAGCCGTTGGATCCACCACGTGGCGCGCATCTGGCCGTCGACCAATAAAGGGGTAAATTACTTAGGCGCCCCTCTTAGTTCGTCTTTTTATTTTTAGTCCTGTAAATATTTTTAGAACTTTATTTACGTAGGGTAAATTGCATTGTGGACCCTGTGTTTAGTTTTAATTGCATGTATGCCCCTGTGTGTATGTGACCACGTGCTTCGCCACGTGTTGTGTTGGGCTTTTTACATCTTTTATCCTGTAGATCTGGGTTGTTATGAAATGAAGAAATATTTTCTGGTAATTGCATTTATGCCCTTGTGAGTGTTGTTTATGCGCATGTGCGGATTTTAGTGGGCTTTTTGCAACCATACCCTCGGACTTTTTGGTACCAGTTACCAAAAGGTCCCAGGAATAGGTTTTTATCACAAATAGGTCCCTGTGTGCCCCAGCCACGCGCCACGCGCGTGACATGTTGGGTATTTTGCACCTGGGCCCCCAGATCCTCGGGTATTTGCACATTCGTCCCTGTGCACAGTGCCCCCTTTTTATTTTTGAATAAAATATCAAACCACCTCCAAATCCAACGAGATTTTGACACATGGCTCCTGCCATGGTGTAGGAATTTCAGTGATTTTTGAGGACATTTTTACTTTCATTTAGTATTTTTAAAAATCCAAAAACCTACTTTTTAGCTACTGTTTAGGTTTAAAAATACCAAAAAAATATAAAATCACCTCCAAAAATTCTGAAAAAATTAGATACTGTTGTTTGCTTGCTGATTGATTTTCGAGCCAATTTTGGCTATTTTTCATCGCTTAAAAACCCTAAAAATTGAAACAACCCCAAAAACCCATAAAAATTATAATAATTCATTTAAAAATCCAAAAACAATAATTAGGGTGCCTAAATTTTCCTTATCTTTTCTAGATTACAGGAAAATTACTTTCAGGGCTTTTTGAGATCCAAAAATATTTTATTTTTGGGTCTTAAGCCTTGCTGGACAGTACCTTTTATTTTTAGCACTGTTTGATTTTTAGAAAATAATTTACCCATTAGAAAAATACCAAAAATTAACCAAAAACACTTAAAAACATAAAAAACATAAAAACAATTTTTCTTGAATTTTTGCTTGCTTTTTGGTGTGTTTAATAAATTGCCTAAGTGTGTTTTTATTTCTTTCCTTTTATTTTCTTAATCTTTTAAAAATCCCAAAAAATTATAAAAAGTATTAAAAACCCCTAAAAAACATTTTCCTTTTATTTTAGTTTCTTTTCACTACTTCGTAGGCCTACGGCCAATCCGTGCTCCTTGAGTTCGACCCTGGGAGCTATACCAGGTTAATCTTATAGCTAGACAGCTCTTCTTGTTTTGAGTGATTTGATCTATTCTGAGTGGTTATTTTTCTTGATACACCCTCTCTCTGAGATCCGGGTCGCAACGACCCTTGTTTCATTACCTTCACCCGGGTCTTGAGGTAATTTTGGGGGATATCAGTGATATGTGGTGGCTAAACAACAAAAACAAAATGTTAAATAAAATAAAATAAAAAGAGATATGAGAGGGATAACTTACCTGATGTCCGCCGGATTTGCGGAGCAGCTACGCTGGACTCCTGTAGTCGCCTCGATCCGATTGGCGAAATAAAATCGAAGAGGCTGAGCGAGCTCGATGAGGAACGCGTGACGTGGAGCGGAGCTCCGCGGATCTCGCCTGAAGGAGGTCGTCGCTTGAGGAATATGCCTTGCCGCTGTCACCAACAAAACACTCCAAACTCTCTCCTTTTTCTATTAGAATGGCGGATGGGGAAAATGTGGATGTGGAGATGATTATAAAGAGATGAGTAATGGGAGTTAGAGAGGTGGTGGTGTTGAATGAGAAGTTAGATTATTGATGGAGTTGAATGGGAGGTTATATGAAGAATATGGAGAGGAATGGAGGTTGAAATAAGACTTGGAGGTTAATGGAGAAAGGGAAGTTATTGTAGAGAATGTTATTAAATAAATAAAAAAATGAAATAAAATAAAGTAGGCTACTAAAAAGAGAAAATAAAATAAAGAGAAGAAAAAGAGTGGGGATTTTACAAAAAGAATATATACAACATGTACATTTTTTTGTTTGCTTTTCTTTTTATATATATTTTTTTGTCTTTTTACTAGTAGCTATGTACAATAGGAAAATACAATAAAATAGTACAATCAAAATACAAGACCACAATGATTTTTTTAGATTTTTAGTAATTAAGAAAGATAAAATAAAAAAATGAAGAAAGAAAGAATATATACATAATATACAATGTACATCTAGGTCCCAAAACGCAACTTTTGCAAACGAGCTCCGATTTTAATGAAACCACTTCCGTTGGATAGATAATTTTCTAACTTGAACTTTAAAAGTGAGTTTGGTGAATTTGGAGTTCATACGGAGCGGGAATTTAGCTTGGAAGTTGGTCTTTACGGCTTTTTTCCATTGGGATCTATGAGCATTTATTTGAGATATAATTTATTTTGTATTTTTATATTTTTATGTACATTATTATGAACAAGTTAGAGAAAGAATTAGCCAAAAAGGAGTTGAAATGAAATTACTAAAAATACATGAAGTTTTGGGTTATTTACAGGTATAAAACTCCTTTATTTTTGCGGCTTTTTATGTGTAATTTATTTTGTACAATCTAATATACAATAATTAGTGTGTTTTATTTACAAGAGTCATTTTGTTAATTTATGGATTTTATGGATATTTATTTGGGAATTTACTCACAGATTTTGCTAAGATCAAGATATTAAGATGATGAATCGAGGATTCATCACAGCCCCAACGGCAAAATCTGAAGCATTCGTCATGATCTCGAATGGAAGAGACCAATCGGGTGGCTGAAGGACAGGAGCTGAAACAACCATATTTTTGAGAGTCTCGAAAGACGCAAGACACTTATCATTGACAATAAACTCGGAGTCTTTTGTCAGCAAGTCAGTAAGCGGTCGGGCAATACGACTGAAGTCCTGAATGAACCGTCGGTAGAAACTGACATGCCCCAGAAAAGACCGCAACTGACGCAAGTTGGACGGTGGATTGAGTTTTCTAATGATATCCACCTTACCTGGATCGACCTCCATGCCCCTGTTGGAGACGATATGACCAAGGACCATCCCTTGAGTCACCATGAAGTGACTCTTCTCCCAAGATAAAACAAGGTTGACCTCTATGCAGCGCTGAAGCACAAGGTCTAGGCAGTCAAGATAAGCATCGAACCCGTCGCCATAAACCGAGAAGTCATCCATGAAGACCTCTAAACAGTCACCCACCATGTCCGAGAAGATGAACAACATGCACCTTTGGAATGTCGCCGGAGCGTTACATAGACCAAAGGGCATCCGTCTGAAAGCATACGTCCCAAACGGACAGGTGAATGTCGTTTTCTCCTGGTCTTCGGGCACGATGGCCACTTAATTGTATCCAGAGTACCCGTCAAGGAAACAATAACGACTCTTCCCGGCTAGCCGCTCGATAATCTGATCAATGAAGGGTAGCGGGAAGTGATCCTTCTTGGTGGCCTCATTCAATTGTCTGTAGTCCACACAGACCCTCCAAGAAGTGGGCACTCTGGTAGCGATCTCCTCTCCAGACTCGTTAACAACTGTAGTGATACCTGTCTTCTTGGGTACCACATGTAAAGGACTTACCCATTTGGAATCGGAGATGGGATAGATGAAATCAGCGCTCCACCACCTTGAAATTTCTTTCATGACTACGTCTCGAAGATTCGGGTTCAGCCGTCGTTGGAACTCACGCGACGGCCTAGCGTTGTCCTCAAGATAAATGTGGTGGGAGCAAAGATTTGGGCTCAGCCCCTGGAGATCAGCTATACTCCAACCTATTGCCTTGCGGTTTCTTTCAAGAACCTCCATCAGACGAGATTCTTGTTCTCCAGTCAAATTTGCTGAGATAATGACTGGGTGCATTTCTGGCTCACCCGCAAGGAATCTATATGTCAACGACTGCGGCAGAGGTTTCCGTTCTGGACAACTGGGAGGTGGCAGATCTGGCTTCTGATATGTCTGTGTAAATGCTACCAAGTCTGCATGGGAGAACTCTCGCTCTTCATGAATTTCTGACGAAGGGCGGCCTGCTGATTCATCAATAAACTGTACTGGCTCACACTCTGTCATGGTTGTCGGCTCAGAAGGAATCAGACAAGGCAAATAATCATCAAAATCATCCCAGTCAATGTCTGAATCCGAGGGATCAGAAGAAGATGAACAAGATTGAAACTCCTCAGCACCACTCATCACAACACTGTCAGCTTCAGATGTATCCTCATCCAGGGGTGTGCTCTCCCGGCTCTCGACTGCCATGAGCTTGAGATACAGTGAATCTGTAGGCAAGGCGAGGGTTGGTGCTACAGGATCTGTCCAGTTAAATTCATCATCAGTCATCACAAAATCACACACCTGGTGGATGTCTAGCTCATCCTCTGTCATCTGCTCGGCTTCGCTGGATTGCTCTGAGCATGCCAACTCTCTGGCTCTGGTCTTGTCGATCGTATCTATTTGTATGCTTTCGCCTTCTACGCGAAAACATACCATCCCACTGTCATGGTCGGTCACCACCTTGGCTGTGGCCAAGAATGGACGTCCGAGAATGATGGGGGCATCGGTTACCGATTCATGGATCTCTATGTCCAATACAACAAAGTCCACGGGGAATTTCAGGTCCTGAATGGTAACGACCATGTCCTTCAACAACCCCTTAGGCCTCTTGATCGACCTATCAGCAAATTGAAGGACTGTCCTGCTCCGAAGAGGAGGGCCAAACTCGAATCGGTTGAGTAAGGCTGCCGGAAGGAGGTTGATCGAAGACCCGCTGTCTAATAAAGTACGATCGAACCGCTGCTCCTGAATCTCGCATCTGACATAGGAAGCTCCTGTATCAGCTCTCTTAGCTGGCAATGTGTTCTGAATGGCGCAGCAAGTGTCATGAGTGAGCATATGGATTTGATCTCTGTGCCTCTTCTTCCTTCGGACAGTAGTTGTCTCTTTCAAGTTCTTTTTGAAGAAGGGGATATGCTCAAATGCTTCCCGTAGAGTCAGCTGAATGTGAAATCTGTCAATCATTTGGTTGCCGAACTCTACCTGTTGGTTCTTTTTTGGATTTTCTTTTTTGTTCCCCTTCGCTCGGCGGAGTACCTCAGGGAAGGGGATGGTAGGGGCCTCCACAGATGGAGGGCTAGGAATAGGTCCCTGTGCCTGTGAAGTAGGTGAATCCATACAATCATCATCATTAAACACATATGGATCTGCGATGTGAACAGAAACCTTTCCTTTATTCATATTTTTGTTTTTCTTTTTGTTTCCACAGTCCATAGGTACAAAATGTGGGAATATCACAGAGGGGGGCTCAACAAAAGTAGATGTGGTGGCCTCAGTACCACCACCGGCACCTGTGTTCGTGTCATCAACACCGCGCTCTGGCTCAGCATCTAAAATGGTGGCATCAGCACCACCGTCTGCATCTGCTATCACGACGGCTTCAGTACCGTCGTCTGGATCTCCATCATTGGTGGCCTCAGCACCACCATCTTCAGCATCATAATTAGCGGCATCAGCACCGCTATTCTGCTCCTCTGATGCTCCTGGTTCTGCATCGGGTTGTCGCTCAAAAGAGACGCCGCCTGCGGGCATCCTACCGCTCCTAGTAGTCACAAAATCAGCATCATAGAAAGAATAAGACATATCACTCAAATAGTCACTAGGAGAGGTATCCTCTGTAAACTCTACCTGCTCAGACTTTCTTTTCAGATTGTTCGGATTAGGTTCAATCTGAACGGGTATGGCGGCCTTCCCTTTGATAATTTCTCTCATCTCCTGCCGGAATTCATCCATTTCTTGCCTGAAGGATGCTCGTTGTTCGGAGAGCAAGCGGGCAAGATCATCAAGAGCTGGGTTCTCAAAAGCGGGAGCTTGAGTACCGGATGGGTTCCCTTGCTGGAAATGAGGCTGCTGCTGCTGTGGTTGATACTGGGGATGATGGGGATAAGATTGCTGAGGCTGCTGTCGCTGCCTCCACTGCTGTCCTTGATAGGTGGGACGAGGACCACTCTGGTACTGCTGTTGATGGGCATATTGGGGTTGCTGCTGCTGGCTGCTCTGCGGTCCTTGAGCGGGATTCTGCTGCTGGAATGAGGAGCCACCGTTGCCCCAACGGAATCTGGGGTGATCACGACGAATCCCGGGCTGAGGGTACCGGTCGTACCATATCCCATTGACTTCCATCAATGGGTCCTGCTCGAAGGAGGGTGGAGGAAGAACTGCCAGTAGCTGCTCCGGCTGGTAGACCACCATCTGAGTGCCTGGAGATGGTGGTTGTGCTGGGTAGTACTGTAGCAGTAGAACCGGCTCTGCCTGGATATGGTTCACCTGACGGTACGAGGTAGAGGCTTGGTTAGAACTGCTACTGCTGGGGTCAGCCCGTGACCTGGAAGGCTGTTGGGAATGAGTTTGTGCCTCCTGGATGCAAAGGATCTGCGTCTTCAGGTCACTCATGGTCTTGGCGATCTGGTCCATATGGGCCATGCCTTGCATCTACTTCTTCTCGAGGATCTCGAGATGGTCCAGCTTCTCGCTGATTATGCCGATGTCGGCTACGGCTGATTCAGCTTGGGCTGCAGCTGCCGACGATGTGTTGGGACAGGCATCGATGCGGGCGATCCTCTGGAATGATCCCGCTCCTTGCGGGGGTTTCTGCTGCGTGTAGACTCGAGCTTGGGCCATCACGATTGAATTTTCTGCCATGCCCTCGTAAATGGCCCAAACGTCGTCTTCACCCTTTGAGAAATATGACCCATCGTAAGAGGCGTTGACAAGCCCCTGCAGCTCCGGTGTCAGTCCACAAAAGAAACTCTGAACTAAGTTGGTCTTGGAAATGTCGTGATGAGAACACCGGTCAATGAGCTCTCTGAATCGATCCCAAGCTTCATGGAATTGTTCAATCAGGATCATGACGAAGTTACTTATCATGGCTCTGGCTGCATTGGTCCGGCCGAGAGGGTAATGATTCTTCAAATACGCGGTCCGGAGATCTTCCCATGTATCAATGAATCGCCCCAGGTGTTTGAGCCAGTATGCGGCTCTGTCAACCAACGAGAATGGAAAGGCGATCATCTTGATCGTGTCCTCAGTCATCAACCTGTCATGGATGGTGCTGCATATCATCTCGAATTCTTGGAGGTGGAGGTGTGGCTCTTCGGTCGGCAACCCATGGAATTTCGGTAGAAGCTGAATGGTGTGGGGTCGAAGCTCGAAATCTCCATGAATTGGCGGGAGTCTGATCCACCGATGTGTAAGGGACGCTGCTGGCTTATGCAATTCTCGCATGATGGTCTGCGGCGGTCTCTCAGCGTCGGGATCGCCTCCTCCTACATCAGGTCCTCCTCCTCCTCCACCGCCACCGCCACCGCCCCCAGGTCGGTTTTCTCTCATCTGAGCAATTTCTCTCATAAGATCACCCATGAAAGTACCCTGGTCACGAATCTGCCTCTGCATAGTCTCCAGGGATGCAAGAAGTGAATTGTTGATGGCCGCCTGATCAAATATGAATGGAGGGTGATCATGGTCATCTGGGTGCTCGCCTCTGTCTGCCATCACTGGATTCTCTGAAAAAGCAAAAGAGGCCATCTCAGGTGCTGTCGAATGATCTGAACTCTGTGATGCACTGAATTCTGAAACTATTGGACTGAGAGAAGGAGAATGGGAAGGGTGGTCGAGGGGGAACATGGTAGATGTAAACTCAGGCTCGGAGAGCGGACTCTCCGAGGTAGTCCTAGACGAATAAGGAGGAGTGCTGGATAGCGGTGCCGACAAGGTCGGCCTAAGAGATCTACGTCCCATCATCTTGATTATTGAGAAGAGTAGTGGGAATGCAGAAGAAGAGGAATAAAGGAGAAGCAAAATTGTGCACAATTGTGCTGTGTTTTTGATCTTGACCTAAATAAATCTAGCAATCAAACACAAAACAAGGGTGAGTTCACCAACTCAACACATGAAGCCGTGAAGATTCGGCTTTTATCTTGTCGATTTTAGCTTGATTCAGGAAATAATCTTTTCACGAGTCCTTAGAGTGCTATGCCTAAAGGAGAGAGAGTACTGCCGGAAAAGTATTCCCGTACTTGTCCTCCTCCTGTGTAACCTGTAACTTGCGCTTTTTAAGGTCCATGTAACCCTTCCTGGATCCCTACTCAGCCAAAGAAATAGAGGGAGGAAGCCGATAGGCGAAACCGATACTTCGGATCTCGCTCGCAACGGAATCACCCGTGAGCGTGCAAGACCCTACTCGGACGCAGCCGGTGAGACAGACACACCCGTGAAGGCGTGGCCTATGCTCGGTACTTCGGACAAGGTCGGCGCTCACACAATAGTGAGTCACCAATGGCGACCAAGCCCTACTCGACTATGTACGATAGTAGCGTCAATACTTCGGAAATCCAGGCGATACACAAGGCAGCCACAAGTTGGGTTTTTGGCTCTAATCCTTACGAAGCGCTCACCTCACTTGGAAGGAGACCTTCCCATGCAACCTGAATACAAGTGAGGGTGTTACTCTCCCCAAACAATGAATCCAATTACCGATTTTATTTTTGGTCAAGGTTCTCTTAGCAGTCTCTTTTTTAATTTTTTGGTGTTATCGCTTCTTTTGAGTTGATTCAAACAAGCGCCTAACGATTTTTGTATTTTTTTGATCCTACTTTGTTCCAAAAATAGAGGGAGAATAGAGTCGGAAAAGCCGATGCAAGTCGACACCAAGGTGGAAATCTCACCTTTGTGCCTAGATGATGGATGCAAAGTAAGAAGACTTACAGTGAATCCCAGCTCTCTCCATGTGGGATGCAAAGCAGAGTTTATAAACCTAAACTACATGTCGATTATGCAAAGCGGAAATCGTACTAAGGTAGGCAACTTCTAGCGTTAAGAACCACAAGTCAATCACCAATCTCTAATCCTAAGGTCCGGTCTAGGCTCACCCCTCCTCTGCTCAACACACTTGAGTTTAGGAGAAAGCGCTTTGTGGGGTGAGCTCGCGGCGTGGCAGATCAAAGAGAAGTGAATTAACTGTTTTAATTAAACTAAGCCAAACTACGAGCTATAGGTGCATGCAATGGTTTTTAGTGTGTTTGGACCTAATTTAATCGAACAAGCAAGGCCTACAACTAAGGGCTCAATCCACAAGAGAAAAGAAAATGAAAACAAAACCGGAAAATGACAACGGAAAACGCGATAAAAGCCGCGGTGAGCCCCCGGGTGAACAAACACTCGGAAATTAGGCCCGAAGTGTCCAAGAGTCTAAGTCCCTGTATTATTACAAATTAATGAATCACTCTCTCTCACAAAATAAAAGGCAAGCTAGACTAAACACTCTCTCACTCCTCCTGCTCTCTCCTGCCGGCTTGGCCAAAGAACGGCCGGCTCCGCTTCCCAAGGATGCTTCGGGTCACCTAGGCGATCTGCCTTGCTCCGCGGTCCCTCGCAAGAAGACAAAAGAATGGTCAGAAAGCTCAACAAAATATATAACAAATAAGAGAGGCAAAAGTGATAGCAATGGTAGACAAACAAAATAAACACAAGCAGATATACTACTCGTTGTTGCTCCCCGGCAACGGCGCCATTTGATAAACACGGAATTCAAGAGAGCCTAAATGGTGTCTCACACAAGGCGGAGACGACCGTCGCTGTGGCGACCCTCAAATGAATCTCGTATCTAATCAACAATTAACCCACACTACAGATCAATAATTAGAAATAAATGAGGAGTTGAAATTTATTTTTAACTCTGCACAGAATGTATAGCAAGCAAGTATGCAGAGAGTTCGAACACAGGGAGCAAACAGGGTAATTCAAATGAATGTGTGTGAGTGAATGTGAAGTGTGTCTACACTATGCAAGCAAATGATTTTTGTGGGTTTTTAATATAAATTTTTTTATTTTGAATTTTTAATTTTGTATTTTGATTTTTAATTTTCTGATTTTATAATTTATATTTTATATTTTTTTCAATATTGGAAAATACAAACAATGTAATAAAAGGGGAGATGAAATATTTATAAAAATATGCAAAAATAACCAAAAATTCAGAAATAAAATCTTTTTGGGATTTTTATAATTTTTTACTGTTTTTGTGATTTTTGGGTATTTTTCAAAGTGTTTTTGGTATTTTTAAATCCTGAAATAAACCAAAACAGTGGACAAGCAACTGGATGGGGGTAAAACTGGAATTAAAAATATCAGATAGCCACAAAATTTTACCACACTGATTTTTAAATAAAGATAATAAAATATAGAACAAACAGGAACTGAGTTTGTGTTTTTCTGAGTTTTCTTTGATTTTATATATTTTTTTGAAGTTTTTATGTATTTTTGAATTTTTAGGTTTTTCCTTTTGAGATTTTTAGTGATTTTTGGATTGACACTAAAAAAGGTCAAAATACACACTAGGAAATTTTTTTGGAATTTTTCGAGATCTTTTAATATTTTTTTGGTATTTTCTAAGCTAGACAGTAAATAAAAAGCATGTTTTTGATTTTCAATAAATATAAAAATGAAATAAAATCAAAATCTAAAAATATGGCATTAAAGTACAAGCACACGGGAGCTAAAGTCTATTTTTTGAGAATTTTTGAAATTAAAGTGAGGCCTTAATTAATTATATCAAGCAAGCAACAATTAAAGTCCTAGCAAGGGCATACATGCAAATACTCAAAATTCCAGGGGCCTGAGCGCAATTTTTCACAAAATATTGAATTGAATATCTAATTTATAGGACCAAATATAAATTACAAAAGTCGCAGGGGTGTCGGCGCAATTTTCCCACCAGGGCGCGTGACTTGCACGCGCCTGGCGAGGACTTAAAAGTAATTTTCCAAAATCCGAGGGCTAACATGCAATTTCTCCAAAAATATAACACTTAACATCAAAGTTTTGGTTCTGAAATGAAATAAACCAAAGGCCGAGGGCCTCTATGCAAAATGCCCGCACCTCATGTGTACAGGTCACATGAGGTGACGTGGCGGAGGACCTTAGTGTAAATAAAATAAATGCGAGGGTCTTTTTGCAAATTTTACAAAACTTTTACACTACAGACGAAAGTTTTAGGACTAAAATATAAATACAAAATGCACAGGGGTTTAGATGCAAAATACCCCTGGCACGCGGATCCAATAGCTGCAGATCTTCACTTGAACACGTGGCGTGAATCCAATGGTCGACGACGCTTCGCGTGGACGGCAGAGATTAGATCGTCGGACGACGATCGAGCGGTGGCGACGTGGCGCGATCCAACGGATGCTGCTCGACCTGGGGGAGCTCCTCGATCCGACGGCTGGGAGGCTAGGACCAAGAACACGTCGGACGCCGGCGAGGGCGAGGTTCGACGCGCGAGATCTTCATCCTCCGGCGATGGCAGGGCTTCAAAATGGACGTGGAGCGTCCTAAGGTCCTCCTCTCGCTGCTGGCGACGGCAAAAAGCCTCGACGGTGGCCGATGGGCTCGCTGAAGGGTGGCGGAGCTACAGAGCTCCGTTAGTTCCAGCGAAGCTCCAGAATCGCCTCCAGGCTCCAATGAGTGTGCTTTGACCTGCAAACAGAGTGAGGAGGTCCAGGGCAAACTGCCTGGACCTCTGGATGGGCGTGAAAGAGCGTGGAGCGGCGTGGTGATGAACGGTCGGAGGAGCGCTCCGGCCAAGTTGGTGAATCGGGTGATCTAGGCGATGGAACTCGAATTTTTTTGGGGGCTTTTCATCCTAGGACTAACATGAACTAGATGCAATAAAGAAATAAGCGTGAAGTGGCCCTCAATGGCCGGATCTAGAGGGAGTAGTGTACCTCGACCGCCGGTCTTGCGGGAGGTACGGGAGACGCCTCCGACCTCTGATGCCTTGGCTGAAGAGCTCGCGGCGGAGCTGTCACCTCTAGGAAGCTCTGGAGCACAAGAAAGGCGAGAGGGGGTGGACCGAAGGGAATCCAAATTTGAATTCGAAGGAGGGGGTCGCTTATATTGAGTTTGACCCTGAGTGCCAGGAGCTCAAAGACCAAGGAAAATCTCGCAAATCTTGGGTCCAAAGACCACGATTATGCATGGGCGAGATAGAGGGATGGTTGATGCACAATGTTGCAGAAGGATGCAACACAAAAATGTGAAAGAAGTAGCCTCGAATAATCCACAAAAGTGGGTCAAACACGAGGTTGGCAGGGCTGACAGGGGTCTAGGACACCTAGTTGACCAGAGTCAACTAGGGTTTGCACCTGGTTGGTCCACGTGGACCAACCAGGAAAAACCCTGATTAAAACCTTTATTAATTCATTTAAAAATAGAAATAGGCCGAATTAAATTATGATTTAAAAATAAAAAATATTTGTTATTTTCTGTAGTATTTTATTATGATTTTTAATTATTTTTATGAGGTATATTTTTATAAGTTTACTTTTTAGCCCTATATAGGTATATTACCTATGTATTTTGGTATTTTATTTTTATTTTGTGTATTTTAATTTTATAATTTTTATTTCTTATTTTGTAAAATTATAAAGTACTTTTATACACATAAAGATATTTTTATTTTTTTTTCTGATATGGTTTGTATATTTAATAAAATATAAGGGTGTATTGTATAGGTATACATATAGGTATAATACATGTATAATCTATGTATGTTTATTTTTATTTTGAGTTTTCTTTGCATTTTTATTCTGATTTTAATGCACATATATATTATAAGTAATATTTACAAGGTTATAAAAATTTTAAAAATATAAAATAATGAATAAATAATAAATTGATTATTTTAATCTGTACAAGTATACAATAGGGGTCCAAAACTCAACTTTCAAACCGTAGCTCCGCCAAATGCGAAACCACCGCCATTAAATAGATTATTTTATTCTTTATACAATTAAAGGTGAGTTTGCTGCATTTGGAGTTTTCAGTTGTGAGATACGGGTCTGGGAAGTTGGGATTCTGGATTTTAATTCAGACCATAACTTTTATCTGTACATTATTTTTCTGTGAAATCAATTTTGTATTTTTTTTTATTATATTATCTACAACTTTCATGTACAGAGTTTCTTTATTTGATGTATAAAAAATGGAACCAAAAATAGGTCCCAAAATGAATAAAGAATGAGTAAAATGAATATAGGTATTTGACCCTTATCCCCCCCTACTTTATTCCTTGTCGACCTATTCATCAAGATGCCTAGGTCTCGGGGTTTTGGGTCATAAAATATTTACAATATTTTATTCTTTTTCTTTTCTGTTATTTATTCTATAATTTTGACTTTAATTACAGTATTTTATACACTAATGGGATGCACATGCATGAATGCTAAGATGCTCTATTTAAGGCTATTTACAGGCATTTGCTAGGGTTTTTGATGCCAAAATGACAGAATAAAGATGATGAAATGTGGATTCATCATGCTCCAGGTCTTTAACTGAACCATCGAGCTCCATGGTGGGCCATGGTCACATCTAAAGGTCTTGGGAGGTGCAGAACGACTGCATGAACGAGAGGAGCCGCTCAACTGAGCTCCAGGTGCCCGGAGACTCGAGATTAGTCAGATCCAAGCTTGCTAGAGGCGAGTTCTTTATCAGTTCATCCAGGACTGTCACACACCGTTCAATCAAGAACAGGGCTCCAGGAGGAGCAGATGTCGTGAAATGAAAATACCATTAAATGTATGATCCTCTGTCGAGGATCTAATCTTGAGCGTTGACAACAAACTGACATCAACCATTGAGGGCATGACATGTGGCTAAGTGAATTTCATCTTGTCATTGCTCGGCGCCTAAGTGGTAATTTGCTCAAGCAACCCTAATTTTTTGTATGTATATGTTAGTATTAAAAATTGCTTGGAGCATTGTAATATTTTAGTAAAATTTGCAAGTGAACTCCTGGTTATTTTGTATATTGTATTTGGGTCCACGCTAGCTCAACTCATGTGGTGCCCCACAGGAGCTGGGCATTTGCAAGCAGATCCCAGTGAGTTTTAGTATTTCACTAGTTTAAAATTTTGTAAATACAGTTCAAAAATTTCTGGGTAATTTGCATGTAGCCCCCTACCTTTAATTTTTATTATAAATTTACTCCTGCCAATTCTATATAATTTATTTTGTGCATTTTATATTGGATTAAATAGCTATTGTACTTGCAAAAATATTAAAAAATAGAAGTAAATATGGAATATTGTGCTTATTCACATTGTAATTTTTATTTAGTGTTTACTTATCTTTTTCCATTATTTAAAAATCAATTAGGAGTTATTTATTCCCTATTTACTTTAGAAAATGCAAAAAAATATTATCACTACGGACCAAAAATCACAAAAAATAACAAAAGAAAAACCTAAAAAATTAAAACCCTTGCTAACCCTGAAAATATTGAAAATAATTTTTGAAAATTCTAAAAAAATAATTTTCTATCTTATATTTTATATAAACTATTTACTACATATAAAAATCGGTTTTGAGAAATTTTGGACTTATTTAGTATTTTTAAATTTCAAAACAATCCGTCTAAATTATTAAGTTCATGATTTTTTATATTTTGGACTTTAAAAATACCTAAAAATTAGAAAAAAACCCAAAAATCAGAAAAACAAAAAAATCATAAAAAAACACAAAATTATTTTATTTAGTATTTTGACTGTTTATAGCTATAATATATTACCATATATTATATTATGGGGACTGGGAGTCTGCACCCTAAGGTGTAGGTAACCCTGCACCCGACTTATTTTTCCATTATTTTTTTACCTTTTTTGAATAAAAACCTGAGGGGATTTACTTAATATGTTGAGTAGAATATGTGTTTCAAGTTTCATGCAAAGCAAACATTCCTAACATGTTCATCTAGAAGAGGTCATTTTTAGCAATTCTGAGATCGTTAAAATTTGATAATCTTGATGGAGATGAACGAGTCTCGAATCAAGTTGAATTTTGAATGATACCATGGTGATATATAGTGATTTAGTTCCCCTAAGGTTTCAGTTCAAAATCAAAATAATGAAAAAATAAGCCGGGTGTAGGGAGTTGTCTACACCCGCCGGTATAGGCTCCGTTTTCCCTTAGATTATATACCTATATATAGGAATATAATAATCATATAATTATTAATTAATATAAATCATATAAATATATTTTTTAATCCGTTAAAAAATAAAAAGAACCGTTCTTTTTTGTATTTTTCATATTTTTGCATATTTATTATATATATTATATTATATATTATCTAGATTATATATATTACATTATATACATATACATAGTAATATAGATATTAGTTTATTATATATTAAAAAAGAAACTAAAATTATAAAATTATAAAAAAATTAAAATCTAAAAATTTAAAAATATAAAAAATATATTAAAAATAATTAATAAAAAAACCCGTAAAATATTAAACAAGTGAGAGAGTAAATATTGTGCAAGAATACATTATTATTTAGTTATTTATAAATAATAACCCTTACTACATTGATTTGTTCTCTGACTTCGACACCATACTCTACTTGTCCACTGTACACATTTCATTGTAGGGTTTATAATAAAATTTGACCCATTTATTTGTTTTGCATTGCTTTACATTATTGTTGTGGGTCGATTGTTGTTTGATCCGTCAGTTGTTGTGAGCAGCCATTGCAGCAACTGTCGATCCCGCCTTGTGTGGACGCACGACCGCCTCCTCGATAGCTGATGACTCAATACCCGCCAAGGCTGAATAATATTCAGAACCATGAATAAACATCACTGTCATAAAGAAGCTACCAAAACTGGAGAAGTCCACTACCAAGGACCCTATGTGACTTCTTATTTTTTTATTCAGTTGATCATGTATACCGTGCATTGATGATGAGCCTTTGACTCTTATCTTTAAGGGAGGGCCTTTAAGCAAATATTAAAGGGGATCTCTAGTTTAAAGGGAACTCTAGTTTAAGGGGAGCTCATACTTAAAAAATTTCTTTCAAAGAAAAGGAGGAGAGATATTTTTGTTATCTCTTTATCCAAAAATTAGTACTTTACTCTTGGAATTAATTTAAATATTCTTGATTATGTCAAAAAGGGGGCGAAAAAATTTTTACAAAAAAATGTTTGCTCACACACACACATGATTTTTGTAAATATAGAAACTATTTTATCGTCATCAAAAAGAGGGAGATTGTGAGTGTATGCTTGAGTGGGGTAATTACTAGTACATAAGCATGCATATTTTAATTATAACAAAACTTGTGTGCAAATCATGTAGCTAGGTGTTGACAGCAGTTTTCTCGGAGGGGTCGGAAATTATTGGTAAACAGGCTGTCGTCGCTATCCCCAAAAATCCCATGCTAAACAAACAATATTTTTTTTGCTACTTATTAACATGTATAGCGGACAGGGTCGAACTCAGGGAGGCTACAATTCCTGAGGGTTATTCAATTAATCGAAAATCAATTAAGAGAAAACAAGAATCTCGAAGGACAACTTTCATTGATTTTTGTGATTTTTTATCTTTTTTATTTTTTTATATTTTTTATTTCTAATTTTTTATATTTTCTGATTTTTAATTTTTTTAGTGATTTTGATTTTTGCAATTTTTTATTTTTCAAAAAAAATAGCACGAAATAATATTCACAAGATCAAAAATACGCACACCAACTATTTTTGTAATTTTTCAATTAATCAAAAATACTCAGAAAAATTCTGAGAAAATATTTTGGGTTTTAAAAGTTTTAAAATATTTTTAAGAATTTTTGTGCAATTTTCAGATGCTTTTCTACTTTTTAAAAATCAAACAGTGAGAAAATGTGAAAATGTGCACATCCTGGAGTAGTTTGCAACGTAAAAATATTATAGCTACCAAAAACTTCTGACAATTATTTTTATGACAAAATAGAAGCAATTATCTACAAACAGAAACTAAAATCACAAGTTTTGGATTTTTCTATAATTTTCTACAATTTTTTAAGATTTTTAGTATTTTGTAATTTTTTGGGTTTTATAAATAATTAATGCACGAAATTTGTACAGAAATTACAAGGCAATGAAATACAACTACTCTAAATTTTTGGAATTTTTGGAACAATATTTGAATTTTTATGAATTTTTGAATTTCAGGAAGACAAGATGGCACTATTTTTAATTTTTAAAAAATAATAAATGAAGACAAAATGCAACGAAAATTTTATGCTAGATGGATATGCACATCAGGAGCATAGCATAGTTTTTTCAGAATTTATTGACCAAAGAAAATATTTATTTCAATATGCAACGTAAGTTAAGATAAGTTCTGAAATTCAAGGACTGAAATGCAATTTTTTCAAAAGTTTTACAATAAGAATAATAAAATGAAACTAGTGGAAGAAGTAGCTATTTACCCGCGTAAAGGCATGCTAGGCACTTGACTTGAATGTGGAGCAGGGGCTTATTCATAATTTTTGTAAACTCCAAAGGCTTGATAGTAATTTGCTCAATTTTATATTACAAACCCTAGGGCTGCATTCGTTCTTAATATCCAAAGGAGGGGGACCGCCGCTGCCCACACCACTAAAGAAGGGTCACGCGAGGGAAAGCGGCTTGGAGCGGAGGCGTGGCAGCGAACGGTACGGCTGGGAGCTCCGGGCGGACCGCGCATAGGAAGGCAGGGGATGGCGGAGATGGGCACGGTGGGCGGACGCAGACGCACACATGGAGGCGCGCTAGCGGGCGCGGGTCAGTGGTACGAAGGGAGTCGACGGCTAGTGGAGGAGAATGCGCGGGGGCTGTCACGCGGTTACTACGGAGGTCCGATGGAGGGCCGGCTCGCGTGGTCGATGCGCTGGCGGCGCGGCTTGCAAGGTCGGACGGAGGGACGGCGACATCTGAGGCGGAGGTGCACGACGGTCGTGGCGGGCTGCACCGTCACCTGGAGCATCGCGCGGAGGCTGTGCGCAGTGCTGGTGGAGCGCGGACCAAGGAGGAGGGGCAGCGGCGCCTGGGGGTAGCCGTCCCCTTTTTTATTTTTTTATTTATTATTTTTTTGTTTTTACTATAATCAGATGAAGAAAAAATGAAATATTTTTTTGTTTTTTTAAACAGGAAATGTAAATAGTAAAAAAAGTTTTATTATTTTTTTATTTCGATTCTCCTGCAAAATTAAGGTTAGAGAAGAAAAACAATTATATGGATTTTTTATTTTTTTTATTTTATTTATATACAACCAGAAAAATGAATGAGGATCCAGCGGAAATGAGAGATTCGAATCTAATCTCCAGCCATCATACGCGGCCGGAGTTGAAAGATCATGGAGGAAAGAATAGAATGCGTGGAGATCGAGAAAGTGAGATGAAAATTCGGAATCAGAGATGGATCAAAATGAGATGGATTTTTTTAAAGATCTAGAAAAACAAAGTGACGATGGAAATAAAAATGCGACGAACTAAACTACGATTAAACTAAGATAAAAATAAGAAGCAAAATGTCGATCTCACCTTAGGAGCGGAAATGGACCGTGATCGCCTCAACAAGGCCGACTCGTTGTCACCAGACGGCTTGGAGACTAGGCAACTTTCTCGACGAAATTTTCTCTTGGAGATTGGGATCCTCTCTCTAAAGATTGATCAAGTTGAAATGAGGGAGAAGGAGCCATATAAATAGAAAAGATAGAATAAAATTTGAACTTTTGAATTTTTTTGGATAAAGAGATAAGAGAGATGAAAATTGAAATGAATTTTTGAATTTTTTGGTGGAAGAGATAAGAGAGATGAAATGAGATAAAGTAAAAGAGATGAAACTATTTACAAAATTATCTAATTTTTTTTAATTTTCGTCACTTTATTTATTTGAAATGAAAAAAATGTTATTTTTTATTTTTTTATGGCGGTTAATTAAAAATAACAACTATATACATATACTATATACATATATGACATTATATACAAGGGTAAATAAGGAAATTAGCTTTTTTGTTTTAAAAAAATTTTATTTTTTATTTTTTATTTTTATTTATATAATTAGTAAGACTAATTTACAAATATATACAAATACAATAAGCACAAAATACATGGAAAAATTGCACAAACTACCCCAGAAAATCGACTTTTCAACCGTAACTCCAAAAATTATGAAAATATAGCTATTTTAAAGATAATTTAATTTCGAATCCAATGGAAGTGAGATTGATTCAATTTCAGCTCATATGGAGCCGGAATTGGTCTTTTAATTAGTACTTAGTGGCTTTTTCCAAGTGTGGTTACTTTTATTCTGTACATGATTTAATTATGCAATTATTTTTATTAATTAGAAGACACTTTTATTTACAACTTTGATTTTGAAAGTTATTTGATTTGAAGTCAATTATGGCACAAATAAATTAGTGTCAGTTTTATACAGATATATACAAAATAAGTGAGAAGTATTTACAACAACACACACACATTTTTTTGATTTTCTGCTTAAGGACCCTTATCTCCCCCTACTTTATTCCTGATCGATCAGGTCAAGTCTTGACCTTTTATCGGGGTTCGAGTCAGCTTGTATACAGTCTTTCTTTCTTTTTTTATTTTCTTTTCTTTATTTTTCCTTTTTTCTTTATTTATTTATTTTAGGTTAAAATTAGTAAGAAATGTACAATATTTACACACTGATGCAAGTTGGTAAGAATATGGAGTTAGTGTTATATGCAGGTGTTTTATAAGGGATTTTAAGCTAAAATAAATGAATAAAGATGACGAATCGCAGATTCATCATCCCCCTATGCTTTACCTTCGCTAGTCCCTTAGCAAACACTTATTTGAAAGAATAAGTGAAGAAAAAGAAAAAATAAAGGGAAAATAAAGAAAGTAGGACAATATTGAGTATTAAACTTATCTTCATAAAATTGTAATTTGGAGCTCTGTCGGACCTTTGGATTATTAGTGTGTCAGAACTTCTGTCAGACTTAGAATTTTAAAATTGATAGCCTTCAAGTTCTACACATCATTGTCACAGTTTTGTCTCAAAAGTCACCTTAGATCAATCTTCTTCCCAAATGAACATTGAACAATCGACTCATGTGTGTGAAGGGTTTTAGCTCTTCCCATCCAGAATGCTGGACTACCATGCAAATCTCCTCTCCAGTAACTCGTCCTCGGGGAGTCAGGTATTCCCTTCTAGGGTCTGTCGCGCTGTGTTCACAATCGAATTGGGGGAAAAGTTAGAAGAAGGAGAAAATAACTGGAGGGTGGCCAATGTAGTCACCTCTCCTTGTGAAGTTGGCCAGTGTAGCCGAGTCTCCACCAAGATCTGCATGTTTTCTTGAAGCTTGGATCTTTTTGGTAAGATATTTATTTGGTAGTGGCTTCTTTGTATTTGAATTTTTGGTAGTTCTGCTTGTATCTTGTTGTGCCCCTACGGATATAGAATCTTTTTATTTCCGTACATATTTTGGGATCTTAGAAAAAATTATGCCTAGTCGTACATCCCTTTTCCAAAGCTTTATTTCAACCCGTACTCTGGTCTTAAGATTTCCACGCTACCAGAAAAGAAACTCACATAGTCTTCCAACATCCCGTATGAGTTGAGCTAAGTGCATAGTGCGAGAGTACAAATTGATTCCCTATTCCAGAATTATACCCAGAATGAAGAGACCAGGTTAGACACTAAGAGTCAAACGTTGCACATTGTCATGTGGAACTCAAAGAATTAAGTCAAAGACCTGAAGCTTCTAAAATCCTATTTTTCAGTGAAGTTCCTCTGAAAATTAGATGGATTAAGGTCCAACTAAGCTCCATTCTTCAATTTTATTCCAGACATATTTTAAATGTCAATACTATCCTGAAAAATGCACATGCAAATGCAAAATATGAACAATGCAGAGAGTTTTTATTGAAACATGGATTTTACAAATTATACACATAACCCCCCAAATAAATATATTTAAAAGTACGAGTTATGTCTAAAGTATATATACAATATATACGACACCCCCTATACTTAGTCGAACTATGTCCTCATAGTGATCAGAGAGCGAAAAAGGAAGACATAACTCGTGCTAAGTATAGAAAAGTGAAAAGACTCCTATGCTACAACGACTCAAAGAAAGGATACAAAGAAGAGAAGTTGGCAATCCCCCCATACTTAGGATCAAGTAATCCTAAGTATAGTAGAGTGTACAAAAGGGTAAAACCGATGAAGAGAATGTACAGACTCAAAAATAAAAAGACACGATATGAACAACATCACCTCCTATACTTAGGGTAGAGTATCCCTAAGTATAGGCAACAACAAGAGTGATGAACATGACGAATATGAACAACACAAATCATTCACCCCCTATACTTAGGATAGAGCACATCCTAAGTATAGCATACACACACACGGAAAAAGGGGTAAATGATAAAACGGGAGAAGAAAGAGTGAAACGAAAGGATATACAATAGGTGTGGATGATCATGTATCAGACGCAGAAGATGGAACCAAAAGATCATCATCTGATACCACAGATATCGAATCAACGACGGACAGGAATGTATCATGATCTAGATATGGATTCAGCAACTGTCTGTTCAAAACAAATGGTTGTGTGTTAGATGACAACCCAGATATAACAATACTCCCATTGTCACACACAGCTCTCACGATGAACGGTCCTGACCATTTGCTTTTCAATTTTCCTAGAAACAACTTCAACTTAGCATCAAATAACCAAACTTTCTGATCAGGAGAGAAAGTCTTTCTTCGGATGTGTTTATCATGCCAGCGCTTGACTTTCTCCTTATACAAAAGTGAGTTATCATACGCAAAGTCTCGGAATTCCAGTAATTTGTTCAAATCCAACTTCTTGTTCCTTCCTGCCTTCTCATAACCTAAATTGCATACATGGAGTGCCCATAAAGATTTGTGAATTAACTCCACTAGCAGGTGGCAAGGCTTTCCATACACCAATCTGTAGGGAGACATACCTAAAGGAGACTTGTACGTCGTCCGATAAGCCCATATAACTGAATCAAGCATCTGGGACCAGTTCTTCCTATCTGTACGTATAAGTTTTTGCAGTATCGTCTTAATCTCCCTATTTGAAATTTCTGACAAGCCATTAGTCTGAGGGTGGTAAGGAGACACAACTCTGTGCTCAATGGCGTACTCCTTCACAAGCTTCTTTACTTCTCTATTAATGAAATGGCTTCCCCCATCTGAAATCAGTATTTTGGGAATACCGAATCACGCAATAATATGGTCCTTGAGAAAGGAACACACTGTACGACTATATGCGGCCCGGGTGGGGATAGCCTCCACCCATCGACTAACATAATCCACAGTGAGCAGGATGTACTGAAATCCCTGACTGACAGGAAATGGGTCCATGAAGTCTATACCCCAAGCATCAAAAACATCAGAAATCTGTATATATCTTAGGGGCATGGTATCTTTGGAACCAACAGTTCCTCCCATTTTCTGACAATCAGTACAACCTCGAACATACTTTGTAGCATCCTTAAACAATGTGGGCCACCATAGGCCACTCTGTAAAACCTTTGTTGTCGTGCGTTTCCCTGAATGATGCCCACCAGATTCTAGTTTGTGACAGTGCTCAAGTACACTGGTGTGTTCCTCCTGAGGAATGCACCTTCTCTAGATACAATCCGCACCCTCGTGAAATAGGTACGGATCCTCCCACTGGTAATAATGAATCTCTGACAGAAATTTGTCTACCTTGTACATCAGCTAATCTTGTGGAACTTTCTTGAAGACAAGATAGTTCACAATATCAGCATACCATTGGAGTGAGTCCACAGATAAAATGGCCTCATCTGGAAAGGTTTGGGAAATAGGAATCATGTTATGCTCAGAGGTCTCTGTGTCTGTGATACGGGAAAGGTGATCTACCACAACATTTTTCACTCCAGGTTTATCTCGAATCTCTAGATCAAATTCCTGAAGAAGAAGGATCCATCTGATAAGGCGTGGTTTGTCATCCTTCTTTGCCTGTAAGTATCGTATGACAGTGTGATATGTGTACACAATAACGTGTGAGCCGATGAGGTAAGATCTGAACTTTTCTAACCCAAACACAACTGCTAACATCTCCTTCTCTGTAACTGTATAATTCTGTTGTGCTTCATCTAGAGTCTTGCTAGCATAGTGGATAGCAAATGGTATCACATCCCTTCTTTGTCCTAAAACCGCTCCAACTGCGAAATCTGATGCATCTGTTATGATCTCATAAGGAAGAGACCAATCAGGTGGTTGTAAGATAGGAGCACTAGTAACCATTTCTTTCATCTGATTGAATGCAAGGAGAACTTTTTCATCGATAACAAAATCAATCTCCTTACACAGAAGCTCAGTCAAAGGTCTGGCGATTTTGCTGAAGTCCTTTATGAATCGCCTATAGAATCCTACGTGTCCCAAAAATGACCTCAACTGCTTCAAATTCTGCGGTGGTTCTAACTTGGAAATCGCATCAATCTTAGTCGGGTCAACCTTCATACCATGTTTGGAGATGACATGGCCCAATACAATCCCATTAGTCACCATAAAGTGACTCTTCTCCCACAAGAGTACTAGGTTTACCTCACAGCAACATTGAATAACTCATTCTAAATGAGTGTGTCAAAACTATCCCCATAGACCAAGAAATCATCCATGAAGAGTTCAAGAAAATTACCCACCATGTCGGTAAAAACGGCCAACAAACACCTTTGAAAAGTAGCGGGGGCATTACACAATCCAAAGGGCACCTGTCTAAAGGCGTAAGTGCCAAACGAGCAAGTGAAAGTAGTTTTCTCCTGATCCTCTGGAGCGATAGCAACTTGGTTGTATCCTGAGTACCCATCCAAGAAGCAAAAGAACTCTTTCCCTGCCAACCTCTCAATAATCTGATCAATAAAGGGTAGTGGAAAGTGATCCTTCTTGGTAGCTGAGTTCTGACATCGGTAATCTACACAGACACACCATGAAGTAGGTACCCGAGTCGGAATCTCCTCACCGCAATCATTCTTTACGATCGTAATACCAGATTTCTTCGGAACCACATGTAAAGGGCTGAGCCATTTGGAATCCGAAATGGGATATATAAAGTCATCATCACACAATTTCTTGATCTCCTTCATGACAACCTCCCTTATGTTTGGATTTAGACGGTGCTGACATTCATGGGAGGGTTTACAGTCATCCTCTAGGTAGATATGATGCGAGCACAATGCTGGATTAATCCCACAGAGATCCGAGATATTCCATCTTATGGCCTTGCGGTTTCTCTCAAGAACCTCTAGCACGCGAGATTCTTGATCAGCGATCAATTACGAGCTGAGGATGACCGGAAACATTTGGGGGGGACCTGCAAGGAAGGCATATTTGAACGTTGATGGTAAAACCTTGATCTCAGGTGGGGTCTGAATTGGCTCTACGGTAACCTCTGCTACTGTATTGGTAGACGCTATGTGATATGTGCTCTGTAGACTATCCACCTTGGCTATTGATGGCTCAGCAAATAGAATGTCTGATATATCTGTAATGAATGATCTCTGCTCAGAAAGGAATGGCTCATCAGGATGTTCAATATTTTTATCAATGAAGAATCAGATATCTCAACAATAATCTCAGAAAGATGTCTCTCATCTATGCATAAATCAGGAAATTCGACGAATGGCTCAGATATCTGGACCTCAGAACTCTGCTCAAACTGCTCATCAGCAACTGTCTCAATTGGACCATCAAGGGAACTCATGTCGAAAGTACTTTTCAGAGAGTCCTTTTGGGAAAGGAACTCCTGGGTATCTATAAAATCCGTGAAAAGATCTGTCTCTTTGAATTCAGCAAGAAAATCATAGTCATCTGGCTATGGTATAACTTTCTCTCATCAGAGATCGTCTCAATTCCCACCTTATCACTACGAGAGTGAAAGATGATATCTCCAGTACCATAATCAACTGCTGCTTCAGCCGTTCGGAGGAACGGTCGACCTAGTATGATCGAGGTATGGAGTAACGGTGCAGGTGTGTCCATATCCATGACAACAAAATCAACAGGGAATTTCATTCCCTGCACTGTTATAATAACGTCCTCTAAAATGCCTCTTGGTCTCTTAATCGATCTATCAGCAAACTGAAGGATCATTCTGGTTGTTTTAAGAGGCCCTAACTGGAATTCAGATAATAAAGAGGAAGACATGAGATTAATGGAGGAACCACTATTGAGAAGAGTACGATAAAACTCTTGATGAAAGATACGGCAACGGATGTGAGGTGCTCCCTTGTCTTTCTTTTTAGGCGAAAGGTTACTGATGGCATGAACTGTAGCCATGGTCAAAATGTATTTCTCTATTTCCTTTCGTCTTTTCTTCCTTGGTTGACGCTTTTGGGTACATGCCTCTTTCATTCCCTTTTTTACTATTGGCATGTGTTCCTGGCCTTAAGGAGTGACATCTTTAAAAAGATTTTCTGTAAGATCTCAACCACTCTAGGATCACATAGTGTTGTTTTTTATTTTTGATTTTTTTTGCTTTGAGAGCAGAGAATCAGAATAAACACGCAAACGTTCATTTCCTTTGTTCAAACTAGAATCATCATGTACAATAAGACAACCAGAATCAGTTTGTACAGTGTTGTCCAATCTAGGTGAAGGAAAAATAGAATCTAAAATAGAACGGGATGCTACTGCTGGTGAAGAGGAAGAATCTGCGACTGGTATATTCTCCCTTGCTGATGGTGATCTGCATCTGCCTGGTGAAGGTGGTGGTGAAGGCGGTGAAACTCCAGATGTGGGTGCTGCTATACTGGGCCTCTCGACTGCTGGTGAAGGAGATGATGTAGAAGATGATGCTCTCTCAGTGGATCGATCTCCCAACCCCAACTGCTGCGTAGGCGGCTGCAATCTCCTACCGCTCCTGAGATGAATGGCGTCAGATAAACATGTAAAATCAAGGGACATACCTGTCTCAGGGGTGGGTGGGCCATTGGCTATCTGCTCCTTGCGTCTGAAGTTGTTGGGATTGGCTTCAACCTGTGCTGGAATCAGTGTCTTGGTGGTGGTCAGGTCATCAATCCGCTTAGTCAGTTAATTTATGTTCTTCATAAGCAGTATAAGTTGGTCCAGTGCTGGATTGACTGAAGGGGTCTCAGGTTGCTCATTGACTGGATGTCACTGAGGCAGATAGTAAGGATGAGGAGGGGGAGAATACTGACCATAATATGCAGTCTGTTGCTGGTTAGGATGAGGGAAATACATAGATTGTTGCTGAGGCTGGACTTGTCTCCAGTTTTGGAGCTGAGGTGGAGACTGATACTGAGGCTGGAACTGCTGGTGCTGGTACTGGTATTGCTGCTATCTGCCTCCCTGAAACTGGTGGGCGGGTCTCTGACCCTGCTGTGAACTCAACTGGCCATGCCCTGACTGACGGGGTTGGTTTCGCTCACAATCGAACCAGATGCCATTCACCTCCTGAATACCAGGTGGAGGTGGAGACTGCTGCTCAGGAATGTAGGAAATTTCTTGTTGATATGGAACTATCTGATGTGAATGCTGTTGAACCTGATCAGGCGTCTGCGCATAGTAGACATGCTGAACAGTGGATGGTCCTTCGCTACTCTTCTTGGTGGAAGAAGTCTGCTCCCTAGTAGAGGTATTGGCTGCTGCATTCGTATTGTGGACTGCACTGATCGAATTTACAAGAAGCTCCAGATGCTTTGTTATCTCATCCAGGTTCTTTGTCCTCTGCTCGATCACATGAAGCTTATCAAGTTCTTGGGATCGCTTTTCAATAATGTCCACTTTGGATAGGTGATTTCCAATGATGGGCAGGTCAGTTCTATCCACCTTATCCACTTCTTTTGTTGATGTCATATTGACATCCTTGTGGCGTACTGTAGGGGTGGTGACAGGGTGCTTCTGAAAAGCACATGAAGAAGAAAGAGCTACTGAAATTTCCGCCATCTCCTCAAAAATTTGGTAAAGGACATCCTCATCCTTATTGAAGTGGCTTCCCCCACAAGCGGCATCTACCAGCTTTTGATTCTCAATGCTTAAACCCCCAAAGAAAATTTGAACAAGGATGATCTTTGGAATATCATAATGGGGGCATTTCTCCGTCAGATCTTTGAATCGTTCCTATGCCTCGTGAATAGGCTCTTGGGGCATCTGGGAGAAATTAGCAATTAAAGATCGCATTTGGTTGAGTCGTCCAAGTGGATAATACTTGTTCAGAAATGCAGACCTCAACTCTTCCCAAGTAGTGACAACATTCCCCAAGTGATTTAACCAATACAAAGCTTTGCCCATCAGACTGAATGGAAAGGCGGTCATCTGTACAACCTCTAACGGGACATTTGGATAGTATACTGTTCCACAAATGCGATCGAACTGCTAGAGGTGTATATAAGGTTCTTCATTAATGTTTCCATGGAATATTGAGAAGAGGTAAAATAGTAGGCTTAAGCTCGAAATGCCCATGAACCGCAGGGATTTGTATCCAAGAATTTGTCTGTCCCGCCCCTGGATTATAAGCATCTTTTAGTGTAGGCTTAGCCCCAGGTTCTATATGAGGTTCTTCTCCCCCATTCCCACCTCCAGGGTTTCTGTTGTCTCCCTCTCTCCTATCTTCTCTTTCCTGTCTCAGCTCAAGAATCATATCTCTCAATGCGTTCTGAAAATTAGCCTGTTCTGCTATCTGGGCTTGAATTGTCTGAGTGGAGGCTAACATGGTGTTGTTGATCTCGCTCTGCTCCGACATGGTTCCCTTTCCCTTTGGTGGCATCAAGTGTTCGGCGTCTGACTCTGAAAATGTGCATGATACTCGATTAGTACTCAGAATTGATGGAGTCTCAGATAATAATTCGAGATTAAAGCCAATCTCAAATAGTGGATTGATGGATGTTGTGAAGGGCGAAGTGGAGGAAGAGGAATATTCAGGAAGTGAGTCTCCCCGAATAGAAGGTGAACAGCTCAGAGTGTAGAATGAGTTTGCATAGTCCGAACGAGAAATACTCCGGTTCGACATCTTTGAAATCAATAGGCAGGATGCAAGAACATGAAGGTCAATGCAAGAGTGAAAGTGAATGAAGGCGCAAATTGCGTAGAAGGATCTTTACTGCTAGCAAGCAAACACAATACAAACCCCCAATTCACCAACTCAACTCAATGTGAAGATCGTGAAGGTTCGGTCAATTATCTTGTCAATTTTAGAGTTTGGTGATAATACAATTTATCAGAGCGATTAAAGCGAGCTGTTAGGAACCTAATGTTCTCAGGAGACTGGCCTAATCCCAAAGTTAGATCTTTTCCAGCCAGTATGAATTGTGGACCGTTTACCGGCTACCCGATCAATTCAATCTGTTAAGGACGTCACGGGCCTCTTTACCGACTACCGGAGAGATCCTCACTAAAGAACGACTAACCCAAGATAGTAGTCTGAAAAGAGTTCGGGCGTGGCTCTATCCTAGTGTGTGGGTCGCTCTCTCGCTCAAGCAAACCAAACAATGAGGGGGTTACTCTCCCCAAAATAATATTTTTCCTTGTATTTTTTAGGGTCGAGTTTTCTTTAGTAGTCCCGGTTTTAGCAGTTATCACTTGGTTTAAAATATTTTCAAATAATCGCCTACCGGGTGTCCAATTTCCTTTTTAACATATGTGAGTGAAAACAAGGAAGGAGATCAGAAATGCCAATGTGCAATTAAAAACAACGATGCATGCAGAGGTTAGAGATGCATACCTTGTCGCCAGCACTCTACATGCAAGTGATCCGCACAGAATTGAAATAAACTATCCTATATGCAATGCAAGTGAACCGTCCCAGATGATAGCTTCTATTAACGGGCAAGAACAAGATAATTTGACTAAGTACAAATTACGCTCTACTCTATAGGTACATAAATTTCTTGTTTAGGGTGCTTGGACCTAATTAATTACATGGCTTAAGCAAATTAATTAAAGCAGTCAAGAGGTAGCTCACGAAATCCGCAGGAAGAAAAGAAAAATAAAGGCGATGAAAACAAAACCGATGAGGTACCCCAAGTGCACCGGCACTTGGTGAAATAGACCCCGCAACAAATGAATGTCCGTTTACAAGAGTTCAAATGCTAGAAAAGAAAAACTCTCTCTCTCTTTAATTTTTTTAATTCTTTCTCCTCTTCTCACGCTATCCTGTGGCTTGGTGAAGAATCAAGTTGCCTCCACGTCACTTGGGTGCTTCAGCTCTCCTAGGATCGCCTCCCACGCTCTGCCGGCCGTCGCAAGAAAAGAAAAGAAAATGTGTAAGAAATACAATTATCAAATATGAGAGAAAAAATGAAACAAATGCAGTGATATGAACAATGAAGTGAATGGTAAAAAATGTAAACAGATATTTAAAACCAAGAATAGCAGGTCAAAAGAGAAACCTAACTATCCTCGTTGTGCCTCCCCGGCAACGGCGCCATTTTGTTGACAACGATTTTCTCAGAGGGGTCGGAAATTATTGGTAAACAGGTTGTCGTCGCTTGATGAATCTCGAATTCATCATGCTAAAAGTCGCAGATTAAAACCCCTGCTTAATCAAACCAATAAAAATACCCTCTAATTCCTTGTTTTTATCATGTAGTATATTGTGTATAAATTACCATTAATTTATTGTATTTAATTTCTTTTAGTTTTCTTGTAATTATTTTATTATTAAAAACCTTTAAAAATTAGGTAGATAAGTTGTCTATAATTCACTGACCATTAAAAGCACTAAAAAAATACAAAAATATCTCAAAACCACAAAATCGGTATTTTTATCCCTTTAAAAGTACCCCCAAAAATACGTTTTATACAATTGACTTCTTTTGGCTTTTTGACCAACATGAAAGTTGTAGATCTCGTCGAGGCGAGAAACTTTCATGTTTTGACTTTTTCCTAATTCAGCTTTTAACTATTTCTTTTCTATTTTTCTTTGTAATTATTCTCTGAATTTTCTTATTGGGCCACGTGGCACTCTCTGGAGCGTCCACATGGCCTCCTTCCCCTCTCAGCACCCGGCCCTCTCCTGGGCCGTTGGATCACGCCATCCCCGCCTTCATCTCCGCCGTCCATCACCGCCTTGTTCTCAACCGTCGGATTTGATCCCCAGATCTGATCTCGACCGCTCCTTCCCGCCTTCACACCAGCCGTCTGATCACTTGCTCATCCATCACCTATCAACTAGTCACGTCGCCCATTCATCTTCGACCGTTCGATCCCACCATCTCCCAATCGCAGCCACTCCTTCTCGCCATACCGTCAACCACCCGATCAGATCAACGGATCTAATCTGACCCGACCATCCACGCTCGCATCTCAGCCGTTGGATCCCACGATCGTGGGATCCAACGGCCACCTGGTCATCTTCTTCCTCCCATTGGCCCCCCTCCACAGATGTTACGACATGTGAAACCTCCGCCCCCTTCCATTTTTGGAGATCGCCTCAGACCTTCCATCCTCGTCGTAACGCCACCATCGTCTTCCCCGTTACTCCTCCATCCTCGCGCCATCATCAAACCCCTCGCCATTACTCCCCTCACCACTAACACCCCGTTCAAAAACGCCTCACACGACTGTAACCTCCGACTATCCTCCGCCTATTTAACCCTCTCCTCCGTCGCTTCCGACCCTTGTCCACCATTTTTGGGTCTTCACCTAGCCTCCTCCGCCCCTCCGGTGACAGCGGAGGGGCAGAATGTCGAGGCGATAATGGTGTTGGTCTGGTGTCGACCCGCGGCACCTCCGCCGCGTATCGGTGATCTCCGATCACCAATTGAGCTCCGAGGACCACAGCTGGCCTCGCGGGCGACGACTGGAGGCTCCCATGGAGCCTCAGCCCAAGCTGATCCCTCCACCACACCTCGCTCCGGCGAGGTACGTTTTACTCCATTTTCTCGAATTTACCCCTCCACCAATCATCATCTTCACCTCTATCCGACCAGCTTATCAGCTTCGCAATCACACCATCACCCACGCCAACCTCCTCCGACTCCATCTTCCCTTCTCCATACCCCCTACCACCTCGCTCCAACTTCCCTCCGGTTCGCCGGAGATGAAGACCAGGTCCTCCGCTCCCTTCACTCCACCGGACCTCCGCTCACCTCCCATTCACTTCATCTCATTCGCACGCATACGCGCCCAAGGCTTCGGCTATATCTAACCCTGTAGGTACTCAATGGCCGGAGCGAGGCAACCAGCTCCGATCTCCACCAGCCTCTCCGACGACACAGCATCGCCCCACCCCTCCTGAACTCGCAGGACCTCCACCTTGCTACCAGCATCCTCGCCCGTACGTCAGCTTCCTCATCCACTCCATGGAGGATCGCTGGAAGCATGGCGGAGCATCAAGCACATCACCGGAGCCCCGCCTCCTCTGGTGGCCCGCGGAGGAGGAAGGAGGTACAGGCATCGTCCGATCCTCCTGATCGGACGGCCCTGATGATACCACGTGGTGGACCCGAGCCTCGTCCCCGAGCTACTGGCTCGGGTCATCCGAGCCTCGTCCCCGAGCTACTGGCTCGGGTCATCCGAGCCTCGTGCCGAACCTTCAGAAGAGTCCACGTGGCCCGAGCCACAAGGGCTGACCCGAGCCTAGCCCCTCACATGCAGCGCACGTGAGGTGCTGGGTAAATTGCAGAAAAGACCCAGGAGTTTTATAGAATTGCATTTTGGTCCCCAGGCACGTGCCTCGCGTGCGTGCCTGGGTATTTTACAGGGAAGCCCTCAAAAGTTTCTAAATTACAAAAAGGCCCTCGCGTATATGGGAAAATTGCATTTAGGCCCAGGCGGTTTTTGCTATTTGCATTTAGGTCCCTCCAGGGACCTTAATGCAATATTTATCCTTTATTTTTATTGCATTTTTATTACAATTTTGCCCTTGCACTTTTTTTAGCATAACTTGAGCATCACAGGTCCAAATTGCATGATTTTAGTGTCGTTTTGATCCTTGTTATGTCCTATACATTTTAGCATGCTTAATTGTCTCATTTGCCCTTGTTTTTAATGAAGTAAATTTTTATGTGATAATTGAGACTCTGATATCCTTGTGTTTGCTCTGATTGGACAATTGCTTTAATGATCGGATTAAAATGACTCTGATTTCTGTTTATATTTTGTTGCTCATATTTTAGGGTATAATTGCAGACTTTAATTTGTACATAATTTCTCTTGCATATTTGCTCATGCATCATTTTAAGTTGCATAAAAATCAATTAAAAAATGCATCCACCTTAGCATCACTTTGTAAATAGCATAATTTGCATGAGGACCTGATATTGAAATTAACCGACATTGTGCTTGAATGAATCGAAATTCAATAAACAAAGTATGCAGTCATGTCCCTGTGTTCGACCTTGGTGCACTTGCCAAGTTAAAATATTCCACGACATTCAAAGATCGTAGTTTTTGCTGAACCAAATTCGTCTCCAGTACTACAACTAATTCTACATTATTAAGAGGCGAATTCTCCGTTCATCAATGGCGCCGTTGCCGGGGATACGGCTTTGCTTGATCTTTGAATTTTGATTTTTATTTGTTGAATAATTTCAAATTTTTAGGTCCTCATTTCATGCATGATTTCTTTGCATCATATTTTTGCGGAGTATTCTAACGTTTATCTTTTGTGATAGGGCCCATGGTGATCGAGGACGCTTGATCCTCATAGAGGCGTGAAGTCGGAAACTTTCGCTGAAGAGGCCGCAAAAGAACCTGTGAAGGAATTGGAGGATTTTAGCAGTCAAAATTGCATTGCATTTTGTAAAAAAAATATAGGTAACTTGCATCTGCATATTTATTTTCAGTCTTGCATATTGTACAAAAAAATCCTCCCCCTCACACACACACAACTACACTGCACATGCACACTCACTTCCACCATCCCCCTGTTTATTCCTTTCTCTCTCCCTCTATCTCTATATCTCTCTCAGTGTGTATATTTCGCGAACCCCCTCCCCCTCACCTATTTATCATAGAACACTCCCCCCTAACCCAGACCTTGCTTAGGCTATTTGTAGCCTAAGTATAGGGAGGATCTGCCTGCTCATACATCCCTCATCCCGTCTTCTTGTACTTAGGACAATTTTGGCCTAAGTATAGGGGGACCCTCCTCCTCAGTTTCGCTCTATCACCCTATACTTGAACCGAGCATTGGCTTCATGGCACCTGTGCTATGAGGACATAACAAATTTTAAGTATAGGGGGTATACCGTATATTAATGTATAATTTACTTTAGCCTTAGCTCACATTTTTAAAACTTTTTAAATTTTATTTTTTGGGCTAGGTTTTGGTAAACTAGTGAACTGAGTAAAAACCTATTAAAATTGAGGGATTAATTTTTGTAAATATTCCTGTAAAAGAAAATTTGAAAAAATTGAAAAATCTTTCTAGGAATTTGGCTCTGACTACTAGGTTTAGTAGGTATTTTCAGTGAGGAAACCTCGGTCTCCCTTAGCAGAGTGGGTGGTTTAGAGGATATCGCATACGGCCCCGTCCTCAAGTAACACGGGCCTCGGCCCGTACTTACACCCATACTGGCTGAAAGTGTATACTTTTATTTGAGTCTGGGCCAGTCATTGTCTCTCCGAATAAATTTAAAAAAATATTAAAACCCATAAAAATTTGCAAAAAGACAAAAATAACACAAAAATCACTACTAAGGAGTTGGTGTATTCCTGACACATTCACGCTCACTCAAGGCTTGAGGATTTTGAGGACACTGGATTTCTGTGATCTTGAGAGTCTGAGTTAACATGCCTTAGCCATTAGGGTTTTTAAAAGACTTAAATATCCACACTTCCCTAGTTTGAAAGATTTGAGTGCTATATTACACTCTTCATCTCTACCTTCAAGAAAAATATGATCAGCACAGTCACTTCCACAACTGCATGATTGATGAGTTGAGTTGAGATATCACTTGAGGGACTAGTACCAGAGATTTGAGTTTAGACCCGATCTAATGATATTCGAGGATGGGATAAAGTTAATGAAGGCTTCAGAAAACCTGAGTGTCAGCAAAACCCTAGCCAGTATGTGAACAAGATTCATATGCTATCTCTTTGATATTTACCTATGTGCCAGGGCGTGATGAAACTTAAAGGAATTTGTTGATCAGTGTGCGCCAACTTTTGGTAAAAACAGTGGAGCTAGCCAACAAAAGAAATGAAATGTCAAAGAAAAAGCTCTGAATACCAAAGTCAAAATACAAATGAGCTTCCACCAATGGCGAGCACTCCCAAACATTTTCAAAGTGTCCACTTGGACCAAGAGCTAATTAGGACCAAGGAGTCGGGCTGACACCACAAAAAGGGCCCTGCATCGTAAGCGATACAAGTCTGGGTGTCGAAGGTATCTTAGATACTCAGAAAAGACACACCCCGATGTACTCCTAGAATAACAAGTCCAGACGACTCCAACTCTCTTGACGGACACATTGATCAACAAAATAATAATATACATATGTTGAGTAAAAGGCACTCGAGAGGCCCCTTGTTCCAATGTGAGGGTGAGAAAAATAGACACAATCCCAGTACCTCCATCATCTGGCCGTCCATCAACATTTCAAGTCTGACAAACTAATGAGATGGTTGACTGAAGCAAGAATAGATTTATTCCCTAGTATTGAGGATTATGTCTAGAGGAGAGTCTTTGGGACTGGAACTTTGAGTGATGCATCGACTCGGCTCTCATGAAATGCAGTACACTAACTGTCATATCCTTATATTATATGTGCAAAAAGAGAATCTGATAAATAGAGAAGTTGGATTCCTTCTGACTAAGGCTTGGATAAACGCAGAATTTTAGGATCTCTTAAGTCAAGGGTCTTAGAACGATCAAGCCTTGAATTTTTCACACGCACTGTCAGGAATTAATCTGACTCCTTCATTCTTTAGATGCTCAAGGACGAGCATGGGTTAAGTATAGGGGTATGATGAATCTCGAATTCATCATGTTAAAAGCCGTAGATTAAAACCCCTTCTTAATCAAACCAATAAAAATACTCTCTAATTCCTTGTTTTTATCATGTAGTATATTGTGTATAAATTACCAATAATTTATTGTATTTAATTTCTTTTAATTTTCTTGTAATTATTTTATTATTAAAAACCTCTAAAAATTAAGTAGATAAGTTGTCTATAATTCACTGACCATTAAAAGCACTAAAAAATACAAAAATATCTCAAAACCACAAAATTAGTATTTTTATCCCTTTAAAAATACCCCCAAAAATACGTTTTATACAGTTGACTTCTTTGGCTTTTTGACCAACATGAAAGTTGTAGATCTCATCGAGACGAGAAACTTTCATGTTTTGACTTTTTCTTAATTCAGCTTCTAACTATTTCTTTTCTATTTTTCTTTGTAATTATTCTCTGAATTTTCTTATTGGGCCACGTGGCGCTCTTTGGAGCGTCCACGTGGCCTCCTTCCCCTCTCGACACCCGGCCCTCTCCTGGGACATTGGATCATGCCATCCCCGCCTTCATCTCCGCCGTCCATCACCGCCTTGTTCTCAACCGTCGGATTTGATCCCCAGATCTGATCTCGACCGCTCCTTCCCGCCTTCACACCAGTCGTCTGATCACTTCCTCATCCATCGCCTATCAACTAGCCACGTCGCCCATTCATCTTCGACCGTTCGATCCCACCATCTCCCAATCGCAGCCACTCCTTCTCGCCATACTGTCAACCACCCGATCAGATCAACAGATCTAATCTGACCCGACCATACGCGCTCGCATCTCAGCCGTTGGATCGTGGGATCCAACGGCCACCTGGTCATCTTCTTCCTCCCGTTGGTCCCCCTCCGCAGACGTTACGACACGTGAAACCTCCGCCCCCTTCCATTTTTGGAAGGCGCCTCAGACCTTCCCTCCTCGTTGTAACGCCACCACCTTCTTCCCCGTTCCTCTGCCATCCTCGCGCCACCATCAAACCCCTCGTCATTACTCCCCTCACCATTAACACCCCGTTCAAAAACGCCTCGCACGACTGTAACCTTCGACTATCCTCCACCTATTAAACCCTCTCCTCCGCCGCTTCCGACCCTCGTCCACCATTTTTGGATCTTCACCTAGCCTCCTCCGCCCCTCCGGTGACAGCGGAGGGGCAGAATGTCGAGGCGATAATGGTGTTGGTCTGGTGTCGACCCGCGGCACCTCCGCCGTGTATCGGTGATCTCCGATCATCAATTGAGCTCCGAGGACCACAGCTGGCCTCGCGGGCGATGACCGGAGGCTCCCATGGAGCCTCAGCCCAAGACGATCCCTCCACCACACCTCGCTCCGGCGAGGTACTTTTTACTCCATTTTCTCGAATTTACCCCTCCACCAATCGTCATCTTCACCTCTATCCGACCAGCTTATCAGCTTCGCAATCACACCATCACCCACGCCAACCTCCTCCAACTCCATCTTCCCTTCTCCATACCCCCTACCACCTCGCTCCAACTTCCCTCCGGTTCACCGAAGATGAATATACCATGTCCTCCGCTCCCTTCGCTCCACCGGACCTCCGCTCACCTCCCATTCACTTCATCTCACTCGCACGCAATCGCCCAAGGCTTCGGCTATATCTAACCCTGTAGGTACTCAATGGTCGGAGCGAGGCAACCAGCTCCGATCTCCACCAGCCTCTCCGACGACACAGCATCGCCCCACCCCTCCTGAACTCGCCGACCTCCACCTTGCTACCAGCATCCTCGCCCGTACGTCAGCTTCCTCATCCACTCCATGGAGGATCGCTGGAAGCATGGCGGAGCATCAAGCACATCACCGGAGCCCCGCCTCCTCCGGTGGCCCGCGGAGGAGGAAGGAGGTACAGGCACCGTCCGTTCCTCCTGATCGGACGACCCTAATGATACCACGTGGTGGACCCGAGCCTCGTCCCCGACCTACAGGCTCGGGTCATCCGAACCTCGCGCCAAACCTTCAGAAGAATCCACGTGGCCCAAGCCACAGGGGCTGACCCGAGCCTAGCCCCTCACGTGTAGCGCACGTGAGGTGCTGGGTAAATTGCAAAAAAGACCCAGAAGTTTTATAGAATTGCATTTTGGTCCCCAGGCACGTGCCTCACGTGCGTGCCTGGGTATTTTACAGGGAAGCCCTCAAATGTTTCTGAAATTACAAAAAGGCCCCCGTATATGGGAAAATCGCATCCAGGCCCAAGCGGTTTTTGTTATTTGCATTTAGGTCCCTTCAGGGACCTAAATGCAATATTTATCCTTTATTTTTATTGCATTTATATTACAATTATGCCCTTGCACTATTTTTAGCATAACTTGAGCATCGTAGGTCCAAATTGCATGATTTTAGTGTCATTTTGACCCTTGTTATGTCCTCTACATTTTAGCATGCTTAATTGTCTCATTTGCCCTTGTTTTTAATGAAGTAAATTTTTATGTGATAATTGAGACTCTGCTATCCTTGTGTTTGCTCTGATTGGACGACTGCTTTAATGATCGGATTAAAATGACTCTGAATTCTGTTTATATTTTGTTGCTCATATTTTAGGGTATAATTGTAGACTTTAATTTGTACATAATTTCTCTTGCATATTTGCTCATGCATCATTTTAAGTTGCATAAAAATCAATTAAAAAAATGCATCCACCTTAGCATCACTTTGTAAATAGCATAATTTGCATGAGGACCTGATATTGAATCTAACCGACATTGTGCTTGAATGAATCGAAATTCAATAAACAAAGTATGCAGTCGTGTCCCTGTGTTCGACCTTGGTACACTTGCCAAGTTAAAATATTCCACGACATTCAAAGATCGTGGTTTTTGCTGAACCAAATCCGTCTCATGTACTACAACTAATTCTACATTATTAAGAGGCGAATTCTCCGTTCATCATCGCTATCCCCAAAAATCTCGTGCCAAACAACAATATTTTTTTGCTACTTAGTAACCTGTATAGCAGACAGGGTCGAACACAGGGAGGCTACAATTCCCGAGGGTTATTCAATTAATCGAAAATCAATTAAGAGAAAACAAGAATCTCAAAGAACAACTATCATTGGTTTTTGTGATTTTTTATCTTTTTTATTTTTTTATATATATTTTTTATTTTTAATTTTTTTATATTTTCAGATTTTTATTTTTTAATGATTTTAGTTTTTACAATTTTTTTATTTTTCAAAAAAATAGCACGAAGCAATATTCACAAGATCAAAAATACGCACACCAACTCTTCCTATAATTTTTCAATTTATAAAAAATACTCAGAAAAATTCAGAGAAAATATTTTTGGATTTTAAAAGTTTTGAAATATTTTTGAGAATTTTTGTGGAACTTTCAGATGTTTTTCTATTTTTTAAATCAAACAGTGAGAAAATATGAAAATGTGCACAGCCTGAAGTAATTTGCTATTTGAAAAAAATTAAGTATCAAAACTCTTGATAATTATTTTTATGACAAAATAGAAGCAATTATCTACAAACAGAAACTGAAATCACAAGTTTTAGATTTTTTTATAAATTTCTACAATTTTTTAAGACTTTTAGTATTTTGCAATTTTTTTAGGTTTTATTGCATGAAATTTGTATAGAAATTACAAGACAATGAAATACAACTACTCTGATTTTTTTGGAATTTTTGGAACAATATTTGAATTTTTACAAATTTTTTAATTTCATAAAGACAAGATGGCAATGTTTTTTTTTTAAAAAAAATAATAAATGAAGACAAAATGCAACGAAAATTTTATGCTAGATGGATTTGCACATCAGGAGCATAGCATAATTTTTTTAGAATTTATTGACCAAAGAAAACATTTATTTCAATATGCAACGTAAGTAAAGATAAGTTCTGAAATCCAAGGACTGAAATGTAATTTTTCAAAAGTTTTACAATAAGATAACAAAAATGAAACTAGTGGAAGAAATAACAATTTACCCACGTAAAGGCATGCTAGGCATGTGACTTGAATGTGGAACTGAGGCTTATTTGCAATTTTTGTAAACTCCAAAGGCTTGATAGTAATTTGCTCAATTTTGTATTGCAAACCCTAGGGTTGCCTTCGTTCTTAATATCCAAAGGAGGGGGACCGTCGCTGCCCACGCCACTAAAGAAGGGTCGTGCGGGGGAAAGCGGCTTGGAGCGGAGGTGTGGCGGCGAACGGCGCAGTTGGGAGCTCTGGGCGGACCGCGCATAAGAAGGCAGGGGATGGCAGAGATGGGCGCAGTGGGCGAACGCAGACGCGCGCACGGAGGCATGCTGGCGAGCGCGGATCGATGGCGTGAAGGGAGTCGACGACAAGTGGAGGAGAACGCGTAGGGGATGTCGCGTGGTTGTTGTGGAGGTCCGGTGGAGGGCCGACTCGTGTGGTCAATGTGCAGGCGGCGCGGCTTGCAAGGTCGGACGGAGGGACGGCGGTGTCTGGGGTGGAGGTGCACGATGGTCGTGGAGGGCTGCACCACCGCCTGGAGCATCGCGCGGATGCTGTGGGCGGTGCTAGTGGAGCGCGGACCAAGGAGGAGGGGCAGCGGCGCCTGGGGGGCAGCCGTCTTCTTTTTTATTTTTTTTGTTTTTACTGTAATTAGATGAAGAAAAACCAAAATATTTTTTTTGTTTTTTTTGTTTTTTTATAAACAGGAAATGTAAATAGTAGAAAAAGTTTTTTTATTGTTTTTTTTATTTTTATTCTCCTAGAAAACAAAGGTTAGAGAAGAAAAATAATTATATGGATTTTTTATTATTTATTTTATTTATATGCAACTCGGAAAAATGAATGAGGATCCGATAGAAATGGGAGATTCGAATCCGATCTTTGGCCATCGTACGCGGTCAGAGTTGAGAGATTGTAGACGAAAGAATAGAACGCGTGGAGATCGAGAAAGTGAGATGAAAATTCGGAATTGGTGAAATATCAAAACGAGATGGATTTTTTAAAGATCTAGAAAAACAAAATGACGATGGAAATAAAAATACGACGAACTAAATTACGATTAAACTAAGATAAAAATAAGAAGCAAAATATGGATCTCACCTTAGGAGCGGAAATAGATCGTGATAGTCTCGACAAGGCCGACTCGCTGTCACCGGACGGCTTGGAGACTAGGCAACTTCCTCGACGAAATTTTCTCTCGGAGATCGGGCTCCTCTCTCTAAAGATTGTTCAAGTTGAAATGAGGGAGAATGAGCCATATAAATAGAAAAGATAGAATGAAATTTGAATTTTTGAATTTTTTGGATAAAAAGATAAGAGAGATGAAAATTGAAATGAATTTTTGAATTTTTTGGTGGAAGAGATAAGAGATAAAATGAGATAAAGTAAAAGAGATAAAATTGTTTACAACATTATCTACTTTTTTTAATTTTCGTCACTTTATTTATTTGAAATAAAAAATGTTATTTTTTTATTTTTTATGGCGGTAAATTAAAAATAGCAACTATATACATATACTATATACATATATGACATTATATACAAGGGTAAATGAGGAAATTAGCTTTTTTATTTTAAAAAATTTATTTTTTTTATTTTTTTTATTTTTTTTATTTTTATTTTTATTTTAAATAATTAGTAAGACTAATTTACAAATATATACAAATACAATAAGCACAAAATACATGGGAAAATTGCACAAAACTCCCCAGAAAACCGACTTTTCAACCGCTACTCCAAAAATTATGAAATTCAGCCATTTTAAAGATAATTTAATTTCGAATCCAATGGAAGTGAGATTGATTCAATTTGAGCTCATGTGGAGCCGGAATTGGTCTTTCAATTAGTGCTTAGTGGCTTTTTCCAAGTGTGGTTACTTTTATTCTGTACATGATTTAATTGTGCAATTATTTTTATTAATTAGAAGACATTTTTATTTACAACTTTGATTTTGAAAGTTGTTTGATTTGAAGTCAATTAAGGCACAAATAAATTAGTGTCAGTTTTATACAGATATACAAAAAATAAGTGAGAAGTATTTACAACAACACATACACATTTTTTTGATTTTCTGCTTAAGGATCTTTATCTCCCCCTACTTTATTCCTGATCGATCAGGTCAAGTCTTGACCTTCTCTCGGGGTTCGGGCCAGCCTGTATACAATCTTCCTTTCTTTTTTTAATTTTCTTTTCTTTTTCCTTTTTTTCTTTCTTTATTTATTTTAGGTTAAAATTAGTAAGAAATGTACAATATTTACACACAGATGCAAGTTGGTAAGAATATGAAGTTAGTGTTATATGCAAGTATTTTATAAGGGATTTTAAGCTAAAATAAATGAATAAAGATAATGAATCGCAGATTCATCACTAGGTCAAGAGAAGGAAAGTTACTGGACTAGAAACAAGCTCAAGTTGAGGAGTTCAAGCTTAAGTAAAGAAGAAACTAAGAAGCTCAAAGGAGTTCAAGGCTATGTAACTCCAGCTCAAGCTCACGGAAGGATCTCAAGCTCAAGAAGAAGATGAAGTCTTTTCTTTTATTGAGTTATGTAGTTTGTAATTGTCTTAGAATGTAAGTGACCTCAAATCATGCATATTGCATTTCATCCCTTTGACTTTGACCGACTTTCATGTCAAATAGTCAAGTTGATCAATCAACCATTCTGACATGATCCATCACACATGATCGATCAACCCTGCTTTCATGATCGATCACTTTTTGAATTGCAACAGTTATAATTCTGATCAATCAATTTCGACCTCTGATTGATCACCTCTTGATTTTGATCGATCACCTAAATACTAATGATCGATCTTTTGATTCTGATCGGTCATCTTTGTACCCCGATTGATCATATTCCATTTCAGGAAGATTTTCAAAGGTAATTTCATTCCTAATTTGTTCACAACAGCTACTTTTTGAGAGCCATTATCTACGGAACCCTAAGACCTATAAATAGGACCATATAGCTCATTCTACAACACACATCAAGAGCAACAAGTTATCTACTCTTTGCTTTCCACTCTATACGTCGAGAGAAAGATCGAAGAGCTATTTTTTATGCATTCTTCATTGCAACAACTCTGGTTCTTTGTGACTGATTCTTATGTGCACAGTCCTTGCTCTGTAATATTTTTTTAGTTTTGCCTCTAATTATTCATTACTTATTAACTTTGCTATCGAATTTGTTAGGATTAATTCTATATACAGTTGAGTTGATTGCATAATCACAGGTTGTAATACGGTTGGATTGTTCGTGTAGGCAACTCAACTTAGTGGAAAATATGCGTGGATTCGATTGAAAGCTCGAGTCAGGAGACTCGGGTCGTGGTTTTTACCAAGGAAGGTTTCCGCGTTAATGCACTTGTGATTTGATTAATTATCTTGTGAACAAAAGTGCTATATAATGTTGTGCTTGTTTAAGTTTATTATTTGCAGTGATCTGGGTCATACTATCCGATCTACGTACAACCTTCAATCGATGTCTGCGCGGACAGAAAAACCAACAGATATCACTGGTAGGTCGAGATGACAAACTGGAGATTCCTCTCCAATCATATGCATGCCATCCATTCATCTTTCATCAGGTATTGGTGTTTTCTTCCTTATTTTATTTCCTCCTCGTTTTCTTAGTTTCTTCTTCCTCTTTGCATATCCTTTACTTGACACACCTATTCCCTTGTGTCCTCCATCCCACCCATTTATCCCATTGATTCCATGCCTCACCGCACCCATTCTTTTACCGCTTCTTCACTTTTCAATTTCACAATCTTCCACTCTTTGGTGAGAATCATGATCAGAGGGTAAGTCCTTATCCATCACCAGTGTGAAGGATTTTTACCCAGTTCACCATTGACGTTGCAACCATTATTTTGACCATGAATCAGACTCTTAGCGAGTCGGGATACAATTTGACTTGTAGGTCAAGATGCTCAGTGTTGGAGTAACGAGGTTCTTAGGTAGCGTTCGGCTACCGGGTTAAACTCCCGTTTGGGGAGTTTACCCCCCTTAACTCACATCCCCCTCTCTTCCTGTGGGCCCCACTTTATTCCTTTTTTAAAAATTAATTAAATCAATTTTACATCATCAATCCTATCAAAAAATAATATAGTATACCATCATATCATATAAAAATTATAAACTACTCCACTTTTACTCACTTTTCCAAACTTCAATACAATCACATCACAATAACTACTCACTTTTTCAAACTTCAATACAATAATATCACCCCAAACCCACTTCTAACCCACCTCAAGTTTAACCCTCTATCCAAACACCAAAATCCAAAAACGGGTTACCATCTACCAGTTTAACCCGCCTTAACCTGCCAACGAAACACACCTTTAGATATCCATAGAGGAACTAGCAGCACCAACCTCATTTGGAACCACGTCCCTCACATGTAGGAAGAAGGAGACATAGAGTCACTGATTGACCAACACTTATCTAAGTCCAAGTTGGGATGAACCCTGGCTATTGATTGACCTATTTTAGGTCAATCTCAGCCATCTGATCTAAAGGTGTGAAAAACTTTCCTATGAGCCTTCAACAACTGTGCCCATCACAAAAGAAGGGTTACATGGCATGTCTCTACCACTAGCTCATGTGCACTGCACACGTGGTGGCATTTTTGCAAGGTACACCCATTAAGTTGTTGAAATTACACTCATCTCCCTCTCTCTACATGCATGCTCTTGCCTTTGCCGGCTAATCTATACTAATAGCCTAACCATGTACCCTTCATTATCAGAAGGCAGAGTCAATCACTCTTCAATTGCCTAGAAACTGGTTTTATAGCTATCAAACCAAACAAATTGTACATCCTTCTACATAAGCCAAATCGGGATAAGTTAATACATGAGAAGTCCCTTGCAAATATCCAACAATAGTGAAGTAATTCCAAGAAATATCATATCTGCATAACAATCTTGGCTCAAAATAGCCTCAATTATAACTGCATCATAATCTGATGTGCATATTCACTTTAAGATTATACGTGTCAATTTTTACACTTTTTTAAAATTTAAACACTTTAAATTTTTTTAATGTCTTTCTTAAATCCCAAGGACAAGACTTTCTCTAACATTATCCTGATGAATATCCCTCATATATGGACTAACCACAACACTTTAATCAAGCAAGATCTAATTAATATGGGTTGATGAATCTCGTATTCATCATGCTAAAAATCACTAATTAAACCACCAGCTTAAAAACCTAATAAAATCACGAATAATTCCACATTATTATATTCTATGTATATAACCTATAATTATTGTAATTATTTTATTATTAAAATACCATAAAAATTAGGTTGATTAATAGTCTATAATTTTCTAACCCTTAAAAGAACTAAAAAACAACTCAAAACCAAAAAACAGGTATTTTTAACCCCTTAAAAATACCCCCCAAAATATTTTTTTATACAAATGACCTCTTTTGACTTTTTGTCCAACATGAGACTTGTAGATCTCATCGAGATCTACAACTTTCATGTTTTGACTTTTTTCTAATTTTGCCTCTAACTAATTCTTTTATAATTATCTTTATTTTTCACATTTTTCGATTTCTCTGGTGCAACCACGTGGCGTCCTCTGGGCTGTCCATGTGGCTGCCTTCTCTTCTCGCCACCCGACATCATTAGATCCGTCTGATCTCACTCCCCCACCCTCCATCCTAGCCGCTCATCGCACGCCTCATCTGGTGCCGTCTGATTTGATCTCTGATCAGATCCAAGCCGCCCCCTCGCGCCTCGCTCCCAACCACCCGATCCCGTCGTTATCCCGCACTCCTCCTTGCGCCACGTCATCCCCTCAGTCCCCGTCGTAGGATGAGACGCCAGATCTCATCCTAGCCATCCATCACCGCTTAACTCTCCGTCGTTGGATCAGATCTTCGGATCTGATCCTCACTCTTCAACCGTGCCTCCATCCGAGCCGTTGGATAGCTAGATTCAATGGTGCCAGCTCATCGTCCTCCTCCAGCCCGGTCGTTACCCCTCGTAACTCCTCCACCTCCTCCCATTTCTAGCCAACATCTCCGACTTTCTCTCCCCCTCGTAACTCCACTAGCGTAATGCCCTCAGATCCGCCATCCTCGCGCCATCTTTACTACCCCCGCCATCACTCCTTCATCAAGCCTTCGAACGTTCGAAACCTCCCTCATCACCACCTGAAACAGCTGGACCCTCCTAAAACTCCCCTCCTCCACCATCGAGCACCCCATCCACCACTTCAAGGGGCGTTGGCCCAGCTTGCCCCATCCCTCCGGTGATAACGGAGGATGGTGGTCAGGCGATTACGACCTCCGCCTCTAGTGAGATCCATGGCGTCTCCGCCATGTAAGCTCCGCCATCTCCGGCGGTAGCTGAGCACCGAAGCCAGGCTGACTTCGTCGTGCAATGACCGGAGCGGCGTTCGTCGCTCAGCCCAAGCCACCCCGATCGCCATCTCCTTCTTCCTACCTCCAGGAACCTCTTTCCCTGGTTTTTCAACAAATTTCCCATAAATTTTCTGCCGCTCATGATAATCTTCATCATCGCCTAACCACCTCACAAGCTCCGTCGTGCCACCCTCAACCTCGCCACCATCTCCGATCATCTCTCCTCCTCTTCCATCATCTGCTCCGCCTCAATCCATTTCCTCCGACAACACGTAGGAGGACCCATTCGAGCCTGCGCCTTCTCCGCCCGATCTGGCTCCCGCCTTACCCCCACTTCACTCCCACGAACTTCACGAATGCACGCTGCGACTATTCTAATGCTTGTATGTACTTCTTTTCTTCAATGTCCGGAGCTCTGTCACCATCATTGATCTAGTCCTCTGCCTCAGGCGACCCTTCATGGGCAGCTACTTCCAACAACCCTCAGTCCAAGCCGCTTCGACCTCCATCTTCGCGATATAGTCATGAAGGTCTCTGGACCATTTGCATGCTAGTAGGAGCCCAGCAGAGCTATGGCGAGCTCGTCGGAGCTCCAAATCTGCCGCCCATCCTCCGGTTGAAGATGACGTATAGGTGTCGTTGGATGGCAGCCGTTGGATGGCACCTCTACAATGGCCATCCAACGGTCTAGATCATGCCACGTAGCATCACCAGACCTGCTGGCTACATACACCAAGCCTCAAGCCAAAGCTAGCATAATACGCCACGTGTCCTCCGAGCATGTTGCACCTACTGAACCTGGCCTTCACGTGCATGACACGTGCAGGGCTGGGTAATTTGCAGGAACACCCCGACTACTTTCCAGAATTACAAGGAGGTCCAGGCGCGCAAACCTCACATGTGCGCATGAACAATTTACATCTATGCCCAGCCTATTTCAAATATTTGCAAAAAGGCCCCCGCGTATTTGAAAATTTTCACATGGGCCCCACCGGATTTTAGTTAATTGCAAATAGGTCCCTCCAGGGACCTATTGTAATTATTTATCATTTATTTTGTGCATTTTTATTACATTTATGCTCCTACATTGTTTCTTTCATAACTTGAGCATCGTAGGTCCAAATTACATGATTTTAGTGTCGTTTTGATCCTTGTTTCTTCATCTATCTTATGACATGTTTAATTTTCTCATCCGATACCATTTTAAATGAAGTAATTTTTTATGTTAGATGAGGTTCTTTGCTCTATATGTCTTTGCCATTAATAGATGACTGCTCATATTTTTATGCTCAATTTGACACTGATTTCGAACCTTAATCTATTGGTTAATTTAAGTGATCTTTTTAGACATATTTGTAATAAACTATTTGCATGTTTATTCTTTGCATTATTTTCATGCATCACTCTAAAATTGCATCAAAAAATCAACTAAAAATACATGCATCATTCGGCTTACTTTTTAGCGTGCATCTACATGAAGACCTTGGAATTGAGAAGTTATTCACATATTATTAATTGACCAAAATTCGATAAATAGATAGAGTAGCTCGTGTCTCTGTGTTCGACCTTGGTAGACTTCCCAAGTTAAAATATTCCACAACATTTAAAGGTTGTGGTTTTTGTTTAACCAAATTTGCCTCCTATACTAATATAATTTACTACGATTAAAGAGACGAATTTTGCGTTCATCATGGGTTTGTAAAAATATCCCTCCTAATGCATTAGTTACAATCGTATTACTGAATTTCAATCGATATTGTCCATAATAACATGAACATAATATACATACGGAAGATAAACATCACATGTAAGCCATTGCATTGTAATTAGAGCCATTATAGAAAAGAAAAATCATACAAAACCCTAATAGCTAACATACCGGTCAATGAAACCCATAAATACACACCTAAAACAGATATTTTTTTAACTCCGTAGCTCACACGGGTACAAAATCCTAACCATGCCAAGTCCGAACCCGACTTCTATAAAAAAGATGGGTTTGATATCTCATTGAATCGAGACCGATCCGACCCAATGCTCAACCCGACCTAAGCACATATCCCTTATCCTCCATTTAAAATAAATCACCCAACCTTGCCCCCACCAAAGATCTCAAGAACCCCCCACAGCACACACACAACACCTCCTAAGGATAAAACAGCCCCCATGAGATGAGATTTCCTCCCAGCCAGAAATTTTATTCTCTGCAATTTGGATTATGGGTTATGGCCATCGCCATTCCATATCATATCGTCTTCCCCCCACGAGAGGATAAGTGCTCCCGCGTCCCAAACCATCCCTGAGCGTGCACCCACAGTCCAACACCTCTCTAGTCTCTACTCCTCTCCTGCAACCTTATCCCCTCGCAGAGGAGAACCCAACTCCCCGTCCGCCCCAATTGAGCTCGCGGCGCGAGTTGGGCTCCATTCAATCCAATCTCTGCTCGTTCCGGCGGCCTGATGGCTCCCAAGGCCGGCAAGGCGAGGACCCACAAGGCCCGGGGGGAGAGGAAGAAGAAGGAGGAGAAAGGTGCGCCGTTCTCGAGCTCGGATTTGTTGGTTTTTCGTGAGGATTGTGGTTCCTATGTCGTTACTAATCGAAATATTGTGTTGGGTTCGGGTGGGGATTCGCAGTTCTTCCGGCGGTGGTGGATGTGGTCGTGGAGACGCCGGAGCACCTCCAGCTCACGCTCAAGGTAGCACGGGAGGGGCGAGTTTTAGTTAAACTGCGCCGGGCGTAGGTTAGAGGGAGGTAGGAGCGTTGGCCACTAATCGGAACCGTTGGTTTTGGTGCAGGGCGTTTCGACGGATAGGATTCTGGATGTGCGGAGGCTCCTGGCCGTACACATGGATACGTGCCACGTCACCAACTTTTCACTGTCGCACGAGGTATTTACCGTTGCTCTTGGTGCCAGTGCTCGTCGCATATCGGTTATACGGATTAAGGGCACTTTTTGCAAATTTGGCTTTAAATATTGCGTTTTGATAATTATGCCCTTTTAATTATACAGCAATTCCAACAAAATTTATATGCGGCACTTATATACCAGCCGTTAACCTTTATAAGTCAAATCATTAATTATACAGTAATTTCTTTTTGTCACTCTTAAAAAAAGGAGGTAGAAATATAAATAGTTAAGAGAAAAATAAATACAACATAATTTTTATATCATTTTGCATTTTTATGCAGAAGTCCTTACATTTTCACTTTGTTTCGTATTGTTTATGCATGAATGCCCTACGATGTTCATAATTTCTTTCTCATCCTCAACTTATCTGTTATTTGGAAAGAGAAAATTCCTTGATATATGAAATGATATGCATGAAAAAAATCCTACTGCAAAGTGATTAGGATGGTATTAGAGAGTTTACTGTAATTAACTTACTTGTTAATTTGTACTAAACAGGTGCGTGGACCAAGATTGAAGGATTCCGTGGAGGTGGCTACACTCAAACCTTGCAATCTAAAATTAATTGAAGGTATTTAGTAAAGGGGTATTTGTAACATATTCTCTTGCTTAAATTACCGGATGAGGGGCGTAAAACATAATTTCATATGTAAAGAAGGGTATCCTTGCAAAAGAGCCCAAAAGAAACAGACCACATGCGAGAGGGGCCGACGGGTATCGCTATTATCCACTAAACCGCTGTGGCCATCTGAAGCCGTCGGATGACGATCCGAAGGTCTGGATGTAGGATTCTCTGTTGAGATACAGGCCATTGGATCGTCGTCTAACGGTATCCATGCCAAACACGCTTACCCTAACTCCCGCCAATTTTTGCAACAGAGGAGTACACGGAGGAGCTCGCGGTCGCTCACGTCCGCCGCCTTCTCGACATTGTCGCCTGCACCTCAGCCTTCAAGCAAGCTGTCACCTCTACCCGTGTGGGAGCAGCAGCAGAGCCCGAGAAGGTTGCTGAGGATGGGGACAAGAAGCAGCAGAAGGAGGACGGCGCGGTGGCGCTCTATCCGCCGCCTAAGCTTGGGGAGTTTTACGAGTTTCTCTCCTTCTCCAATGTGCAGTCGCCGATCCAATGTGAGGAGTTCTGCCTTTCCTCCCTATTTTTTGATCTTTTGATGTTTGATTAGAATGTGCCCATAATTTTACCTGCTTGAAAGCTTTCATGTCTTTGAACAGATGTTGTGTCTCTACTTGCGTGTGTAAATAACATATAGATATGTCAAAAAAATTAGAGCAAAACAAAACAGAACTGAACTGAATATTAGATCCAATATGTTCAGTTGGCTGCAAATTAATTTTCTTTCTTCTTTTGGAGAATTTGTTACAAGGAAAATATGAAATGAGTTTCTTCTTTTGGATCAAGTAAAACTCATTGTTCATCGTAAGATGGCAATGCAAAACAGTGCGTTGCATAACAAAATACAGATGCAACACCACTCACCACCAGATAGCAAGCGAGCGATGTTGCTCGATCCTGAAACATACGTGCAAAAGATAAGATACAATAGCTAATCGAGTATGTAAATGTTAACGGTTATTTTTCGCAATAAAGAACATCCTAAGCATATTTATCTAGTTTACGAGCTCATGGTGAAGAGTGAAGATCTGTTCTTGCAGACATCCGCAGGTCGACGAAGGCATTTGTCGACCAGAAAGGCGAAGATGATTTCTTTCAGATCGATGTGAGTTCACATATAGCATCTGTCAGTTTTTCTATCAACTTAAATGTGATTTATGGAGCATCAGAGTTATCTATTGGCAGGTGAAAGTATGCAATGGAAGGGTGTTTACCATTGTTGCTTCAAAATTAGGGTTTTTTCAAGCTGGAAGAAGAGCTCAGCTGAGACATTCCTTGGTGGGTCTGTTGCAACAGGCAAGCAAGGCATTTGATGGGGTAAGTACAGTCAGCAAAAAATTAAAAATAAAGTACTTTAATTAATTTTTACTTAAAAAGATCGATTTTTCCACAGGCGTACAAATCCCTCATGAAGGCATTTACAGAACACAACAAGGTGTGAGATTCATTCACTCGATCTCTCCAAGATCTAATTACTACTTGATCTAAAAAAAATCTATATTTTCAGTTTGGTAATCTTCCTTACGGATTCCGGGCGAATACCTGGCTGGTTCCTCCTCCTGTTGCTGATGCACCGGGTGCTTTCCCTCCTCTTCCGACTGAGGACGAGAGCTGGGGTGGAGATGGCGGTGGCCAAGGACGAGATGGAATACACGATCATCGCAAATGGGCGAAGGAATTCGCTATCTTGGCTGCCATGCCTTGTTCAACGGGGGAGGAAAGGCAAGTCAGAGACCGCAAAGTGTTCCTCCTCCATAGTTTATTCGTTGACATTTCAGTCCTTAAGTCCGTGGCAGCAATCCAGCATTGGATTGACAACAATATGGAACTGAATGAAGCACATGAGCAACAAGTTGGGGAGTTAAACATTAGAATAACGAGAGATGCATCGGATGCGAGCTCGAAGCTCGAACAAAGGATCGATGGAAGCCAGACTTTAGATGCATCTCCCGATGGGATAGTTCAAAGAAACTTGCTAAAAGGCATTACCGCCGACGAGAATGCTACCGTTCATGTGAGAACTTCCAAAAATTCCTTGCTCTCCCCCCACAATCTTGCGCGACATTGCAGGATTGGTACATGTGTTGTACCAAGTTGTTGAGTGTTTTTCACAGCTGTAATCGTCTTTGTTTTGTTCTAGGACACTGCCACATTGGGCATTGTGATAATAAGGCATTGTGGATACACGGCTGTCGTCAAAGCACCGGTCTACAATGGCTCAACTGGAGGCCATCTGCCGCAGGATGTAGCAATCGACGACCAGCCTGATGGTGGTGCAAATGCACTGAATGTCAACAGGTAAATCAAACAAGCGAAAACGAGGAGGAATCTCGAACTTTTGTTCCATATGCCGGATGTTGCTCAAAGTAACACACCATTTTGTTAGATAACTGTTTTGATATTATTTCAGTTTGAGAATGCTGTTGCAAAGGTCACCCACCATACCTCAAATTCCCAATGGATCGGTGAGGCCACTCACATCGTACATCGAGAATTCCGATTCCTCAGCAGCAACAGTTCGAAGGATTCTGCGAGAGAGTCTTGAGAATCTAGAGAAAGAGGGTGCGGAGCGGAGACGGTCGATACGGTGGGAGCTCGGGGCATGTTGGGTTCAGCATCTGCAGAATGTGGCATCTGGGAAAACCGAAGCAAAGAAGACGGAAGAAGCTAAGACCGAGCCCACTGTAAAAGGTCTAGGGAAGCACTTTGGCCTGCTGAAAGAGATAAAGAAGAAGACGTATGATAAGGCGAGCAAAGCAGACGCCTCCGAAAGGAAGACTGCCACAGAATCTGACATGACGGACGGTTCTTCTCAGAGCTCGCATCAATTGGACTTGGAAAATGAGAAGATTCTGCAGAGTTTGCTCTCAGAAGCCGCCTTTACAAGATTGAAGGAATCAGAAACCGGCCTTCATCTCAAGGTATACTGTGTGATCTTCATCGACTGCGAACTATTGTATGTGATTTGGATTCAGACATGAATGTGCTTCTAAATATTGAACAAACTGATCTTACACTTTTGCAGTCTCCCACTGAGCTCGTCAAGATGGCACATAAGTACTACGACGATACAGCCTTGCCGAAGCTGGTAGCTATGCCTGTTTCTGAATTGCCATTTAAGAATCATCATTGAATCTGCAGCTAACTAGTAATTTTACAATCTTCTCAGGTAGCGGACTTCGGTTCCCTGGAACTCTCTCCTGTCGACGGGCGAACGTTGACGGACTTTATGCATACGAGGGGGCTGCAGATGCATTCTCTTGGGCGAGTGGTAAAATATCAGCTCTACAAGAACATCACCAGAATTACCACCTGCTAATTTTCCTCCCTGACTTTTTTTCTGTTACTTGTACAGGTCGAGCTGGCAGAGAAGCTCCCACACGTACAGTCGCTTTGCATACACGAGATGATAATACGTGCATTTAAACACGTATTACAGGCAGTTATAGCAGCTCTTTCCAGCATCGACGACGTCGCTTCATCGATTGCCTCATGTTTGAATATATTGTTGGGAACACCCGCTGCAAACAACACTGATAAGGACTTAGCTGATGATTTCGACCTCAAGCAAAAATGGGTAGAAACCTTTCTCTTGAAACGATACCGCTGGGCGTGTACCAGCGAGAATTTTCAGGATCTAAGGAAGTTTGCCATTCTGAGAGGTCTTTGTCATAAGGTAAGCAATTGGTCTTACAAACTATACCAAGAAGATAGTTAACTGATGCCGATTGCATTATTCACTTCCACCAGGTGGGACTTGAACTAGTTCCTAGAGATTACGACTTGAATTCTGCATACCCTTTCAAAAGATCGGATATTATAAGCATGGTGCCGGTGTATAAAGTGAGTTGATGCTTTTTACTCTCTTTCCCGAATGAACTCCGCATCCGTTCTGGATGATATAACTGTATTTGGCATTGCAGCATGTTGCTTGTTCGTCAGCGGATGGGCGTACACTTCTAGAATCATCGAAGACGTCCTTAGACAAAGGCAAACTTGATGATGCTGTAAATCATGGCACCAAGGTCAGTATTTGTCCAAGAATTTCACTAGTTCCATCAAAGAGATTGATTATCAATTTAATTTCTAACCTTCTGTAATGAACAAAGGCGCTTGCGAAATTCATAGCTGTGTGCGGGCCATATCACAGAATGACGGCCGGGGCGTATAGCCTTCTGGCCGTTGTGCTTTACCACACCGGTGATTTCAACCAGGTTTGTTGGTATTCTTACATTTAAGCACAGAGATACACAGCATCATATCACGATCTTAGTAATTGCTGTCCTAATTGATATTGGGAATCCTCAGGCAACCATCTACCAGCAGAAGGCTTTAGATATAAATGAAAGGGAGCTCGGTCTCGATCATCCAGATACCATGAAGAGCTATGGAGATCTGGCTGTTTTCTACTACCGTCTTCAGCATACTGAATTGGCGCTGAAGTAAGCTTATCACAGATTTGCGATATGCACATCAAAGTATAATCAATCATCGAAGAGTGTACTTCTATGAAAGTTGGAGTTTCTAAGATTGTTCAGTTGATTTTACAATGTACTATTCAGTATTTACAGTGATTGATGTTCTCCTGCATCAGGTACGTCAACCGTGCGCTTTATCTTCTGCACCTGACTTGTGGACCGTCGCACCCCAATACCGCTGCAACTTATATCAATGTGGCCATGATGGAAGAAGGACTAGGAAATGTCCACATCGCGCTCAGGTACCTACATGAGGCGCTCAAGTGCAATCAGAGGCTACTAGGAGCTGATCACATACAGGTGAACTCGCACGTACCTCATTCCTTAAATGACGATGAATTTCCGCTGGCATGTTCGAATCGCGAGAATTGACCATATGCAGCACAATTTACAGACAGCTGCGAGTTATCACGCCATTGCCATCGCCCTTTCGATGATGGAGGCATACTCGCTAAGTGTTCAGCACGAGCAGACGACACTACAGATACTTCAGGCAAAGCTTGGAGCGGAAGACCTTCGAACACAGGTATCGACAACCCCCTTTTCTCGTCGTGATTTGCTCCCGCTTCCTTTCTTTTAACAGCAATTTTCTTGCAGGATGCTGCTGCGTGGCTGGAATATTTCGAGTCGAAGGCAGTTGAGCAACAAGAAGCTGCCCGGAACGGCACTCCAAAGCCGGATGCCTCCATTGCCAGCAAAGGACACCTGAGGTAATTCCCGTCTCTAAATATGTCTTCAGGGAGAATGTGGTAACAAACTCCCATATGATACATATTTTTTGTCCTTTGTTTAGTGTATCAGATCTTCTGGATTACATAAATCCAGATGCGGATCTTAAAGCTCGAGAAAATCAGAAGAAGTTGGCACGCACAAAGGTGCGGGATTTTTCCTCGTATCCATCCCATTTCATAGTCCACACATGCTGAGCGATTGGCAGAATTTTCTAACCATGATCCACATGACTGTTGCATTGTCAGATAAAGGGCAGAACAGGCCAAAACCAATGGGAGACGGTCTCTGATGAAGATCGAAAGGATATTGGCTCGCCACCGGCTGCCGACAAAGCAAATAACATCAAGCAGCAGCTCAATGAACCTAAGGAATTGGAAAAAGCCGTTGATGTAGTACTTCAGTTATCAACAACTGATCTGAATGATGAGAGTGCTCAGGATGGCATTTCCAATGAAGGGTGGCGGGAAGCTGTCCCGAAGGGACGGTCAGCTGTCGGGCGAAGAACATCCGGCACGAGGAGACCGGCGCTCGCCCGGTTAAATGTGGACTCAAACAATTCGGAAAATGCCAGATATAAAACCAAGCCTTCACCTAACTTCTCATTCCCAAGAACACCTTCAAGTGAATCTATGGCTGCATCCTCTCCCCTGCCTGCCGCGAAGAAGTTACAAAAGGGCACAAACTTCAGTCCAAAACCCACGAAGTCCTCTCCGGAATCGCCTGCCAAATCTGTGATTCCTGCAACAACTGTGAACATCTCGACCACCAGGAAGTCCTTCTCCTACAAAGAAGTAGCACTGGCTCCACCGGGGACCATTTCGAGATCAGTAGAAGAGCAACCTCCCAAAGAAGAAGAGCAACAAAATGTGTGCGATGATGCGGAAGCGCGCGTGGAGCTGAGCAATAGCGACGATGCTGTAGTAGTCACGGTGGCGAAAGATGATAATGTGAACATAATCAAGGAAGATGTAAAAAAGACCAGTGATGAATCGGACGCAGCTACAACTACTGAGGTAGCAATACCGGAACAAGAAGTGTGTGAATCCAACGTTTCCGAATCAGAGAACTCGGATTTCTCCAACGAATCGAACACCTCTTCATTAGAACCAGTGAATTCAGAGTTGCATCCCCATGCTGAAGGATCGGATATACGAGAGGCAAATGTGGACGAGAACAGAAAGGCTTTATCGGAGAAGGATGTCAGTGTCGTCGTACTTGAAGACACACACATAGAGACTGATAGCGTGGGGACTTCACCGTGTGGCAGCGAGACAGAAAACTCTCCGTCAGTTAAGTGTGAAGGAGCTGAAGTAACTGAAAGTGTCAAAGGCAGCAAGTTGTCAGCTGCCGCTCCACCTTACAATCCGTCATCACTTGTGCCTGTTTACGGCACCATTGCAGTACCGGTCTTCCGAGAACATGGTGGAATTCTGCCCCCACCTGTGAACATACCGCCAATGATGCAACCAGTTAATCACGTACGCAGATCCCCTCATCAGTCGGCAACCACGAGAGTCCCGTACGGCCCCCGCCTCTCCGGGAGGTCGGGTAACCGTGGGCCACGCCACAAGGCGATCATTCAGACTGATGACATCAATGTAGCTGATGTTAATTGTTATGCCATGCATCCTCATGCTGCTGTTTATGTCCCCAGCCAACCATGGATGACAAATGGGTACCCGATGTCTCCTGGTGGATACCCGTCATCTCCAAACGGTGTTCTGGTGTCACCCAACAGCTTTCTGGAATCGCCGATCAGCTCCGAAGGATCGCCACCGCCAGTTGAGGGTGCAATTTCGCAGGAGACACTTTCGGAACTAAAAGATGAGAATATAACTGTGGCAGTAGACATTCAGCACGATGTCGATATTGCTGACACCGATAGCTCTAAACTCGAAAATGCTGCTGCTGCTTCCGTTGTCATCGCCACTGCGCAAGATCAAGAGACCTCCGAAGAAGCCACCAAGGAAGTTCCTGCAAAGAATTGGGCAGATTATAGCGATAACGAAGTCGAGGTAGTTGAGGTGAAGAGCTGAGTTGATGCTTTACAAACCTGCAGACGGTTTAGCAAGCAAATTGTAGATTTTGATACCGGTGAAGCCAGATGCGACAGCAGTTTTTGAGGCAGAAAGGAGGATACTGTGGAGTCACAAAAGCGTGGCGAGACACCGTCGTTCGACGAGAATACTTTGTTTTTACAAGAAGGTTAGTTCAGGTTCTTCTGTTCCTGTTTATGAATCCTACATATGGTCATTTAGATCGGATTTCCCTTTCTAAGTACTGTTGATCTAAGTTATTGGGTCATTCCTGTTCCATTTTTTTTAGAGAAATAAATAGTTTTTCCCCTGTACAGCACTGTCTTCCCTTGTTTTCCTAAAGTATTGAAGATCGTGATCCACTATAGTTGTTAATCTTTCAAATTTGATTCCATGTACATTGATACTGCTATGATGGGTTTTATTATGACGGGTTTTGTTCTGTATTAACATATACAGAACAAAACCCGTCGTAATATCTTTTGATGTCAAATTTATATCTTTTAATTAATTGTTTGATATTTCTAAGTTAACACAGGTATATCTGAATACTTTGTCTCTATTATTGCTCTGTTTCTAGTTCCTCTCTCCGTCAACAAGAGAAATATTAGATTCGTGTTCTCTCATCTTCATATAACTTTCTTCTTCACTTTATTTATATTCAGATTTATAGTTTTGATAATTTGTTAAGTCCACTATCTGGGATGAAATGCTAACTGCAAAGTTATACCTGAACTTCCAAACAAGAACAATCTCATGCCAGATAAACAGTTTCAGTTCTCTCATTTCTGGATATCACACAACAACAACAAAGCCCAAGGGTCGGCTACATGGATTTTTTGCCTCCATTCTGATTTATCTTGGGTCATTCTGAGGCTTAGATCCTTCATTGCATTCGGGCGATGCAACGCGTCGCAAGTAGGGAACGCCCCAACGAAATCTAAATGTTTGCTTAAATCCATGTTGAAAAGATCCGACTGTCTTGAGACAACTTCCTAAATAGTATTTGTTAAAGAGAATATTATTTAGGAAGTTGTCTCCGACTGTTTTATGCTGGTTGTCAACTAACGCAACCCTCAATTTACCCGGATTTTGGATCGGCCATGGATATCACACAAACCAAAAAAATCATTAAGCCACTGCCTTATGCCAATCAACTATAGCTTCAGTAGGTGAAGTACAACTCCTGATTTCAGACAAGGGTTCAACTCTAGCTGGTATTATATTGGGAGGGAAATTTACGATAAAATAGCAGGTACACTAGAAGTGAGCTCAATGATGTGACCAACCAAAGATCGGTGCTAGAAGAGCAATGAGGTGGATCATGAAGAATGTTGTGGGTCATGTCCTCTCTTATGTGGGGGTCATCTTTCTTTGTGGTGCCCGCATTCAAGCAAGCGGGTATTATGCTCCCCACCTTTGAGTGAGCATAATACCCGCTTTCCGGAATCTAACTAGTGAGTCCTATCAACAGTCGGAACCATCTTTAACAAACTAATCTGTTCGACTTACTGTGTCAGTGTCATTCTAATTAGCTGAACTGCTCACAATGGATTTTTAAAGCTAAATGCTCTAATATGGGGTCATCTTTCTCACCTTGTGGTGCCCACATTCGAGCAAGCAGATAGGGAATGTTGGTGGGACATTGTGTTTCCCACCTTCGCATGTGTGTGAGTTATGTCTAGGTTCAGTTCATATTGATGTCCTTGGGTATACTGCCCATGTACTTAAAAAACAACACCCCCTTATTTTTCAACTACTGTTAATTTCATTTTTACAACTTTTCTTTTCTTGAGCATAAAATCTTTCAAGGAAATAACGAATTAGATTGATAGCTTTGAACAATATGTAACACCCTTTTTCTTGAGATGAAATGATTATCTGTCTAATTATATCTGAACTTTCATATACGTGCAGTTTCAGTACACGTAAACAACTCTTGGTTTTCACACAAAGATCATTCAATAAATAACACAGCATATGATTCATCTTAGGTTACATCTACACAGTCGGAAAATTGTTTTTTTTGTGAAACCGGTCGAAATCCGAGCACGGTTCCCAAAAAAACACTGCACCCTCCCCTCCCCCAACTAACAAATGCACAAAACACCGGGCTAGCGTGCGAGAGCGGGAGTGTGGCATGCGACACCGTCACGCCAATTGAGAAGCACGTCAGTAGCAGCATAGTGTGCAAGAGCACCGAGGATGACGAATACGTGAAATATCTGATGGCTGTGCCCCGTGAGATCGAACGCCCCAGGCTTCCACCTCTCGGGCACTCGACTGACGTAGAAGCCGGCACCAGAGGCGTACGCCAATGCCATGAGGATCTCCAGAGCAATTGCTAAATGGCACTCTGGATGGTCCCAGTGGAGAATTATTGCGTGGACCGCAGGGATCACGCCGAAGAAGCCCATTGCGAGGAAGAGTGAGGCCCGGAAAGTGCGGAAGCAAGGCGAGGAGAATGCAGGGGCAAGGAGTGTGAGGATTGCAAGTACCCCGAACAGCGAGATGATGCCAATGTACGCGAAACGGGCGAGCGGATCGCAGAAGAACGTGTAGTATATGGGAGGTACAAATGATGTGGCTATCATAATTGAAATTCCCGTGTAGTCGAGACGCCAGAAGAAGAGGTTGAGACGACGGGAGTGGCATGCGAGGAGGTGCGAGATCGCACTGCATGCGAGGCAGCACATTGCGCCGACGAGGAACACAAGACGTGGCCATCGGGGCACCTTCCCTTCTTGCAGTAATGCAGCTTCTGGTTGCAGCAGTCTGCTCATCATTGAATCCTATTCAAACACCAGTTAAATGTAAGATAAAAGTTGGATCTGATGAAGTAAAAGCGACCAAAAGAACGTTTAGACATCATATTAAATGTGAATCTTCCATAAACAGATTCACAAGAAGCAAATTTCAACATCAGATATTAAGTGGATAAGTAAGAATGATGCTTGTTGCATTCTCATTTAGCTTTAAAAATCCATTGAGAGCAGTTCAGCTAATTATAATGACACAGTACCAGATTAGTTTGTTAAAGACGATTCCGATTGTTGATAGGAGTCAGTAGTTAGATTCCAAAAACATAACAGGAAACAACAATTATTTGAAACATGTAAGAAACATATCTACACATGCACCTTATATCTTTTTTTTAGTTGCTGCAGTTAGGGGTGTTCAATGTTGTAGGGTCAACAAGTATCAGCCCCGATCTGATGTTTTTGACCCGGATTTTACAGGTACCGATGAATTGATATCCGGGTCGGGTTCCCATAAGTTGCTGACCCGCTGAGCTTAGATGACCCGGTGGAAAACCCGTGCACCCGGTTTGGTAGTAGGGAGGGAGAGAACGAGGAAGAGAGGGAAGGGGTCAAGAAAAGGTCGAGGGAATCAAGAGGGGGGTGTTGTTTTGGTGAGGGAGTTGGTGGGGATTGAGTTTTTCTCTCTTTATCTTTTTTTTTGAGTAAAAATAGAATGTCATTGACAAAGCATCATACTAATGTATACCACATTTTTTTGGAAATTTGGAACCTAATATGCAATTTAACCTAAAATCTAATAAACACGATTATGATTGAATCTCAAAATTGTTTACAGATATCGTACTTAAATATTATAATTATTTTCTTTTTATTATTAATCATGACGATTGCATTATCACAAACTTACATTTTGTTATAGTCGATACATTACAATAATCCACACGAAGGGTATGCACGCAAAGGAATAATTATTATAGGGTTAACCATGTAATTAACTATTAATATTGAGATATTTGCATGATATTTATGTTAACAGGAACACCAACCTAAAATCCAATTAAGTAATTATGGTGCAATATATATTAGAGGAAAGGGATCCTACTTTGTGAAGTAGGTAACCTTATCTACTTCACATTCTATTTTTGGCAAATTTTTTATTTTTTTAAAATACCAACGTGGATTTTCATAACTATACATTCAAATTTCGTCAGAAATAGAGACTCCTACGACCTCCATCCAGAACATGTAAAATACAACAAATCTGTGACCGTTAAAAAATGATTGTCTGGATGGAGGCCGTAGGAGTCTCTGTTTCTGACAAAATTTGAATGACATATTAGAAGGATATAGTTATGAAAATCCACGGTGGTGTTTTTAAAATAAATAAAAAATTTGCCAAAAATGAAATGTGAAGTAGGTAAGGTTACCTACTTCACAATGCAGGCTCCCTTTCCTCTATATATTATATATATTATTATTATTATTTCCCCGTGAATAATTTATTGGATAAGATAATGATACATCCTAATTATTTTAGTAATAGAGAACATATTTAGTCAAATGAATGCCCACTCTATTCATCTCCGTTTGTCTTCAGGCTCTATTCGCGACCTGACTCCTTGCAACTTTCTGGTCCACATATAATTTCATCCCTGTATCTTGGTCCGCATATCAGGATGTCCTCGTTAGCGTCTACTATCTTGCCACCTATACATCTCAACAAATTCGTACACCCAAGCAAGGAAGAACATCTCCGCTAGCATCTTTTTTATTTCAATTTTATGTTTGCTTTCTTATTTGAAACAAGCTTGGATATTATCGTGTGTCCTTAATCTACAACATATGAACATTGAGGAATCTACCACATTTGCTATAACTTGGTTCCCATGAGTATTTTGTCGAGTCATTTTATACATGTTACCCATTCAAATAATTCGGACATCTGTTAGAATCGGGTACCCATTGGAAAAGGTGGGTCGACACATTGATCGGGAAATGATAGGTTGGGATGGATCATCATGATCAAATCGGTCGGATACCCGTCCCATGAACATCCCTAGCCGCAGTCACAACATATTTATGTTCTTCAGGGTAAAGTGATTGAACCAGGGTGAACTTAGGACCCATGTGATCCTATCCATTCTTTATCCAACTTGATCCGACAAGGTGGCTAAATCAATATAATTCAATTTATTAACATCAACTTGGTTCTATATGAAGTGGGGCTTAAATTAAAGAGTTTTTGACAGTTGTGTCCTTTCAAGTTCACATTTACACTTACATCCCTGTCATTTTCGCAATAACATTTGTACCCTATGTTCTTATAACATTCACGGGCATTGTTTCTCCGTTAGTGTAATACAGGGGCATATGTGTAATAACAAAAGGGCAGTACTGTATACTTTCTATCAATAAAGGGAACAAGTGTAATTACAAAAATGTAAGGGCATAACTGCAAAAACTGGGAAGGACACAAGTGCAAAAATCCCTAAATTAAAGTCACCTCTAGATATGATATCAGATTTCCTGTTGTTGGCAGTTTTCCGAGAGGAAGTGCTATCAATTTGTAATCCTTTGATGATTATTCAACAATTGTCATTACTCTCTAGAAAGAGTTTGTGAAAATGGTATTGAAATGGTAAAATAAACGAGCATCTTTTGCTGTACAGCAGCTTTCACTTATATTCTACTATTCTAGGACGCATCAACCAACAAAGAATATTGAAAACAGTTGCACCTGACTAAGGTTCCCATAAATAATTCAAAAGTGGCTGGCATAATTTAATGGGGGAGGGAATAGGGTCGGATGTTCTTTATTGCTTTTAGTTGGCTGGCCGGTGGGCATAAGTATTAAGTAACATACCATATCACAAGGGATGCGTTTCCCGAGGAGAAGCATTTTCAAAATACGATACATAACATGACAATATAAATGCAAGTACTTGGTCGAGCTTTACAATATTCAATATTATTTTTCAAAAATTTTGAAATAGTTTTTAATATATCGACATCCTACAGTCCTGCGTATATTTTAAAATGGATAACACGTATTCGGATGATCATATCCATCCATTTGCTTCCTTGGTGCAGAGGGTAAATGGAACATGAGAGGAATGTCTGGCTGATGATATCAAGAGTAGCTTGATGTAGTGAGTCGTATCATAGATTTGATTTCTTTATTGTTGTATCATGTATGGTTGTTCTTGTAAGAGTTTGAGAAATATTGCCGTCTTATTTTTTAAAAAGTGACAGAATGCTGCTTCATTAATTACTGATTCCGCTTAAGTACGAAACAAAAACAGAAACGATGAGTAATTAACTGGGGAACATGAATGCTCATCATTAATTGCTACCAAAAAGAAGAAGAAGAAAGGAGAATCTTTGCAGCATCTAACCTGCAGTTCTTCTCTCGATATATTCCCCCCCATGCTCGCATTTATCGACCTGTAAATATAGTAAATATGATTAAAGTTGCAGACAATTAATTCAAGAACTGGCAACGCTGTCAGTGTCAGTATTGCAAGTTTCCAAATGCTGTTCCTTCATAGTGGCGCTCACTGTGCATGCACATGCCGTAGGGTTTACTAAATTAATGATAATTCCTTTAAATTTGTTCTCAGTGGATTTTTTGCCAAAAAATGTCATTATAGTGAAACAAAGCCCGGTATGGAGAACCTTGAAAAAGCAGTCGATGCTTCACCGGCTACGACTCCTTCCATCGAGGATGCCACGGTTAGCGCCGAGAACAAGAGGAACCCTCCCAGGTGCCTGTAAAATAAAAACCCTAATTTTTTAGAGTTCCATAGAGTAATGTGGGATCTATATGTAAACTTATAGACAAGGTTAGCCGCACATCTCATTAGAAAATTTAGGACAATCTGGCTAAAAGTCTATAAACTTTCCAATAAATTGCTCTTTGTTTTAGGCAGCAAAGATATTACAAATATAATGAGAAAAAGGTATTTTTTTTGTTTAAACATCTTTTGGTGTCACGTCATGATGGGATATTGGCGAGGACTACTAATTTTTCAAAGCTCCCATTAAAGAATAATAATAATCACAGCTAATAGAAACAAACTGTAAATTCAAAACTTTTAAGACAAACTATAAATCTGCAATTAAGGGCCAAACTGTTTCATCATTCCTCATCTTTTGGAATATGTTTGAGCACGTTCAGTTTGTACATTTTGTAAACATATCAAAACAGGCAGTCAACCCTAAACACCAAAATAAACAGGACCCCAAAAAAAAGCTTTTCATCCTCCAACCACTTTATTCCAAATCTAACATGGAACACCTCCGACCGACTCCACACCAGAATCTCAATTACCATCCATTTAACCTTAATTTATACGGAACAACCTCACTCACATGGAAAGCATGCAAACAAAAGCAAAAGGACAGTGTGTTCGCTTCTCCTCCCTCCTTTAAGAATTTATAATGGTAATTAAAAATAAACACAAAAACCAAGAAAATGGATAATGAGACCAGGAACACATACTCTAAGCCGCATCATATTAAAAGAATCCTATGATTCTACACTATCAACCACCTAACTTAGTCACCGTCTTTGCTTTGAATTACCAACCCCTTGATAAGGTAGAATTCCTGGAAAAGCAGAAAATTGTGGAAGAAAGCTTCAATGTAAGCTCACAAGTTTTCCATAATAGCAATTAGAAAACCATTCCCTCACGGTAAAGACCTTCTAGATTTCATAATGATGGAGGGACCATATTTGACATCAGGTGGAGATGGGCAACTCAGTTTCGTACATCGCTTGAATTGCCATAAAGCTAACCCCAAAAACAGACAAACGGAAGCCAGACTACCACTTAAAGTTGGCAGCTTTTGTTCCAAATCAGACAAATTACCCACGAGATCCCACAAAGCAAAACACGCCAAATGAACAGAGCACGATGAACATCAGGATAACAAGCAAGCATCTTTCTTCTGTAGATCACTCAAATCACCTCTCGCATCAGACAGAAAAGCACACAAATGAGATAAAAAGCAAAAATGAATGTATAGCAGGAATTCCCCAACAGGAGGTAATGTTTTTTCCTACGATAAAGCCCAAATCCTTTTTTGATGGGAAACAAACAAACAAACTACCCATTAAACACAAATGATTTTTTGCAATAAAACCTAAAATCGTGTCCAATTACATCATAACTCATGTGAGCTTTGTAAATACACCATGACCCCTGCAAATTAAACGACAACCCCCTGTAATCTTATTAAGACTTGGCACCACAACCTTTGGACAGGGCATATGTGATAAAAAAGTAATATTATAGGCACTGTGGTGCAATTACAAAGATTATACGATTTATACTATGGTTGGATAAGATCTTAGGCGTCACTGTGTAAACACCCCTAACCCAAAACCTCAAGTAAGCAAGCTGACGGTCTAAATGGAAATCGGGTCGAGAAGTTTCCAAATTCTTTTCACTGTCGACGAAGAAAGCGCAAAAAATGAGCAAAAAAACCAGAAAAAATACACCAGAGGAGCGAAAAAAGATCGAGATGATCACTAACGTCCAGACATTGAGGGTTTCGTTGTGCCACGAGAACACGCTGAGCAGTGCGTCCTTGATCGGCCATTCCGATCGGTAATGATCCCTTATGTACTCATTATCCTTCAGAAACTCCGGCAGATCTTCATAGCTGATCACATGAAAAGCCAAGGAGATCCATTACTAGAAATTTAACAAGTTTCACACACAAAAATCGCGTATATACGATTTGGAGGTGGTAAATACCTCACCAATTTCCGCCTCATCCTCCCGCCGCAGCTGCAGGGGCCTTCGGCAGTGGGCAATGCCTCATCGGAGGGCTCGTCCCCGCGATCACCTCCGTCGATCCGGTGCCGGAGGTCCATAGGGATTGGGTAGAGGAAGGGGGAGTTGGTGGAGGGAAATTGGGGGATGGGAGGGGTATTTATAGAGCGGGATGGAGAGGAATAGAAACCTTTTAGATTTCAATCATATCCCTATCCTATTTCTATATTTCTTTTGGATTCAAAGATTAAATAACTGTATAAAAACGAAAATAGATTTATAGATTCTCAAAGAAATTTCAAATAGAATCGATGAATGAAATAAATTTATTAACATTTTATCGATGAAAAGTAAAGAAAAGAAAGTATTAGCTGATCTTCCTTATCTTGCATCTATAATATTTTTTTTTATCTTAGTGGATTTCTATATTATTTAATAACCACTCGGCTCCCTTCCCATCCCCTTCGAAAACCACCTTACTATACAATCGACGTGCCAAAATTTATATACTAGTTGAAAGGAGAGAAGAGCTTTCTTGCTTAGCCTCTGTCCGAGCACAACATGATTGTCAGTCTTGTCTGAGATGAGAGTATTACGTTGTCACCCATAGGCATCTGGTGATAGGCTGGCATGGGGAGTCTTCCTGTAGTTAAACACTTCACAACCGACCAACGAGTATAACCCTTTTGGTACGAATAGCTTATCAGCCTGGGCGTGGAAATTCTTATATGGACACCTTATTTGGGATACTAGTTTTATGTTTTTAAGTTCCTACCGTGGATATTGGTAAGAATTGATTAAAACTTTAATAGAGGTTCATGAATGCATATTTTTAGCTAACTAAATTCGATGGAGAGATAAGCCAGTGGCTCTTTTTATTATGCAAGTAAGATTGGTTGGATTAACCCACTTTTTTGTAGGTTATATATTAACATATGCAACTTTCTTGATTGATTCTACATCAGGAAAATTCCGTCAACTTAGTTATATTTTTTATTATGCGCATATGCTGTCAAATTAAGGATTATACCCCTGCATACATGGTTGCTAGATATCCACGGAGAAACGCATTGTAGTAATTGGGTTCAAGCTTTACCTGGTCTCTTTTCATCTATGGACTCCTGACGTATATGAAGGAGTGTGGTTCATTTGAAAAATTCCTCTACCTTTATATCTATCTAGGAGATGTTTGGATTTTTCAAAACTCCATAGACATTCAGAAGACACCCGTCTTGCTCCGCTTACAAGGAGGGAGATGCGAGGGATGGGAAAATTTATGAGAGTTTATGGGTTTTTATTAACATTACACCACGTCTTTTGTAAATTACATCGTGACTCATGTATTCATAAATTCATACTAGGCCATCTAGTCGAGTCAAGCTGGCCCATTTAGTTCCATACAAAAGTCCATATGGTTCATAGGCTCAAGCCTACTCAACTCCATTTACTATGGGTTCGTTTGGTTGTAGAGTTGGGCAGGGTTGAATTGGGTTGGGGTACCCCTGTGAATAGTAAACTATGAGGAGGATGTTGTATTAAAAATTGTATTTAGGTTTTAATTGGAAAATCTATGTAATTACAATTGGAATTAATTTGATTTCAATTGGGAAATCAAATGGTTTGGAGGGAAAGTTGGGAATTCCCAAATTTGAAACATGGATGAGTTTGGGTTGAAGTTTAGTACCATACCTTGGAGATCTAAATTTTTGATGGACTTATATATGAGTCCACACCCCAAGCTCTTGTAGCAATAGTAGAGAGGAGGAATGGAGGACCACACGCGCGCGCGCTCTGTTTCGTCTCCGGCTCCGGCTCCGGCACCGGCACCGGCACCGGCTCGGGAGAGTCAATTCGAATCTCGATATTTTTGCTGCGGATTTCATTTGGCTGATCGATTAAATTAATCAGAAGGACTAATTTGATTTCGATCACATTGGGAATCTGACTCGATCCAAACGGCTCGATTTAGCCGCGGGTTTTGGAATCCTAAGGGGACATGCCCGTTGAGGGGCGTTTTCAAAAACCGAGGGTCACCGCACGCTAGGGCACGTGAGCCGCTCTTTTTATATCCCTCGCCTGACGCCATCTTTCTTCACTCGCAAGAAAAACTCCACCCGTCGCCGTCGCTCTTCTTCTCGTTTCTCACGCCTGCGATCCTGTTCTTCTCGGCTGCAAGTTTTCGGAGGTATTTTCGAGGACGGTCTCGTTGGTGTGTGCGGACGAAGATCGTGAACCATCATATCCTGGGAGTGGATCGCCAGTACCCTTCGCATCGGTATTTTGGGAGTGAAATCTTCTGTAAGGACAGTCCATTTCATGGACGCTTCGGTGATCTATGACCTAATCTTTCTTATATTTTATTTGCTGTAATTTGTTTATTGCTTACCTTTCCCTGGATCTCGCCCGGTTGTTTCTTTCTGTGTGATTAATCGGTTCATGATTGCATGTTTTAATCGGATAATGGATTGGAAATACATGATGTTAATGATGTTAATCTGTGATACATTTATTTCCGTTCATTTGGATCCGTGTAATTACTGTTTATTATATGCTCGGTTGATCCTGTTTACAACAATCTTAGAGAGGATTTTCGGAAACGATTATAAAACTATGTCGGAAATCATGTTTAAATTGAGGGTTGATATGACGGGTATGCCTGAAAAGTTCGATGGAAAGAACTTTAAGCGTTGGCAACAACGCATGAAGATCTTTTTAACTACCATAGGATTAATTTCGACGCTTAAAACCGACTGTCCTACGGTGGAAATGGAAAACCGCTCACCCGATAGCCAGAAGGCGCAATCTGCGTGGAAGGAACGCGATCGTATATGTCATGGTTGTATCTTGTTGGCTCTGTCCAACACGTTGTTTGACGTATATTGTTCGTCCACGCAGACTATGAAGGGGCTATGGAAGACTTGGATCGGAAGTATAATACCAAAGACCTCAGCATTGAGAAATACTCCGTAGCCAAGTTTTTGAAGTTTTCCATGGTCGAAGGAAAATCAGTTTCTAAACAGGCACACGAGTTTTTACTCCTTCTCCATAGTTTAGAGGATGTCGAAATGAAACTTTCAGAGAAGTTTCAGGTCATGTGCATCATAGAAAAATTCTCCAAGTCATGGGAAGATTTTGGTATAACCCTGAAACACAGAAAGGGAAAGATTTCTATGGATGATTTGATGGTGGCAATTGCCATAGAGGAGGAACACAGGAAACAAAAACTTGTGCTTCCTGTCGATATTCAGGCTAAGGTCAATCTCATGACCTCGAAGGGCAAAGATAAGAAAGGAAAGGGTCCTAATAACAATAAAATGAAATAAAAGGGCAAGATCCAGAAAAAGGCAAAGAATAAACCCTACTGGCACTGTAATCAGGTTGACCATTGGAAGAAGGACTGTCCGTCCTTGAAGACTCAACCTAAGGCTGCAGACGGGAGTCCACAAGTGAATATGATCACTATGGGACTCGGGGCTAGCGGGGGGTATATCTCTGTAAAACCTGAACTATACCATATCCATGATCCAAATGAGTGGCTCGTGGATACGGGAGCCAATGTAAATATCTGTTCTGACAGAACTTTGTTTTCTTCTTATCAGACCTGCAGTGGTGGGACTGTGAAGATGGGGAACGATTCTTCAGCCAAGGTGCTAGGGTCGGGACAAGTCAACTTGAGGTTCTCCTCTGGACGTGTCTGGATGTTGCACATGGTGCTGCATGTTCCTGACATCAAGAAGAATGTTTTATCTGGCTTTATCTTAGTTAATAATGGTTTTGAATTAAACTTTAATGTAATAAAGTTGTCATTCTGAGACATGGCATTTTTTATGGAAAAGGCTATTTGGTAGACTTTGATTTGTTATTTAGAATAAGATGCGATTCAGTAAACATTAATGATATGAATGTTTTGAATTCTGAATGTTCTAGTTCTGTGTCTCATGTTGTGAATAATCTAGAATCTTGTGATCTATGGCATGGTAGATTGGGACATGTAAACTTAAATTCAATTAAAAGAATGATGAATTTAGAGTTGATCCCTAAACACACTATTGATAAAATTCAAAAATGTGAAATCTGTGTGCAAGCTAAGACACCTAGGAAGTCTTTTCAATCTGTCTATAGAGATAGTGAGATCTTGGATCTAGTGCACACGGATATCTGTGAGTTTAATGGTGTGTTAACCCGAGACAATAAGAAATACTTTATCACCTTTATAGATGATGACAGTAGATACTGTTATGTATATCTAATGAAAACCAAGGATGAAGCCTTTGAGAAATTTCTTATATTTAAGAATGAGGTTGAGACACAAACAGGAAAAGTGCTTAAACGCCTTAGGTCAGATAGAGGAGGTGAATATACCTCTAACTTATTTGATGAACAATGCAAATCGTTTGGCATAGTTCATGAAGTTACGACCCCATATTCACCGCAATCAAATGGGATAGCAGAACGAAAAAAAGAACCGTAATTGACATGATCAATGCTCTCTTACAGAGTTCTGGACTTCCAACCTATATGTGGGGAGAAGCCTTGAATAAAGATTGCCATATTCTGAGTAGGGTTCCTCTAAGATATATGAAAAAGCTTCCCTTTGAACTTTGGAGAAATAGGAAACCGAGTTTAAAATATCTCAAAGTGTGGGGCTATCTCGCTAAGGTTTTAGTCTCAGAATACAAGAGAAAGAAACTTGGTCATAAAACTGTTGATGCGGTTTTCTTAGGTTACCTAGAAAATAGCTATGCATATAGATTCTTGGTAATTCGGTTTGAGATACCAGGTATAGAAGTCAACACCATTGTTGAACTCCGTGATGCTACCTTTTTTGAGGATGTCTTCCCATTGAAGACTGGGATTCCTCAGAATCTGACCATTAAGGGTGACTCTACATCGGGATCTCTTCCAGATCAAGTGGAAAGGATAACGAATGTGGGATTTGAGATTCAACCTGAACCCAATGATCTTTCTGAAGAGATTGAGCCATGGAGGAGTAAAAGACCTCTGATAGCCAAGGATCTGGGTAGCGACTTTGTTGTCTACCAGATCGAGGGTGATCCACAAAGTTACAAGGAAGCCATGGCTTCATCTAAAGCAAAACAATGGAAGGAAGCCATTAAATCTGAGATGGATTCTAGTATAGCTAATGGAACTTGGGAGTTGGTTGATTTACCCAAAGGGTGCTCTACCATTGGATGCAAGTGGGTGTTTAAGAGAAGCTTAGACCTGACGGATCATTTGAAAAGTATAAAGCAAGATTAGTTGCCAAGGGCTTTAGGCAAAAGGAAGGTATCGATTACTTTGATACCTATTCCCCTGTGACTAGGATGACCACAACGGATGCTCATAACATTGGCATATGTATATGATCTCTCCATCCACCAGATGGATGTGAAGACTGTCTTCTTGCATGGCGATCTTGAGGAAGAAATCTATATGGATCAACCTGATGGGCTTGTGACTCCTGGTAGTGAGGAAAATGTTTGCAAGCTTGTCAAATCCCTTTACAGATTGGAACAAGCACCAAAGCAGTGGCATGAAAAATTTGACAAGACTATTTTTTCATGTGGCTTTAAGGTTCATGAATCCGATAAGTGTGTCTATTCCAAGGTGAAAGGTGATGAGTGTATTGTCTTGTGCCTATATGTTGATGACATATTATTGTTCGGATCTCATATGATGATTATTAATCAGATTAAGGCATTCTTAAGTAGCAAGTTTGAGATGAAGTACATGGGTGTTGCTGATGTGATCTTGGGTCTCAAACTGACAAGGTCAGTTGATGGGATTGTAGTTTCTCAATCTCACTATGTTGAGAAGGTACTTGAGAAATTTGGATATCAAGATTGTAAAGCTGTAAGCACTCTTTTTGATTCATTTAAAACGTTGTTTAAGAATAAAAGTGGAGTACCTGTACCTCAGCTAAGGTATTCACAAGTGATAGAAAGTTTAATGTATCTTGCAAATTGCACGAGACCTGATATTTCATTCTCGGTTGCAAAGCTGAGTAGATACACTAGTTGTCCTGACCGTACTCACTGGTAGGCTCTGGATCGAGTATTGAAGTACTTGAAGGGAACTATTTCCCTTAGTTTGCATTATGGTAGACATCCATCTGTACTTGAAGGATACAGTGATGCAAGCTGGATAGGGAAAATAGAGGAGTCTGGGAGTAATGGTGTTATAGGGTATGTATTTACCCTTGGAGGCGGTGCAGTCTCCTGGAGGTCTGTGAAGAAGATCATTCTAGCTCGATCCACATTTGAGGTCGAGCTGTGTGCTTTGGATACTGATGAGCCAAAGTTCTACTAATCCGAATCAGGTCAAAATATCACTCGGGTCGTTGCGACCCAGATCGATAGAGACCTCGGCTCAATCAAGAAAAATAAGAGCAGACCACCAAAATAGGATAAAAATCAAAGAAACACGATAGCGGTCCTGGCTATTGGATTAGCCTGGTATAGCGACCGGGGTCGGACTCAGGGAGCACGTAATGGCCTCGCGGCCTACGAAGTAGTCTAAAATAAAAAAATAATAAATGAAAGTGATTTTTGGTGGATTTTTAATGTTTTTAAATTTTTTGGATTTTTAATTTAATTAAGAAAATAGAAAAGCAATAAATCAAGCAACTACAACCAATTATTTAACTACTAAAAAATCATCCAAAAATTCAAACAAAAATGTTTTTATGTTTTTTTATAATTTTTTATGTTTTTGGTTAATTTTTGGTGATTTTCTGATTTTAGGGAATTTTATAAAAATCAAACAAAGCGGAAAAAGCAAGGCACTGTCCAGTCAGACTTGGAGGGCCAAATTAAAATGTAAAATTGCTCTATCAAGGTCTGAAGGTATTTTTCTTGTAAAGAAGAAAATGCAAGGAAAATTTAGGCACCAAAATTATTAATTTTTGAGTTTTCAATTATTTATTAGAATTTTTATGGTTTTTATGGGGTTTTGTAAATTTTATAAGTTTTATAAATCCAAAAATGACCAAAATTGGTCAGAAAATCAAACAAGGCAAAACAAACACTATATAATTTTTTTGTATTTTTTAAAGGTGTTTTAATATTTTTTTGTGATTTTTAAAGCTAGACAGTAAAGAAAATAGGTGTTTTTGAATTTTTAAAAATATCAAAAAGTGTCAAAAATATCTCCAAAATTTAGAGAAAATTTTACACCATGGCAGGAGCCATGTATCCAATTTTCATCGAATTTGGAGTTAGTTTGCTATTTTATTAAAATCAAAAACTAAGGTACAGTGCACAGGGACATGTACGCAAATAAAGCAAGTTCCAGGGGGTCCGGTGCAATTTCTCTAAGAATGCATGCGCGATGCGCGTGACCTGGGCACTCAGGGACCTATTTGTAAGAAAACTAAAGTTCCTGGACTATTTAGTAACACGTACTAAAAGCCCAGGGGCTTCAGTGTAAATTACCCAGTATATAAAGCACATGCACAAATTCAACACTCACAGGGGTATTTCTGCAAATATTAAAAATATAACTTCATTCATTAACACCATGAAACATAAAGGCCATACATGCAATTAACCCACAAAAGCATGTGTCGAAGCACGTGTCCCACTACAAACAGGGGTATAAAAGTAAATACAAGAAATGACAGGGTCCTCTATGCAAATGACCAAACGAAAATAAAGTTTCTAAAATATTTACAGGACTAAAGTTTAACAACTAAAAATCTAAGGGCCTAAGAAGAAATTACCCTTTATTAAGTTGAGGGCCAGATGCTCGCCACGTGGAGATCGGACGGTGGAGAAGAGGCGCGGCTACGCAAAGGGGTCCTCGGGGCTCATCCAATGTCAGGGGACACGCCACGTGTAGATCCGACGGTCGAGGGGTGCTGGGTCACCTTCGCTGGATGGAGGGTTGAGAGGAGGCCACGTGGAGATCCAACGGTGGCTGCTGGCCTCCTCTTAACCCTGATCGGACGGTCCTCGGAAGATCTGGAGCTGGAAGGCAATCGGACGGTCGGGGAGGATCCTCGAAGAACTGGACGCCAGCGAGTTTCGTCGGGATTGTGTGCGCGCTGGAGACCTCCTCACGGGCTGCTACTGATCGGAGAATAATCGCCTTGGCCTCCCGCGTCTAATGGGATCATTCGATGACGCGACGGAGCTCCGGAGAGCTCAGGCGACGTCGGCGGAGGTGGAGCTGTTGTGCCTGAATGTCGAGCCCTCAGATGGGCTCCTCTGGACCTGCAAAGTGACGCAACACACTCCTGGGTCGAGGGCAAAGTGCCTCGACCCGGTTAGCGGTGGTGTAGGTGATCGGCGAGTCGGGATGAAGGGGCTCCGGCGAAGCGACGGCGGAGGAGCCCCAATCCCAGCTCCTGTGCGAGCTGGGTTGAACGTAGGGGTAGAGAAGGTGCGCGGAGGGAAGGCGGATATGTGGGTCGACTCCGATGATCGAATGGGTGGCTAGGGTGGTCGGAATCGACGATGGACGGCGACGAGTCGATTTGGGCGAAAATGGAAATTAGAGAAATAGGAAAAGAGAGAGAGCTACCTACTGGATGCAGTCGACTATGGAGGAGCTGGGGATGCTCCAGGTCCTTGCCTCAAGGGCCGTCAGTTCCCGAGGCTCGAGCACCACCTCCAGGAGGCGCATGACGGCGCGTAGCTGTCGGATCGATGGTCCTCCACTCCCTCCTCGCTGCGACACGCCCGGAAGCGAGCTGTCACTCTCGCGGTGGCTGTGGAGGTCCTGGGGTGGCGTGAAATGATCCAAGGATAGAATGAAATGGAGGCGGAACTCGGCTTATATGCGAGTGCAGGTCCGAGAAGAGAGGGTCGGGCAGGGTTCCACGAAGCGCGGATCCCCACGCGGATGAGCGGGCGTGGATCTCGGATGCACGAGGAAGAAGGCGAGCCCGGGATTTGCGAATATGGTGATCGGGTCATGACGCGATAATTCATCGAAGTCGGATCGGGCGTCATCGACCCGTGGGAAGTGGTCCAAAGGGGGGAGTTGACCGGGGGGTCAACATCCCCCGTGGACCAACCAGGACCTGCCATGTGGAAAAGATTTGAAAATTCGAAAAGAAATAATAGATGGCCGAATTATTAAAAACTCAAAACATGAAAAATGTTTGCTTTAATTTTTTCTATTTTTTTATGATTTTTAATTACTTTTTTGAAATAAAAATAAGGTATTTACACTATAGTGCTATATATAGGTATATCTACAAAATTGATTTTTAATTTTTGATTTTTAATTGATTATTTTTGTACATTTTTATTCCCATTTTTTTATTTTATTTATTTATAGCATAAAATTAGGAATAAAAAGGTATTTTTATTTTATTTTTATTATTTATTTACAAGGGTAAAATAAATATAGATGTAGGTGTATGTACATGGTGAATATGTACAAGTAATGTCATTTTTATTTTCTTTTTACTTTTTCAATTTTTATTTTGATTTTGTATTCTCAAATATTTACAAATATATACAAGCCCATTTTATTCTATTTTTAGAGGAAAATATTTTTATTATATTTACAGGTATATTTACACACATGAGCTCCCTATCTCTCTCTACTTTGGCTTTTATGCGGTCAGGCCTATGCTGAGCCCTCCCTTGGGATTAGGTTGCTCAATATTTATTCTACATATTTCCCTCTTTTTCTTTTAATTCTTTATTCTTTTATTTTTGCACAAAAACATGCTAATTATTACTTTTTACACTATGCATGCTCTTGGGTAATTATTTGTATTTACAAACATATACATGCATTTGCAAAGGTTTTTGTAGCTAAAATATAAGAATAAAGAGTGATGAATGAGTATTCATCACCCCCTATACTTAACTTTGCTAGTCCCTTAGCAAACACTTATTTGAAAAAGAAGTGCAAAAGAGATAGAAAAAGAAAAAGGGGAGAATGTACATGGATCAAGGTTGATTATTAAACATGCCTTCATTAAATTGAATTATGGAGCTCGATCAGATCTTTGGATTATTAATGTGTCGGAACCTTATTTGGACCTAAGTTTAAAACTCAACAGCCTCTAAGTTCCACCCATCTATAATCAAGACTCTTCAACAACCCAGATCAGAACAAGTCACCAAACACAAATCCTAAAGACCATGAATCTTTCCTTGTACTGTGAATGTGAGGTATAAGCTCTCCACCTCAGAAATGGCAACTTGACAACCCTCCCCAACAAGGTAACTCTATGACCCCAATCTGGCCACTCTTTCCTTGAGGAGCGGGGCATTCCCTTCTAAGTTCAAATTCAACCGGCTCAAGAAGAGGGGGAAGAAGAGAATGGACCATGGCCAGTGTAGCCATGTATCCTTGGGAGCTCAACCAGTGTAGCCAAGTCTCCCTGCTGCAAGCTACATAAGGTGGGACATGAATCTCAAGCTTTGCTTATTGCACTATATACATACTCCGGTGAGATTATCATTTTCTCTCAGACCCACCACTTTTTTGGAGTTATTTTCTTTTTGCATTTTTTTTTCAAGTGCATCTATACAACATATACATGTGCAGCATATATACAAGGAGTTTTTCCTCTTGAGCCAGTAGACTATCCCTCTTTTGAAGCATTATTGCAACCCACAACTCCTGTCGTTAGACCTCATGGCAACCAGATCAAGTTGAGGCGCACTTCCTTCACTAAAAGAAGAAGAGAGGTTCCGCCTAGAAGTACTACCCTCATATGCTACCCCAAGTCAAGGAAGACTGCCTCCTCACCACCTCATCCGTAGAGAGCTCGGTGCTAAGTGCGGTGTCCAAGTAAAGTCATTGTCCATATGAGTCATGTGTATGTTGTTAAGTGCTCTACTTAGGCTCATTGAGATGACATGTGATCATAGACTAGTGGACTCAAAGAATTAAGTCACCATGGACCTGAAAAGCCTTAAACCTAAGCCCTATAAGGTTCCTTTTAGAGTTAGGTGGATTAAGATCTTAATCAAGCTCCATTTCCCAATTTAATTCCATGCTAGTTTAAATGTCAACTATAATCCAGGAAAAACTATATACATATATACAAAGATGCTATTTACACAATATTTACACACATGCAAAATTTTTGAAAAATGTTTTGAAATCATGGATGGATGAATGCATGAATGCAAGTTTTGCAAAAATAATCACACACATTTACACAAATTTTTTGCAAATTTTTGATTTTCAAAACATTTTGGAAAAATTTTGTACTATATACATAATTTTGATATGAAAATATTTACACAAACTTTACACAAAAGGTTTTTGAAAACATTTTTACAAAAATAATTCGTACACTAGCTACGTATGTGCAATAAAAGAATGTTTATTTACAGGAAAAAAATTTTAATTTTTGTGGGTTTTAGGGTTTTTAGCCATTTTTATTTATTAACACACTCACACAAAGTACGAGTTATGGCTAAAGTATATATGAAATATATACACACCCCTCTATATACTTAGCTCGGACGATGTCCTCAGAGTCAAGAGCGATGAAGAAGACATAACTCGTGCTATGTATAGGGAAGTGAAAAGGAAGGCTATATACAAAGAAGAATGAATGAATAGAATGTCAAAAAGATCTCGGCTTTTCCCCCTATACTTAGGATCAAATAATCCTAAGTATAACAGGCTGTACACAAAGGGAAAACCGAGTGGAGAATGTACAGGGTCTACTCCCCCTATACTTAGGGTAAAATATCCCTAAGTATAGGCAGCAAAATAGGGATAGAAAAGAATCAAAAGACATACCCAAAGGTCCTACATCCCCCTTATACATAGGGTAAAGTACACCCTAAGTATAGCATAATCAAAGATGACAAACGAGATGTGGGACTAAAGAATGAAATGATATGGACATCTGGATCTATACAGGTCGGAAGAGCGGTGATAATCAGGCGTGAGATGCAATAGATGTGAGTCAACATACCACATCTCACGCAAAATGAATAGGGGCAACATCAACGACCCGTGGCTCATGATCTAGAAACGGCTTGAGTCGCTGGCCGTTCACTCGAAAGGTACTCTCAGAAGACAACTCGGATATGTCAATGCTACTGTTGTCGTGTACCTTTCTCACCAGATAAGGTCCCTTCCATTTGCTCTGTAGCTTCCCTGGAAATAGACGAAGCATAGCATCAAACAACCATACTCTCTGTCCAGGCTCAAAATGCTTGTGGCTGATATGAGAATCATGCCACTCCTTCACTCTCTCCTTGTACTGTAGGCTGTTTGAGAAGGCGGTATCTCTAAGCTCCTCCAAGGGTGCTAACTCTGCCCTTCTCTGGTCTCCTACACTATCTGGATCAACAAGTATCTCAGTGACTGCCCAAAGTGACCTGTGTCTCAGCTCAACAGGATGGCACGGCTTGCCATATACGAGGTAAAATGGAGATGTGCCCAAAGGTGTCTTGAAAGATGTCCTATATGCCCACAAGATCGAGTCCAAAAGCTGTGACCAATTCTTTCGCTCAGGGCAGACGACTTTATGTAAAATAGTCTTGATCTCCTTGTTCGACACCTCAGCTAGACCATTCGTCTGTGGATGGTATGGAGTGGCAACTCAATGGTCTATGTCGAACTCTCTAGCAAGGGCCTTTACCTGGTCGTTGATGAAATGAGACCCCCCATCTGAAATCAATACTCGAGGTACCCCGAACTGCGTAATGATGTGCTTCCTCAAAAATCTTCAAACTGTCCTGGCATCAGCGGTTCGGGCGGGGATAGCCTCAAGCCAACGACTCACATAATCGGCGGCCAACAGAATGTACTCAAATCCCTGACTCTTAGGGAATGGACCCACGAAATCGATACCCCATGCATCAAAAACCTCACAGAAGTGAATGAGCTGCATCGGCATCATATCACGATGTCCACAAGTACCCATACTCTGACAGTCAGTACACCTCTTCATAAACTCGTCAGAGTCCTTGAAGAGGGTAGGCCACCACAAGCCGGATTGGAGCACTTTCTGTGCCGTTCTCCTCCCAGAGTGATGTCCTCCTGCCTCCAGCTTGTGGCAGTAAGTGAGGACGCTATGGTGCTCATCCTGAGGAATGCACCTACGCCAGACGCTATCCCCTCCTTCGTGGTAAAGGATGGGATCCTCCCAATGGTAGGACTTGGCCTTCGCGAGGAAGGTCTCAAGCCTCTGCCTGGGCCAACCTTGTGGGACTTTCTTAGCAACAAAAAAGTTCACAATATCGGCATACCACGGGAGAGAGGCGATAGCAAGGATCGCCTCATCTGGGAAGATCTCACAAATGGTATCAATCTGCTCAGAATCCTCGAGGTGCTCTAGTCGGGAGAGATGATCCGCCACCACATTCTTGACTCCAGGCTTATCCTTGATCTCAATGTCGAACTCCTGGAGTAGAAGGATCCATCTAGTCAGTCTGGCCTTGGCATCCTTCTTTGCCATGAGGTATCGGATGACGGTATGATCAGTAAACAGAGTCACTCTAGATCCAATAATGTACGATCTGAACTTATCTAGGACGAACACTACGGCTAGCATCTCCTTCTCTGTGACTGTGTAGTTCCGCTGTGCGGAATCCAATGTGCGGCTAGCGTAGTGGATAGCAAATGGGACTCCATCCCTCCTCTGTCCCAGCACGGCCCCCACGGCAAAATCGGAGGCATCCGTCATGATCTCGAATGGAAGAGACCAATCAGGCGGCTGAAGAATAGGAGCCTCAATAACACTCTGCTTGAGAGTCTCAAAGGACGAAAGACACTTGTCATCGACAAGGAACTCGGTGTCTTTCGTCAGCAGGTCAGTCAACGGCCGGGCAATCCTACTGAAATCATGAATGAATTGTCGGTAGAAACCGACGTGCCCCAGGAATGACCGTAAATGCCGTAAATTGGACGGCGGTGCGAGTTTTCTAATGACATCTACCTTGGTCGGATCAACCTCCATGCCCCTGTTGGAGATGATATGGCCAAGCACCGTCCCTTGAGTCACCATGAAGTGACTCTTCTCCCAAGATAGCACAAGGTGGACCTCTATACATCGCTGAAGTACTCGGTCTAGGCAGTCAAGAAAGGAGTCGAATCCGTCGCTGTAAATCGAGAAATCATCCATGAAGACCTCCAAGCACTCCCCTACCATGTCCGAAAAGATCGACAACATGCATCTCTGAAAGTTCGCAGGGGCATTGCATAGCCCAAATGGCATGCGTCGGAAGGCGTATGTGCTGAAGGGACAGGTAAAGGTGGTCTTGTCCTGGTCCTCGGGAGCGATGGCCACCTGGTTGTAGCCCGAGTACCCATCCAGAAAACAGTAGTGGCTCTTCCCTGCCAGTCTCTCAATGATCTGATCTATAAAGGGCAGGGGGAAATGATCCTTCTTGGTGGCCTAATTGAGTCTCCTGTAGTCAACGCAGACCCGCCAAGAAGTGGGTTCTCGTGTAGCAATCTCCTCTCCAGACTCACTAATCACTGTAGAGATGCATGTCTTCTTGGGCATCACATGCAAAGGGCTGACCCACTTGGAGTCGAAGATGGGGTAGATAAAATCAGCGCTCCACCATTTCGATATTTCCTTCATGACAACCTCTCTTAGATTCGGGTTCAGCAGCCGCTGGAACTCACGTGACGGCTTTGCCTCATCCTCGAGATAGATATGGTGGGAGCACAGGGCCGGACTTATCCCCAGGCGATCTGCTACGCTCCATCCAATTGCCTTGCGGTTCTTTTCAAGAACCCCCATCAGACGGGATTCCTGCTCTCTAGTCAAATCGGCGGAGATAATGACTGGGTACATCTCATGCTCACCCGCAAGGAACCTATACTTCAGCGATGTAGGAAGCGGCTTCAGCTCTGGACAACTAGGTGCTGGTGGATCTGGCCTCTGGAAAGTCTGCGTGAACGCTGCCAAATCTGCATGGGAGAACTGAAACTCTATGTCACTCTCAGAAACTGGAGAAGGCTGCCCTGATGGACTATCTCTGCTCTGCTCGGCATCTACCTCCTCCCTAACTGTAGGCTCAATGGACGTCAAGTCTGGCATATAATCCTCACAATCTACCTAATCAGACTCTGACTCTGAGGGATCTGTATCCTCCAAGGTGGCCTCAGTACCACCATCATCACAAGAATCTGTCTCGTGGTCGAGAACTGGCTCTGCTGCCTCTGAAGTATCCTGGACCAGGAATCTGCTCTCCAAGCTCTCCTCTGCTGTCATCTCTACATCAGCGGAATCTGAAAATGAGAGGATGGCCTGTGCTGCTGGGTCTGTCCAAACTGCCTCATCGTTTGTGATCACAAAGTCACAGTCCTGGTGGATGTCTAGCTCGGCATCTGTCATCTTCTCTGTATCTGAGGTGGTCTCTGAGCATGATCTGTCTCTGGCTCAGCTATCCTCGACCGTCTCTATTTGTACATCGCCCTCGATGCGAATGTATACCTTCCCGCTATCATGGTCAGTCACCGCCTTGGCTGTGGCTAAGAACGGACGACCGAGAATGATGGGGGTATCGGTCACTGAATCAGGGATCTCCATGTTCAACACTACCAAGTCCACGGGGAATTGCAGACCCTGAATCGTGACGACAACGTCTCGTAACAACCCCTTCGGCCTCTTGACAGATCGATCAACAAAATGAAGGACTGTCCTGCTCTGTCTAAGAGTGTCCAACTCGAAGCGGCCGAGAAGGGCTGCCGGAAGGAGGTTGATCGACGATCTGCTATCTAATAGAGTACAGTCGAACCTCTGCTCTCTAATGTGGCATCTGACATATGGGGCTTCGGAATCTGGCCTCTTGGCCGGCAGACGGTTCTGAATCGCGAAACAAGTGGCTTTCGTCAACACATGAATCTCTGAGTAGTGGTTCCTCCTCTTCCTCCTGACTGTAGTCCTGTCTCTAAGGGAACGCTGAAGAAGAGGGATGTGCTGCAAAGCCTCCTGAAAAGTCAGTTGTATGTGAAATCGATCTATCATCTGCTGGTTGAACTCTTTCTGCTCTCTCTTTTTTGGATTTTCTTTTTTCTTCCCCTTCTCCATCTGAAGGGCTCTAGGGAAGGGGATCATAGGATCCTTCTCAGATGAAGGACTAGTAAAGGGTCTAGACGGCTCGACGACCGGATCCACACATACATCATGCACCACAGTGGGACCGGAAAAAACCAAACCCTTTCCTTTATTCACAACAGTGTTCCGAGATACATCAGAAGTAGGAAAAACAACAGGTCTCTCAGAATGAACACGGGTGGCCTCAGTACCACCATCGGCTGGAAGACTCACGGCCTTAGTACCGCGCTCTGGCTCGGCATCAGGAGTGGCCTCAGTACCACCTCCTCCAACCGGTGAAACGGCGACCTCAGTACCACCGGTGGAATCAGCATCCTTGGTGGCATCAGTACCACCGTCATCATCTCTAGCGGCCTCAGTACCGCTCTCCTCCTCCTCGTCGGATGCTCTGGGTGTATCCTCATGGTGTCGCTCAGACGAGGCGCCGCCTGCTGGCATCCTACCGCTCCTAAGTGTGACAAAATCAGTATCAAAAAGACATGCAGACATATCACCAAATGCATCACTAGGAGTGGCATACTCAGTACAAGCTACCTGCTCAGATTTCCTCTTCAGATTGTTGGTATTTGGCTCAATCTGGGCAGGGATGACGGCCTTCCCTCTCACGATGTCCCGCATCTCCTGGCGGAACTCGTCCATCTCCCGTTGGAAAGTAGCCTGCTGATCGGTGAGAAGGCGGGCTATATCATCCAAGGCGGGGCTCTCATGAGAGCCCGACGGGTAGCCTCTCTGGTAGTGAGGCTGCTGGAACTGATGCTGTGGCTGAGAGGGGTACGGGTGTGGCTGATGCTGCTGCTGGTGAGGCTGATCTCGCCGCCAAGACTGTCCCTGCTGATAGGGACGAGGACCATATAGTGACGATTGTTGCTGCTGCTGTGCTGGGTACACTGGGGGTTGCTGCTGTTGCGGCTGGTGATCCCTCTGATGGCCGTACTGGCCACCCTGACCTGATGGCTGCTGTTGGGGCTGGGCACCTCCAGTCCCCCAACGGAATCCGGGATGGTCTCGTCGGATACCAGGCTGGGGGCGATCATACCAAATCCCGTTGACATCTATCAACGGCTCTGCATCGTACTAGGGTGGCGGGAGTACTGCCAGAGGTTGATCCGGCTGGTGTACCACCATCTACAAGTCTGGAGATGGTGGTGACTGGTAGGTGGGCTGCGGCTGCTGGTACGGCTCTGCCTATACAAGATGAACCTGTCTAGGCTGCTGGTGAGAGATGGAGCGCTGGGACGAGCTGTTGCTGCTGCCGTGATCGCCTCGTGACTGAAGACGGGGCTGGGAAGCCGTTTGTGCCTCCTGGAGACACATGAGTTGGGTCTTCATGTCACTCAAAGTCTGTGCCATCTGCTCCATCTGAGTGATGCCCTGGCACTGCTTCTTCTCTATCAACTCCATCCGGTCCAGCTTCTCGCTGATAATCCCCATGTCCGCGGCTGATGACTCGGCATGTGCTGCTGCTACCGCGGACGAACTGGAAGGACCGGCATCGACCCGTGCTATCCTCTGGCACTGCACGGTCTGTGGCTGCTGGGGTCTGCCCTGAGTGTATAACCGCGTCTGGGACATCACCATATAGTTCTCAGCCATCTCCTCGTAGATGGCCCAGACCTGGTCGTGATCCTTGGCGAAGTAAGACCCGCCACAAGAAGCGTTCACCAAGCCCTGAAGCTCTAGTGTCAGCCCGTTGAAAAAGCTCTGAACAAGGTTCGGCTTGGAAATGCCGTGGTGCGGGCATCTGTCTGTCAGCTCTCTGAACCTCTCCCATGCCTCGTGAAACTGCTCGTTGGGGAGCATGGAGAAGTTGCTGATCAGGGCTCTAGCGGCATTGGTCCGCCCGAGTGGATAGTACTTGTATAAGTACTCGGTGCGGAGCTACTCCCAAATGTAGACAAACTTCCCCAAATACTTCAGCCAGGTGGCTGCTCTGTCAGCTAAGGAGAAGGGGAAGTCAATCATCCTGATGGTATCCTGTTCCACCTGACGATCGTGGATAGTACTGCAGATCATAAGAAACTCTTGGAGGTGGAGATGGGGCTCCTCGGTGGCAAGCCATGGAAACGGGGGAGGAGCTGCAAGGTGTTCGGGGGGGACTTGAAGTCCCCCACGATGGCTGGTAGCACAACCCAGTGATGCATCAGGGTCGATCCAGGGTTCTGCAACTCCCGCATCGGTCTCGGCTGCTCTGCTCCTGCCGCGGCGGCCGCCGCTGCGGCTGCTGCTGCAGCTGCTGCCTCATCTGGGATCCTCGGGCCGTCTCTAAGCTGCTCTCGCTCTGCTCTCATCTCCTCCATCTCGCGCCTCATGTCCAACATAAACGTTCCCTGATCCCTCAACTGCTGCTGCACTGTTTCGAAGGAGGAGATCAGGGTGGAGTTGATCGCACCTTGGTCCAGAACAAAATGCTCAGGCTACGGACCTCTACTACGATCATCAGAACTGCCGGCCATAGTCTCTGCAAAACCAAATGATCCAAACTCAGGTGCCGATAAATCTGATAGTCTCTCCTCTGGCACTGGTCTCTCGGAACCGAAAGAAAGGGGGTCGAGGGGGAACATGGTGGAATTATACTCGGGTTCGGAGAGCGGGTCTCGGCTCTTGCGAACCAACCTAGATGAACGGGTAGACGCGCCCGAAAGTGGTGCAGCCAGAGGCTGCCTAAGAGATCATCTGCCCATCATCTTGATGTGGCGAGTAAGGCGGATGAGATCTGGAAAAACTATGATCACAAGCAAACCCCCAGTTCACCAATGCAACACGAGCTGAAGACCGTAAAGGCTCGGTCAATTATCTTGTCAATTTTTATTTTGGTGAACAATCAAGATATCAAAGCGATTACGTGACCTGCTGGGATACCCGATACTTTCCCAACCGAATGTCCCGCACAGAAGTAGTCAGTAATTAGTCGAGAAGAGTATTGGAGGGCTCTACCTAGTGTTCGGGGTCACTCTCTCGCACAATCAAACCAAACAATGAGGGGGTTGCTCTCCCCAAGACAGATTTTTAAGTCAAGTGTCTTTTAGGATCAATAGTTTTAGCAGTCTCAATTTTATGGTTTTTCTTTTTAGGTCTTTTTCAATAAAAGCAAAAACGCCTAACGAATTTTTTGGTTCTCCTGATTATTAAGTCAAAAACAGGGGGAGAAGATGAAAAAACCGATGCGCGATGAAATCAATGATGCATGCAGAGGAAGGGATGCGTATCTGACTCCAGCAGTCTACATGCAATATGATTCGCGCAGAATTGAAAGACAGAAAAGGAACTACCTAAATGGTGCAAGCGAGAAAAATCGAGTCCTTAAATAGCAACTTCTACTCGAAAAAACCGTCTAGCTGGTCACCAGCCTTCGATCCAAAGAGTCCGGTCTCGGTCTACCCCTCCTCCTCCTGATAAATCGGGTTCAGGAGCAACGCTTGGCTGGGCAGGCCGCGGCACGTAGGCCCGAAGGAAATGAATCAGCTATTTTTATTAATCTTTTATTAATAGGTCCAATTACCGAACTATAGGCACAAGCAGATAATTAGGTGTTTGGATCCTACTAATTACGGCACAATCACACAGAAATTCCTAAGGCTAGGGGCTTGATAAAAACCGCGTGAAACCGTAAAAGGCAGCGAAAAAACTAAAAGCCGCGAAGAAAGCCGCGAAAAATCGAACTAGCTACTGGGTCCCCCTAGCACACCGGTGCTTGGCGAAACAGACCCGAGAAAGTGTCCAAGTCTAAGTATGTTGCCCCTGTGTTATGACAACAATCCAGATAGCAAAAATAAAATCTAAGCTACTCTACACTAAACCTCTCCCACTCAACTACTCTCCCACGCTCTCCTGCGGCTCCGTGCAGAAGGGAGCCGCCTCCGAACACCGCGGTTGTGCTGGCTTCTCGAGAGTCACCGCCTGGGTCCTCGGGCCCTCGCAAGAAAGAAACAGAGTGTCACGGACCAAATAAAATAATCAAATAAAGGCAAGAAACTAAACAGGGGTGTATGTGCAAAAATGGCAAATAAAATAAACAAGCAAAATTAAACAAAATCAAAAATAAAAAAAAAGAAAAGAAAAGAAAAGAAAAGAAAAATAAAAGAAAAATAAAAAGCCGCAAAAAGCCACGGACTCCGAAAAAGCCGCGGAAAGCCGCGAAAAAGAAAAGAAAATAAAAATGAAAAACAAGACGACTACTAAGCCGTGCTCCCCGACAACGGCGCCATTCTGATGAGCCAAAGTTCTACTAATCCGGATCAGGTAAAAATATCACTCGGGTCGTTGCGACCCGGATCGATAGAGACCTCGGCTCAATCAAGAAAAATAAGAGCAGACCACCAAAATAGGATAAAAATCAAAGAAATACGATAGCGGTCCTGGCTATTGGATTAGCCTGGTATAGCGACCAGGGTCAGACTCAGAGAGTACGTAATGGCCTCGTGGCCTACAAAGTAGTATAAAATAAAAATAAATAAATGAAAGTGGTTTTTGGTGGATTTTTAATGTTTTTTTAATTTTTTTGGATTTTTAATTTAATTAAGAAAATAGAAAAGCAATAAATCAAGCAACTACAACCAATTATTTAACTACTCAAAAATCATCCAAAAATTCAAACAAAAATGTTTTTATATTTTTTTATAATTTTTTATGTTTTTGGTTAATTTTTGGTGATTTTCTGATTTTTAGGGAATTTTATAAAAATCAAACAAGGCAGAAAAAGCAAGGCACTGTCCAGTCAGACTTGGTGGGCCAAATTAAAATGCAGAATGGCCTATTAAGGTCTGAAGATAATTTTCCTGTAAAGAAGAAAATGCAAGGAAAATTTAAGCACCAGAATTATTAATTTTTTATTTTTCAATTATTTTTTAGAATTTTTATGGGTTTTATGGAGTTTTGTAATTTTTATAAGTTTTATAAATCCAAAAATGACCAAAATTGGTCAGAAAATCAAACAAGGCAAAACAAACACTATATTTTTTTGTAATTTTTAAAGGTGTTTTAATATTTTTTGTGATTTTTAAAGCTAGACAGTAAAGAAAATGGGCGTTTTTGAATTTTTACAAATATCAAAAAGTGTCAAAAATGTCTCCAAAATTTAGAGAAAATTTTACACCATGGCAGGAGCCATGTATCCAATTTTCATCGAATTTGGAGTTAGTTTGCTATTTTATTAAAATCAAAAACCAAGGTAAAGTGCACAGGGACCTGTACGCAAATAAAGCAAGTTCCAGGGGGTTCGGTGCAATTTCTCCAAGAATGCACGTGCGAGGCGCGTGACCTGGGCACTCAAGGACCTATTTGCAAGAAAACTAAAGTTCCTGGACTATTTAGTAACACGTACTAAAAGCTCAGGGGCTTCAGTGTAAATTACCCACTATATAAAGCACATGCACAAATTCAAAACTCACAGGGGTATTTCTGCAAATATTAAAAATATAACTTCATTCATTAACACACTGAAACATAAAGGCCATATATGCAATTAACCCACAAAAGCACGTGTCGAAGCACGTATCCCACTATAAACAGGGGTATAAAAGTAAATACAAGAAATGACAGGGTCCTCTATGCAAATGACCAAATAAAAATAAAGTTTCTAAAATATTTACAGGACTAAAGTTTAACAACTAAAAATCTAAGGGCCTAAGAAGAAATTACCCTTTATTAAGTCGAGGGCCAGATGCTCGCCACATGGAGATCGGACGGTGGAGAAGAGGCGCGGCTATGCAAAGGGGTCCTCGGCGCTCATCCAACGGCAGGAGACGCGCCACGTGTAGATCCGACGGTCGAGGGGCGCTGGGTCACCTTCGCTAGATGGAGGGTTAAGAGGAGGCCACGTGGAGATCCAACGGTGGCTGCTGGCCTCCTCTTAACCCTGATCGGACGGTCCCCGGAAGATCTGGAGCTGGAAGGCAATCAGACGGTCGGGGAGGATCCTCGAAGAACTGGATGCCGACGAGTTTCGCCGGGCTCGTGTGCGCGCTGGAGACCTCCTCGCGGGCTGCTAATGATCGGAGAAGAATCGCCTTGGCCTCCCGCGTCTAATGGGATCCTCCGATGACGCGACGGAGCTCCGGAGAGCTCAGGCGACGTCGGCGAAGGCGGAGATGCTGTGCCTGAATGTCGAGCCCTCAGATGGACTCCTCTGGACCTGCAAAGCGACGCAACACACTCCTGGGTCGAGGGCAAAGTGTCTCGACCCGGTTAGCGGTGGTGTAGGTGATCGGCGAGTCGGGATGAAGGGGCTCTGGCGAAGCGACGGCGGAGGAGCCCCAATCCCAGCTCCTGTGCGAGCTGGGTTGAATGCAGGGGTGGAGAAGGTGCGCGGAGGGAAGGCGGATATGTGGGTCGACTCCGATGATCAAACGGGTGGCTAGGGTGGTTGGAATCGGCAATGGACGGCGACGAGTCGATTTGGGCGAAAACAGAAATTAGAGAAATAGGGAAAGAGAGAGAGCTACCTATTGGATGCAGTCGACTGTGGAGGAGCTGGGAATGCTCCAGGTCCTTGCCTCAAGGGCCGTCGGTGCCCGAGGCTCGAGCACCACCTCCAGGCGGCGCATGGCGGCGCGTAGCTGCCGGATCGATGGTCCTCCACTCCCTCCTCGCTGCGACACGGCCGGAAGCGAGCTGTCACTCTCGCGGTGGTTGTGGAGGTCCTGGGATGGCGTGAAATGATCCAAGGATAGAATTAAATGGAGACGGAGCTTGGCTTATATGTGAGTGCAGGTCCGAGAAGAGAGGGTCGGGCAGGGTTCCACGAAGCGCGGATCCCCAAGCGGATGTGCGGGCATGGATCTCGGATGCACGAGGAAGAAGGCGAGCCCGGGATTTACGGATATGGTGATCGGGTCATGACGCAATAATTCATCGAAGTCGGGTCGGGCGTCATCGACCCGTGGGAAGTGGTCCAAAGGGGGGAGTTGACCGGGGGGTCAACATCCCCCGTGGACCAACCAGGACCTGCCATGTGGAAAAGATTTGAAAATTCGAAAAGAAATAATAGATGGCCGAATTATTAAAAACTCAAAACATGAAAATTGTTTGTTTTAATTTTTTTTCTATTTTTTAAGATTTTTAATTATTTTTTTGAAATAAAAATTAGGTATTTACACTATAGTGCTATATATAGGTATATATATACAATATTGATTTTTAATTTTTGATTTTTAATTGATTATTTTTGTACATTTTTATTCCCATTTTATATTTTATTTATTTATAGCATAAAATTAGGAATAAAAAGGTATTTTTATTTTATTTTTATTATTTATTTACAAGGGTAAAATAAATATAGGTGTTGGTGTATGTACATGGTGAATATGTACAAGTAAGGTCATTTTTATTTTCTTTTTACTTTTTCAATTTTTATTTTGATCTTGTATTCTCAAATATTTACAAATATATACAAGCCCATTTATTCTATTTTTAGAGGAAAATATTTTTATTATATTTACAGGTATATTTACACACATGAGCTCCCTATCTCTCTCTACTTTGGCTTTTATGCGTTCAGGCCCATGCTGAGCCCTCCCTTGGGATTAGGTTGCTCAATATTTATTCTAAATATTTCTCTCTTTTTCTTTTAATTCTTTATTCTTTTATTTTTGCACAAAAACATGCTAATTATTACTTTTTACACTATGCATGCTCTTGGGTAATTATTTGTATTTACAAACATATACATGCATTTGCAAAGGTTTCTGTAGCTAAAATATAAGAATAAAGAGTGATGAATGAGTATTCATCACCCACTGGAATTTAGGCTGAATGGCTAAGGGAACGTCTGTCAGAAATTTCATGGTAGGTAAGTATGTTCCTGTGATCTCGGTACATTGTGATAATATGACCACAATTGCCAAGATCAAGAGTTCAAAGTTTAATCAGAAAACAAGGAGACACATACAAATCCGACTTAAGACGTTAAGAGATTTGGTGTCTCGAGGAGTGTTGGCTGTAGATTTTGTTGGATCCAAAGACAACCGGCAGATCCGTTGACTAAGGGACTTGATAGATCTTTAGTCCTAAAGTCTAGGCTTGGGATGGGATTGAGATCTATTGGGAGTTCCTCTACAGTAGCAACCCAACCTATCTGAGTGGAGATCCCACAAAATAGGTTTAATGTGGTAATAACAAGCTGTTTGGAGAACTGGTTGGCACTCTAATTTTTATGCGTAAGCATGAGTGTCTTATCCCTGGAAGCCTGAGTGTCGTTTAAGCTGCAAGTTTTAGGAAGAGCGTAGGCTCTGAATGGGTCCAAGCCTTTGGGCAGGATGTTAGCAGTGCATCCTTGGAGAACGCCACCTATGTGAGTGTTACTGTGGGCTGCAGTTAAAGGAAGAGGGTCTTTCCTGAACACACTTATGAAACAGGATAAGGGTGCATGGTCTTTAAGAGCACCAACCCTGAAGATTGCATCAAGAACAACGCTTTGTTGTTTCTACCGTATACTTTAACACCAAGGTCTGAAGTTCAAGACGTAGTTCACTTCGTTCCTGTTAAAGTGAAAGTAGTAAACTCAGGTAGAGGTTCAAACCGGAAGGTACCTTTACTGAAAGCAAAGTGTGGCCGAAAGAAGTCTCTTAAATCTTTTTGAATCTCTTTTCAAATTGGTGAATTCGTGGGAGATTGTTGTATTAAAAAAATTGTATTTAGGTTTTAATTGGAAAATCTATGTAATTACAATTGCAATTAATTTGATTTCAATTGGGAAACCAAATGGTTTGGAGGGAAAGTTGGGAATTCTCAAATTTAAAACATGGATGAGTTTGGGTTGAAGTTTAGTATCATACTATGGAGATCTAAATTTTTGGTAGACTTGTATATGAGTCCACATCCCAAGCTCTTGTAGCAATAGTAGAGAGGAGGAACGGAGGACCACACACACGCGCGCGCTTCGCTCCGTCTCCGGCTCCGGCACCTGCTCGGGCTCGGGCTCGGGAGAGTCAATTCGGGTCTCGGATCTCGATACTTTTGCTGCGGGTTTCATTTGACTGATCGATTAGATTAATCAGACGGATTAATTTGATTTCTATCACATTGGGAATCTGACTCGATCCAAACGGCTCGATTTAGCCGCGGGTTTTGGAATCCGAAGGGGACACGTCCGTTGAGGGGCGTTTTCGGAAACCGAGAGTCACCGCGTGCTAGGGCATGCGAGCCCCTCTTTTTATATCCCTTACCCGACGCCGTCTTTCTTCACTCGCAAGAAAAACTCCACCCATCGTCGTCGCTCTTCTTCTCGTTTCTCACGCCTGCGATCCTGTTCTTCTCGGCTGCAAGTTCTCGGAGGTGCTTTCGAGGACGGTCTCGTCGGTGTGCGCGGACGAAGACCGTGAACCGTCGTATCCTGGGAGTGGATCGCCAGTACCCTTCGTACCGGTATTGTGGGGGCGAAATCCTCTCTAAGGACAGTCCATTTCATGGACGCTTTGGTGATATCTGACCTAATCTTTCTTATATTTTGTTTGCCGCAATTTGTTTATTGCTTACCTTTCCCTGGATCTCGCACGGTTGTTTCTTTCCGTGTGATTAATCGGTTCATGCTTGCATGTCGTAATCGGATAATGGATTGGAAATACATGACGTTAATGATTTTAATCTGTGATACGTGTATTTCCGTTCATTTGGATCCGTGTAATTACTGTTTATTATATGCTTGGTTGATCCTGTTTACAACATAGGATTGGGAGGGTTGGAAGGAAGGATACCTTGGGTTGGAGTTCGTATTTGACCAGCTTATTATCGTGTTAGGTTTCACTTTAGAAGCACAAGCTTGCCCATCAATAACTCACAGATTGTTCCCCCACAATGTCCAACCTCCTACACATACCACAATGTTTTTACGTCTTATAATCATAATATAACAAGTATATATCAGAATCTTAATATAGGTACAGTTTAATAAAGGTATAGTTTTAAGTGTGAAATCGAAGAATGCTAAAATAAGAATATATATTATTTCCAATCAAACTCTTTCATTCATTAGAAAGATTGGAAATTAATTGACAATCAATCACACATATAATGGTTAGCAACGGAAGGAAATTATCCTTACTTTTTTTTGAAGTCTTCTATATTGTTTAAAGATATATGTTCAATATCTTATTTCTTGAAATACTAAGCCAAATGGAGATCAATATGGCTGTTTTCGGTCTTGAAAATAAAAAATTGAATCCTCAAGCCCAATTTTTAGGTAGGGATGCAAACGGACGGATACGGATATATGTATTACTGTATTCTTATATGTTTTTAAATATGAATAAGGATACGGATATGAATATCATATCCTTAGAAAATAAATACGGATGTAAAACAGATATTGATCGCATACGAGTAATTTTAGAAATACTCTATAGAATCGAGTTAAATATGTACGAATTGATTGGAAAACACATAGTAATTGTGTTTGTATCATAAAAATTATACAAATATGGTAAAAGAAGGTATAGAATTATGTCATATATGATTAAAAATAAATATATGATATATATATATACACAAAAACGAATATATGAATATGGATACGAATGTTTACGGATATCAAAATGATATCCATATCTGTATCCATTTTAAAATAGATTCATACGGATGTCAAAATCTGTATAAAACGAATACGATGACGGATCAAATATGGATATATCCTTAACTGCTTGCATCCCTAGTAATAGGTCAAGCTTAACCTAATTTTAAATGTGGCAAATTCTTAAATTCTACCTAAGAATAGCCAATTTAAGTGAGGTGTCTCTGAGCCCAATAAGTACATAGCTCAATGCCCAATTTTAACTAGAACATGGGCATATATGTTAAAAAGGGTATGATTATTGAAGCAGTGGTGTCATTGTAAAGATTATAGGTACTGTGGTGTTATTAGACATGAGTTTCGGGGGGCATCGTGTAAAAGTTCTTTTCTTTTAGTAAGGGTAATTTCGAAAGTAATTGGTGAAGTTTGAGCCATGATCGTTTAAGTGAAAATCATAGTTGAGTTTAGTTTACTATGAATCTACTGATTTCTGCTGCTTCTGATATTGTTGCTGGATTAGCCGTAGGGCTTGCTTTTATTGGACCTGGAGTTGGTCAAGGTATTGTTGCAGGACAAGCTGTGGAAGGTATTGCGAGACAGCCAGAAGCAAAAGGTAAAACACGAGGTACTTTATTACTAAGTCTGACTTTCATGGAAGCTTTAACAATTTACGGATTGGTCGCGGTATTAACACTTTTATTTGTGAATCCTTTTATTTAATTTAATACTAGAAATAAGAAAAAAAGTATGTTACATACTTTTTTTCTTATTTTATTGACTTAGACTTGTCGTTTTGATTAACCCTCAAACTATTTACTTAGTTTGAAGGGTTTTCACTCAGAAAGGTCGTATAAGTATAATGGATAACAAATAAGTGAGACTATTCACTTGTTTGATTGATGATATATATATATATAGGTAAATTAAAAAAATGATGCTATATAGGCATCAAAATCCCAATTATGAAGCTCATTTTCGAAACCTAAAAAAAGGTGATCTACTCGTTTTTTTCGCTTCAAATAGAGGCTCCCGCAAGCTTATGTAATCCCTTTATAACGTTTTAAAAATGAGGCCTATAATTGAGAATCAAGGCGTAGATGAGCAATTATTTTTATAATTTACACTATATTATCAAATTTACGTGAATTTTACTCAAGTGTCCTCGTGTTAGAAGATGGACGTCAACAAACCTATATTGAGGATGGGAATCACTTTGATGAGAGGGCAACACGATACCTTCCATACGAATAAAACCGTTAATCAAACTGAACTAAAACAAATGAATTTATGATCGAGTTTGATTTGATAAGAATGTTCGACATGGAGTTGAAGCATATGTTCAAGTGTGATTTTGTTTGAAAAAGGAATATTCGAGTTTGACTCAATAATAGTTTGTTATCAAACTGTACAAGTCCAAAATTAGAATTCAATAATAAGATTTCAGGTATTTACAAAAAATAAGCTCTCTAGCAATGATAAAATTAAAGTTAAAAATAAGCTTTAGATTTAGTAATTAATTCATCTTATAGATATACAATTTAAATTCGAACATTTGGATACTAAGCTCATGAAAAACAAAAGGTTTGGAATAGTCCCCCTGAGGTCCCCCTTACCGACGCACTACTACATCTGTCTCCACGCCCAATCCCCTAGTGGTGGAAAAAGGGTTGAGACACTGTCGTGAAGGGCACAATGATCTAGTTATCTTCATAACGACGTGCCTCAATCTGGAAAGCAGACATCTATCCGTCCATGAAAAAATCGCCTCACGTCCCTGACCCCCCACCCGCAGACTGCTAGTATCTTTTCACTCTCCTTGCTGTCGAAAGCCGAGTCGTAGATTTGATATCATCCTGAGAGCGGATTCTGGGGCTCAGTCCGAGGTTCGTAACGGAGGGTGGAGGTGAGCTAGTTCCGGCTCTGGTTGTTCAATGGTCCGGCTAAGCGAAAGCTTTCATTGATGAAAGCCCATAACAACCCTAATCTTCTACTCCTGTTCAAAGTCGAAAGAGCTTTCCAACTTCCCGAAAGGCGAAAGCCAAGTCGGATGTTGCTTTTTTGAGTGATTTTCTTTCGATTTTCCCACGTAGTTCGTCGGTCAAACCAACGATTTAAGGGAAGAAGATCGTGGCAACATAGACTTCAGTTTATTGGATCCTGGGGAACCATCACAAGGCTGGTCCCTCTTTGTTTGTTCGAACGAGAATGTTGTGTCGTCCAACGGAGCTTAGAAGAAGGTGACTCACGTAGACAGATGACTCCTTTAGAAGAGATCGGTAATTGACTTTCTCGATTTGCAAGAATAAGGAATAGCCAGCTGGCTGGTCAATCTCAGTGATCTTATTGGTCGGCAAATCAGAGACGGACGACTACGGTCTCAATCGTCACCAGCACAGTGGCGTTTACTAATCAATGACTCAAGGTCTCACAGCAAGCGGGGGAGAGGAGGTGTGGGGGCGGTGGGAAAAAGGGGGTGCACGGGGCCTCACCTTTTTCAACATGTTGTGAGTTGTAGCTTAGGGAGCGCCTTCCCTCCTTCTGGGAAGGTTTGCCTTTCTCCTTATGACCTGGTCGAGAGAAATATCGATGTCAAAGATTGAGCGGAATCGGTAGAAAAGAGAAGGGCCAGGTGGGCTCCTAAGACTCTCTTGGGACAGTGGCACCCCCGGACCTGCGAAGGCTTGATGTGGCCTTTCCCCTGCTTGCCGGTAAACCCACCTACACCCCCAACGAGTAGAAAGAAGAGCTGAGGCCTAGGGCGTGTTTGCTCCCGACACCTAAGCCTCCCAACGGTTTACCAACTGATAGTCAAGAGCCGGATAGACAGGAAGTCCAATTCCAATTTCACCTAGGAAAATCGTTTAGCAAACTAATTACCTAAATCAACCAAATCAGTGATCGAGGGCAGGGACACCTCCGGCTCAAGTCTGCAAGTGGTTAGTGTGGTCGGTTCCACTACTTTTTGATTTGATTTTCACAAATGAGAAATGGGAAGTGGGAGAAGCTTCACGAACGTCGACGTCCCCATTATATATTAAGGGGGAGTGAGCGTGATGTGACACAACATGATTCCATTCAAGCAGTCAGAGCTTCCCCGCGTCGCATCCTCACCATCTATCTCAAACCCAACCCATGGTGTGGGGGACAAAGTCAAAGCCTTTAAAATAAAGCCCTTGATCAAGAAGCGACGCAGCTCATGAGGGAGGAAGCAATCCTCCAAGCTTCAATAGATTATGGACAAGGGAAAGAAAATGGGATCCTTTGCAGATATGAAGGGGGGTACTTCTTGTATGAAAGTGAGAAGATTATGGTACGTTACCAGTTGGTTACTTCTCGTAAATACAACCATTTGAATATGTTTGCAAAAAGAATTCTATGGTAGAACAAAGGACTACCACTCCTCATTCCCTCACTCTGGCCTCTCGTTCTCTCCCGCCGACTATAAATCCTCCCCCGCATTCTTGCCTCTCTCTTTGGGGGAAGAAAAGCCCCGACGCCCCCTCCCCCTAAAGATGGCTTTCCCTCCAGGTCAATCCCCTCCTTTCCTGCCGTTAGAAGTGGTGAAAGTTCGTGCAGTCCGGAGTCCAAGGATTCTACTGTGCCCTACCCTAAAACCTCTGTCTATAAACATGTAATTATATAAATACACCAGACAAATGTACATTGCATTCTTTCCGAATTGGGAACCTATTGAACTAAACTTTGAAGTTCATGTTTATATCATTTACAAATGAAAAAACTTGTTTGAAACTACTTTCCAAATGAATCAAAACTGAACACATATTTTATTCAATCAATCTCTCAAAATTATGAAGATTGGATATCTTCAAATATAATAAGAGAAAAAGGTAACTACATTATAGGCAGTGATACATTGTTTAAACCTCTTGCTAAGCATTGAAGAGAATTAATTGCTGATAGATCAGCTTAATTATTTGTATATCTCAAAAGAATAAGCTTTCTTTTCTTTTTCTTGAAAAGATTGCAGATGTACTACACTACTCATCCTCTGTGGCTCCTTGTGAGTTACATTCTCTTTAGTGGCAAAACTTGATTTAACAAACTTTTTTTTGTGCTCCTTGTTTATCTCAATTGCATTCCATCTTCCTCTTCTCCTATACTCTGATTGCTATTGATTCGATGATCCGCCCACGAGAATGAATTATTGAGGACATACTGACTGGTAAAACAACACGTTCAATTAAAAAGGATAAAATGTCTTATGTATTTATGTAGCTATCGATCAAAAAGCTTACAAATATTTGATTCTGTAGAACACAAATCAAACATACAAAAGAGTAAGTGGAAAATAAGCTTACTAAATTCATCTTTAACTGAGCTACTTACTCGATTATGGCAGTGGATAATTATTGTGGAGGAATGATAATACATAATATGATTTACATCTTTGGCCTTCTGAGGATTTATATAACACTCTCATACAAAATGGAACCTGTAAAAGGAAGGATCAAGATATTCCAAAGCAAGCAAGTCCCATAAAATTAAGGGTTAAATGGGGTTGTCCCCTAGGGAGAGCTAACTTGGCTCCCCCTGTCCCATTTCGTCCTTTTTTTTATTTTTTTGAAAATTTCTTTCGTAAACTTTCATCACTATATCCCTATATTACGTCATTAAAATTTCTTGCGAAACAGAGACTCCTACGGCCTCCATCCAGACAGTCATTTTTTAACGGTAACATAATTGCTAAAAACGATCCCGTCTGGATGGAGGCCGCAGGAGTCTTTATTTCGCACGAAATTTTAGTGACATAATATAAGGATATATTGATGAAAATCCACGGAAGAAATTTTCAAAAAAAATAAAAAAATCGGGTGAAAGAGGGCGGGGGAGCCAAGTTAGCTCCCCCAATGAGGGCAGCCCCATTTTACCCTAAAATTAATCTTGTTTTGGGGGCATTACCTCGAAACAGTTGCTAGGGAAGCATAAACATGCCCAACAAAATAATTGGAAACATTAAGACAAAAGAGAGCACCAAGGTTTCATTATGGCAAAATTGGTAAATTAGTATTCTTTAGCATATCTTTCGATGTTAAATATATAAATATCAAATATGGTATATTGCAGAAGTTTTTTTTTATTCACGGCATTTGATATGAATTTTGTCGCCTGCCTTTTTCGCTTAAAAATTGTACTTGCGATTTTAACTATACTAACAGAAAATTCAATCTATAATTTTGTATAAATTATTGTTGCAAACAACTAATGAATATGATATTCTCTGTAAATTCAAAGATTCATTTTTATGTAAATAAGAAGGATATGACAATGATGTTAATAGATAAATTTTGTTGTATTTAGGCCCTCTACCCTAAGGTCTTTTTACGTCTCGGGATGTGATTTTATGTCATGCTATGCATCATGAACTTTATGATAAATATAAATAACTCGTAGAACTTACTATATAAGATAAAGAAGCATATATTTGCTCAACGGACTTAATACTTTAGCTTTTATATCAGGTTGATTTATATTTATGCTCATATATGTTATTGTCAATCCTAAACAAAGAAGTAGATACGAGACGATAGATGTATATGGCTGACTGCATTGGAATGCTCGAGACTTTTAAAAGCTGCATTCTCAACCCTAATCCTCTCTTGTTGAAAACTTGTATCCCAAGTTATGTACTGCATAAGCATTCATGTTTTGATGATAACAAATTTTGTGCATTTAGCTTGATGCTAGGTCAAAGCAAGGAAATTAAGGAACCCAGAAGAAACCTAAGCATAAAAAACTAGAGCTCAAATGAGTTCAAGGATAACGATCTCAAGCTCAAGACAAAGTTGAAGGAAATCAAGATCGGGACAAAGTTGAAGACCATTTGTTTATTAAGGTTAGTGTTGTAAAGAACATCAAAATACATCATGCGTCATTCGTATTAGATTCTTAGAAAGTCCCTCTCGTGCAAAAGATTTAAACTAATCTATCAACCTCTGTCATCTGATCGATCACTATTAGTAACTAGTTCAAAACTGATAGATTAACAATTTTGAACTAATCAATCACCATTTTTGACTGATTGATCATCTTCTATCTCCAACAATGAAATAGATTGATTAGCATTTTTGACTGGTCGATTAACTGCTTTTTTCAATCATTTTTCAACTTTATTTTATTCTTGATTTGAATCCCGATAGTTTTATTGATCCCTAAGGTCTTTAAAACTCATGAGGTCTATAAATAGGACCTTATATACCCTTCCAATAACACAACTCATTGTCTCTCTATTCTTCCTTCCATTATTTGCGAGAGCTTTGTAAGAGCTAAGTCTATGTTGCACTACTTGCCTAAAGCTCTGTCAATTCAGCATTAATATTAAGAGCATTCTCTGAATTTTGTAATATCGTTCCTTGTTTTACCTTGAAATACTTTGTATATTAATTTTGCTATTGAGCATGTAGGAGTTTCTATTTATGTAACAATGGTTCGAGTTCATCGCATAATCAACTCATTTTATATGGTTGAGTTGCTCGTCTAAGCAATCAATGTTAGAGGAAACATCCATTGGATTAGCTTGAAAGGTCGAGTCTGGAAACTCTGATCGTAGTTTTTATCGAATAGGGTTTCCATATTAAATTGCTATGTCAATTGTGGTTTGATTACTTGTTTTTCTTATATGAGATTTTTTGTGATTGTAGCGGTCCAAATACACGATCCAATCGGCGTTAAATCCATATTTAGCATCAGAGCATCGTTCGTGTGAACAAAGTAGATTTTCATCACACACATGGCTATGTGATCTGTCCATCATTCTTTAACAGAACAAACTATTCAAGTTGGAAAACAAAGATGTCGTTCTTCCTTCAGTCATTTGATTTTGACATATGGAACATGTCACTAAGAGTTTAAGATTATAAAGGAGAAAGACGCATGATATATTGACAAAGAAATTATGTTGATGGCACTCATACTCGAAGGTACTGAGTGTTTTATATTGTGCTCTATCAAAACATGAATTCAAGTAAGTTTCTTATTTAAAGATAGCATAAAAGATATAGAAATTCCTAGAGGCCATGCATGAAGATACGATTAAGATAACAGAATCTTCTTTTAGAAATGTTAACTCTTGATTACGAAACTTTTAGTATGCAAAAAGGAGAGGCTATCAAAGATATAAATGCCAGATTCATTGCTATAGTGATTCAACTAAGGAACCTAGGAAGAATATTCATACTTGGAGAACTCCTAATGAAAAACATATTTCGCTTTCACTGAAAAAGGAACATAAAGTGACAACAATAGAGGAGGCAACTGACTTTAGCACACCATCTATGGAGCCTATCATTGATAATCTTTTAATAAACAAAAAAACTCAAAAATAGGAAGAAAGAAGGAATAAGTAAGACATTGAAGACATGACACATAAAGAAGGATTGTCATCAAGTAAAGAAATATATCATATTTAAGAAAAAGTCATAGAATAAGTTCAAAATAAAGCTATGGATATGATGTAGGAAGGTTCATGCAACGATGAATAAGAAGACAAAAATGCATTCGTGGAACTTTGGATCTATTTCATCACACTCAGACAATGAGGTAAGTCACCTTCTATAGAATGAACCTTATGATGCTTCTTAAGATCTTTTTAGACAAGTTATGAAATATGAAAAGAAGTAACTTCTCTTAAGAAAAAAGTTATCAATCAATTATTGATGATCTCTCTTATTTAATGACTTTGATTTTTGAGAAAGAAAATGATATTCAATTATCTTAGTGCTTTTGAAGTTAAACTAATTTGTTGACACAACATAAAATTAAAAAGGAAGATGAACTTTGTGCCTAATGTTGAAAAAGGAAAAAGAAGATAATAGCTATGTGTCTAGTTCAAAAAAGTGAAATTCTTGCATGTACTAAAGATATATTGAAATGTACGTTGAAGGACCCAAGAAAGAAATGGTAACAAAAGAAATTCTTGCATGTACTAAAGATTAAGGAGAAAAGAACAACAATTGGAGGATGATATATCAATATAAACATCCAAAATGAACTTTACCAAGGTCAAATGCCTATGTAATGCTAATTCAAGGATGGATGCTATTGTCACAGGGTCAAAATCCCGCTATTGATTTCGACTGAACCTGTGCGGCGTTATCTAACCCGTAGCTAACCATCCTTCCCGAGTGGAACGGCCATGGACGCACTCCAACTCTTCTCGATACTCCTGCTTGCTAACGCACCGACGCTCAGACACAAGCACAAGGTTGACTCTATGGATCGCTCAAGAACACTCTCAAGAACTCACACAAGAACGCTCAAGAACGCAACCACACGATCACACAAGCACGGGCACAAAACTCTTCTCTTTATTAGAAGGGGAACTCTCTCTGGGACTGGATGATGACACTCTACACTTGTGTGTACACTGTGTGTCTACAAATGAGACACCATCCCTCCTTATAAACAAGACACAAGGCAACCCAAGGGACACTCATTATTACCTCTACAATAACGATATATAAAGACACAAGAGACCCTTCGAATTCTTCGCAACCCTTTGCGTTCCTCAGCAACTCTTCATATGCTCGTCTCTTTGACTCCCTTGTTGTTATTTCGTCTTGCCGCACGGTTGACGCCACATCAACCGCCCAGTCATCAGCACACTCGTGCTCCAACACTTGCTGATGCAACTTTGCCATAATTCACCAAGTGCCACCAAAAACTTGGTCTTGTGCCAAAGGGAACCTGCGGCCTCCAGACCCTCATGCGGTAAACCCTTCCTTAGCGTTCTGCATGCTAAGGGGAAATCCTCAAGAACTTCGCTATTTGTGGCCTCCAGACCACTCTCATACGTGTACTACCAAGCATGCTCGACAATGCTCGTACTCAGCACCTGCAACACTCCATGCCTCCTTGGATCGTCACGCCTCGATACCGATACTGTGCGCCTTCTTGTGTACACCTATGTGACCGTATCGCATTGCTCCTCGATGCGTATTGCTTCACTATGTGCCGTTCTTCTACGCTCGCGTATGTACCGCTGCATGTATCCACTATCATGTCTTGCACTGCTGCCTGTACTCGCTGCTCGCACTGCTACTAGCACCACGGCACTATGCTACCGAGCGAGTGTCCTGTGTAACACTTCTCCATTGTCACGTATGGTAGTGCCTCCAGACTCTCATGGATAACCTCCCTAATACCCACGTATTTCAGACTCCTCCTGAAGTCCTAGCTCCATCGATCATTCTCGAGCATCCGCTACCGGGTCTGCACGATCATTCTCGATCACAGAATTTGGAGGTGTGACAAGCCTCCCCCACCTGAAGAATCGATTGTCCTCAACCAAGCATTCCCTCTTCAGCTGGCATCCCGTCACGATCCTCCATCCACTACGCATCTCTTGATGCTTCTCAATTGGAAGGGTGGTGCAAGCATGCACCGCCTCCCTTCCTGCACCTGGTCTTCTCACGAACCACATCCCTCCATGACTTGGTCTTCAACATGAAAAGTGGAGCTTCCTTGTCCCATTTTCTATGTATCCCTCCTGGATACAGCAGCTCCATCGCTGTTGTGTGGCAGCTCCAGCTCCACATGTGGAGTACTCACCTCCACGCTTGCTCGTTGTCGATCCCGATCGTTCCTTGTAGACGTACCCATCTCCTAGGAAATGAGCGCCTCCTGCGCTCCGAGTGTCTTTGGTATCTTGTCTCCTACAAGATCGTTGGTGATTTGGTTCGTCACCACTCCACCCCTATGGGCATGTAGCCTCTTGTCCATGCTGCATCGCCCTCTAGAGCTCTGCATTGCCTTCTCGTGTACGGATGTTCTCCTATCCGCGGCTTTGGTTGTGTGTCTCAATCACACATGTTGGTGCTCCACACGCACCTGCGCACTCCTGTGCATCCTCCATCGAGCCTTGGTGCCTCCAAAACTCTTTGTTATGGAGTTACCTCGCTCCACCAAATTCGAAGCTCCAGCTCGAAATGACATGAGGCGTACCTTGCGCATAGCATCGATTGCTCCCAAGCGTACCTCACCTTCTTATACATCCTCCTCGTCCGTACGAAGAGTGTTGAGCTTCTCCCTCATTGGGCACTCCCGCGCCCGATGCGATCCGTCGCATATGAAGCACCCCTTGCTCCTAGGTTGCTCCCTCTTTTTGGAGTACTCTCGTTCCTCCATTGGTGGATCATGGGCAACATTTTTGCCCTTGTCCTTCGACCGCGTCTTCTGCTTGCTGGCGAACTCCTTCTCTTCAGCATTGTGGCCTGATTGGGCACCGTAGTCGACCAACGCATCTGCCACCATGATTGTTGAATTTAGGTCCTTCACGCCCTGCATTCGTAGTTCGACTTGCGCCCAGCTTTGCAACCCGATCATGAAGTTGAACAGCTTGTCCTCTTTTGACATTCCCTTGATGTCCAACAACAAGTAAGTGAACTGCTTCACGTACTCACGAACGGTGTCTGTCTGCTTCAGGCGTTGAAGAGCCTCCCGTGCAACACACGCAGTGTTCTTCGACAGGAACTGTGTCTTCAGTTCTGTGACTAGATCATCCCACCTGGATATCTTCGGTCTTGCCTCATCTGTTGCACGGCTCCTCCACCACAACTTGGCGTCTCTCAACATATACAAAGATGCCAAGCCGATCTTCTCAGCTTCCTTTATCTTGGTCGTCACGAAGTAAACTTCCATATCCCATAGGAAGTTCTCCAAATCCTTGGCACTTCGCGTACCTATAAAGGGTTTGGCTTCGGGTACCTTACGTCGTTGCACCTCCATGGAGCTCCCGCTATTCTCCAACGCCTTCTTGATGAGGGAGATCTCGCTGCATAGATCCTCCATCATCGTGCTGAACGCCTCTAGTTTGTCCTCTAAGGACTTTATCTGCTCCGCTGAGCATTGGATCTCGTCCCCAACATACGATCCTTCTGAAGAACGATCCTCTAAGACGGCGATGCGGTGGGCATGAGTCCCAATAGTGGACTCCATCTCCACTACCACTTGCTCCATGCTGCCACACGCTCGGTAACACCCACCATCTTCGCTCTGTTGATTGAAGATATAATTACACCAACAAGTATCCTCTGTTCCCATGATAGACTGCTCCAACAGCCGCTCGTAGATTTGCCGCTTTCTTTCCCGCTTCTTGGCATCAACCAAGATATGATACCAGATGTCACAGGGTCAAAATCCCGCTATCGATTTCGACTGAACCTATGCGACGTTAGCTAACCCGTAGCTAACCGGCCTTCCCGAGTGGAACGGTCACGGACACGCTCCAACTCTTCTCGATACTCATGCTTGCTAACGCACCGACGCTCAGACACAAGCACAAGCTCGACTCTATGGATCGCTCAAGAACACTCTCAAGAACTCGTCCAAGAACGCTCAAGAACGCAACCACATGATCACACAAGAACATGCACAAAGCTCTTCTCTTTATTAGAAGGGGAACTCTCTCTGGGAGTGGATGATGACACTCTATACTTGTGTGTACACTATGTGTTTATAAATGAGTCACCGCCCCTCTTTATATACAAGACTCAAGGCAACCTAAGGGACGCTCATTATTACCTCTACGATAATGATACATAAAGACACAAGAGACCCATCAAGTTCTTTGGCAACCCTTCGCGTTCCTCAGCAACTCTTCGTCTGCTCGTCTCTTCGACTCCCTTATTGTCCTTTCGTCTTCCCACACGGTTGACGCCACATCAACCACCCAGTCATCAGCACACTCAGGCTCCAACGATTGCTAATGCAGCTTTGCCATAATTCACCAAGTGCCACCAAACACTTGGTCTTGTGCCAAAGGGAATCTGCGGCCTCCAGACCCTCATGCGGTAAACTCTTCCTTAGTGTTCTGCATGCTAAGGGGAAGTCCTCCAGAACTTCGCTATTTGTGGTCTCCAGAACACTCTTGTACGTGTACTACCGAGCATGCTCGACAATGCTCGTACTCAGCACCTGCAACGCTCTATGCCTCCTTGGATCGTCATGCCTCGATACCGATTCCGTGCGCCTTCGTGCGTACGCCTATGTGACCGTATCGCATTGCTCCTCGATGCGTACCGTTTCACTGTTGGACATGCGAGCTCACGGCGAGCCATTATGCAATAAATGTTATTGCACATATCATTCCCTGATCTGAAATGAAGAATAAATAATTTGCATAATAGGTCTCTCTGTACAATTAGGGTTATGTACCATGGCCATCTTGATGATCATATAGCTGTTGATTCAATAATTTAATCATAGAGGCTGGTGCTTGGATGAATATCTAATGGGTTAGATAGAGGACTCATCAAGCACCGTCAAATGATTATTAAGATATGATCTCCAGCAAGAATAGGAGATGGCAATCCTTTCTCACATAGATTGATATCTGACCGACCTCTTGATGCAGGTCCTCTGCATGGAAATAGTGATTCAGAGGTGTCAGATTAGTTAAGTCAATGGGTTGACTTAGCGAGATCGAGATAACCTAAGTCCTATGTTGAATGCTGTCACAGCATAGGCACACATCCTTATGACCGGAGACAGATGTGTTACTATATGTCTGAGTGTGTACATTTGGCAGACCAGTAGGTTGATGACCTAACCAAGGTCTATATAAGGGCATATGAGTAATACGATCTCTCAAAGGGATCATACAAGTTCACTTATGAACCGGAAGACATGAGCTCACTCATGAGGTATTGGGAACGATCAAATTCCATGCATGGTCGTCGTGCTTTGGAAGCATGATAAGAATTTGAAGGTATGATATATGCTTTGGGAAAGCATATGATCGATACCAAATCCCAATGACAAAGATTGAGAAACTTGGTGATCAAACCCTGAAGAAGACAGTATAAAATAGATCTTCATCTTCAAGTTGATCATTGGTCTTCCAGTATGCAGGATGTGCAGGTATTGGGAATACCTGAGGGTGATGTGATCATAAACGATTGTATAACCATGACGCTTCCAGTCCGAGGGAGTGATGAAACAGGTCTGGATTTTAGTGACTCCTCTCAGTAGAGAAGTAACTTGATCTTAGTCCAAATGTTGGATATTGATCTGAATGTGATTCAGATGCAATGAGAAGATTAAGTATACGGACTTGATTTAATCAAGCATCTATGAGAGGTCCGTTAGATCTGGATTTGAGATGAGATCTCAACATCCAAGTCACTATAAGTGGAATATTACAATCGCCCTGTCCTTATCTCCGAGTATCTGCGGAGAAGGCACATTATTCTTGAAGGAGTTCAAGAATAATTCCTATGATGAATTTAGTATCCAAGCAAGAAGGTCATGATGATTAAATGAGATTTAATTATCAAGTACAATATGAATAAGATTCATGTTAAGAGAACGATTGTCCAAGATAATTAAATGGGATTTAATTATCAAGGATAAGCAGATCGTGGATAGTGATATCCAGAATATTTGTGTATATTATAAATGAGATTTATAATATATCAGAGAGAGATAAAAAATTTAAATAATATTTGTTAATTATTAATATGGATTGGATCCACATTAGATAATTAATTGGAAATGTAATTTACAAATTAGTTTGGGATGTGAATATGAATCACATATTTTTCAAAGGCATGATTGATATATTCACAAATTAATTTGGAATTAATTTGGTGGATATTATTGCAATAATAGTTATTGCAATTAATTAAAAAATAATACTATAAATAAAAGGAGACAAAACCACCAATAATCAAAGGTGGCATCACCTATGACTAAGTCATAGGTGACGCCTCCTTGATTTTAGGAGGGTTGTTGTCTCCTCTTATTTGTTGTCTTATTATCTCTTAATAAATTAGTTTATGTTAATTAAATTGTGCTGATAATAATTCAACATATATTTAATTTAATATAAATAAATGTTATTGGTTTTTAACCAACAACAATCATAGCCGTTGGATGGCTCTTGGATTACAATGATCGTTGGATCCATGAGAGCCATGGATTGAGATCCATTGGATCCCAAACTAATATATAAAGAGGGTAGCCTTAGCCCTTGAAAGCTACCCCAAGTAGACGCCTACTCTACTTCTCTCTCTCCCTCTCATTCTCGTGCTCTCTCTCTCTCCATAGGGTGGTCGACCATCATTGTTGAGAAAGGAGAGAAGTTCTCACCTTCGCCTTCGACGACTCGAGGATCTCCTTCTTCTTCGTGGATACTTGCTATAGAGGAAGACGATGGATTTCGCTTGACGAAATCAGGGGATCTATTGCTTGGATCTTCATCGAGGATTGCGGGAGGAACGCGACTCATCATTGTGCCTGCAAGTGCGTTCTTCGTGGATCGGACTTGAGACAGGAGGATCTCTTGTTTGGGATCTCGTGATCACAACCACGCTTCAAAGGTATTCCTTATACTTTGTGATTTGATGAAACGATCCGAGAAGTGTTCTCGTGATCATGTGGTTTCATCATTTGATTTAAAATTTTTTAAATTCCGCTGCATCTTGTGACTAGTACGACTAGTCGCCCCGATCGTATTCGATGCGATCGTCACGCTTCCGTGATGCGCTTGAGGATTCTCAATATCCTTCAAGTGGTATCAGAGCCTTAGTTCGAAAAAGGTTTTGGATATGATCCATGAACCATGGACGACTTGGGTTTGAAATGGTCGCGAAAGTTTTGGCGCATTTTAATTTTCGCAACTCTGTCTAATTGATTTTTTCGGCACTGTTTAAATTATTTGAACACAAAATATTCAATTGGATTTTGTTCCCCATTAAACAAGGAAACCATATGACTTGAGTTTACTAAATTTGGAGTTAATTTGCTCAAGATATGGCCGTTTGAATATGCATGTATTCACAGTTGCGGGAGCTGCAGAACAGAACGTGATTAATTTGTTAATTACGGTTTTGTTACGCCTCAAAATGCGTGAAATATCACTTAGGTTCTGTTATAAATCAAGTTGGCAATCTTAGGGCACTAATTTTGTGAATTTTGGATTTAAATTGATCAAGATAAGTTAATTTTAGTGATAAGGGGTCACTGCTGGAAATTGACATTTTTTTTATCATGAACCTTGTGATAGTCATTCAAATAAATGTTGATGAAAAATTAATTGTTAATTTTCTGAAATTGATTATTGATAAATATTTATGAAATATTTAAAGATGATAATCAATTCCTTGAATGACATCCCACTAAACCATAATGATAAGATAGTTGATCTTGATCATTGGTTAATTTGAAATCATCAACAAACATTGTTTTCATGCAAAACCATAGGTCATCTTACAATAGTTGTAGGACAACTTTTACATAAAAAACCACTTGCTTGAATAGGATTGGGGATTTGTTTATCAAATCTCCTTATAATATAATCAAAATTTTTTTGATGTATATTATATGGTATAATTTCGGTTGAAAGATTGATGAGCATCTCAAAGTACATGATGATCTATCTGATATTATCCTTTCCTGAGGTGGATATGGTGTCTAGTCGGAGATCGTTGGGGTAGCGGGTTGCAACGTATGTGGTCCGTCCCACTCTCGTCAGTACTGTCCATGACAGTGGGTAGGGATTGGATAATGCTGGAGAAATCAAAGTGTATTTCTAATTATTAAAATTTGAAATAATACGTACTTTGAGATTATACCTACTATTCAAGTAAAATTCAAAGTTTGTTGATTGATAATAGGATTGATGATTGATTTAATATGATTAAATTAATTATATCCTATGAAACACTCTATTATGAATAAATGTGTACTTCCCTTGGAAGAATTAATTATGTGAATATGATTCACGATAATTAATTACAATTTGAATATGAGGTGGAGGATCACATAAGTGACATCCATGGTCTCCCGTCAAGGCAAAGAATTTCGTCGCCAAAAGTTGTATATAGGAGAAGCCTGTCCGAAGTGACAGATCTTATATACAATTATTTGGATCGGGTTCTTTGCTTCTCAAAAGAGTAAGGCCGTATACGTAGTGACCCCAATATCGGGTCCTCATATTATTGGGGCGATATTGGATTGCGTATAGTGAGTTTTAAGCCTGTTGACGGTTGGTTCAATTAGCAACGGGTCAACATCATCTTAGGGGTGGTGGGCCCGGGTGTTAAAGACCGAATTGGGAAATGCAAGTTGGACTTGCAAAGCGGAATGTGTTCCCGCTTCTCTTTATTTGAGTCACAGGTTCTCATATTATTAGGATGTGATAAAGATAGAGAGGAGATCCCAGATCTTGCTTGAGATATAGCGGTAAGTATATCTCTTACTTTGAAAGACGATTAGGGAATAATCTTTCATAATAGACATAGCAAGACAAATTTGATTTAAAATTCCTAAATCAAAGTAAAATATGTATATATAATATATATACCCTTATGCAAATTTCTTATTTCAGATAATCCTTCATAAAACCCACTCAATGTTATACTCAATAATAATCAATAAAATATCATGGATTGGACTCATGATCCAGATATTGTACTTGCAATTGGACACATAATGTATGTGATTGCAATGTGCAAGTTTCCTCAACATAATGAGGAATGACAATTAAATAAGACAATAAGACATCATCTTAGGGTTTGTATGTCTTTATAGTCTTGATCTTTCATCGAGTGTACTTTGGAAGTGACATGTCGATGATGATCGTAATTGTCAAATAATCCTTATAAAATCTAAGAAGATGTTCTGGCATACATATGTGCTCTAGACATTTAATCATGAATGATATGGTTCTCTGCATTATGCAGAATGGTGGCTCGAAAGAGATGATGTATTCAAAATATTTGAATACCTACCTGAACCAATGTTTTAGGAGTCTAGATGGATGTAGACATGATGAGTGTCATCATTCTACTGTCTATACTCTAGTCATTCATGAAGCTTCATAATATTCACATTGTATGAATTTAATGAAGCATGTATAAATGTTGAAATGCTCTTACATTGAATTCTTTTGAATTTAACATAAGAGATCCTTAGTCTTGAACAATGGTTGTTTATAGATGAAGAGAGCATAGTGGAAGCGTGGGTCGGATTCATGTGAGAAGGAAAGTCAAAGAGTTGATTGTATTTCTGTGACTTCCATATGACATCCAAAGAGTTGGATGAATGCCTATACTGCAATAACTTGATGTGTTGATAGTATGACTATCAAGTCTGTCTAGAATCCTTAGAGAAGGACTTTGATAGTGCATCATAATAATCTGTATCTACATTTGATCATTGAAATTGACTTGCTTATTTGATATGATAAAGTCCGACAATTGTATCTCAATCTTCTAACAACACTTGCAATGTGTTGCACATGTTTTAAAAGAAAGAAAAAAATTTGATCTTAAGGTTTATAGTTATCCACATAGACATTGATGCAATTGTTGCAACAATCTCTGTTGGATTGATATACTTCTTAATTTCAGTGGGAGAGCCTTAGTCTTAGAGAATGTCTCTATGACCTAGATATTAGAATACACTCAGTGTCTGTTTCTAAATGTTGGAAATAAACATGAATTCTGGAATAAACCTATCATAAAGAGTTATGATGGATATATTTCAGATAATAATCTAGCATCTGGTGGGCTCTACTAAATTAGAAATTTAATGAATGGTTCATTGAGGTTTCTAATACTGAAAGTTAAACCTTATAAGATCAATAGGAGGATAAAGATCATTTGACAATGATTTAGCATCAAGTTTTGGACATATGTCTGCTGATGAGATCAGTAAAATATGAAACTTTAGAATGTCTAAAATTTTCAAATCTTACATACTTGTGAATATTGTATTCAAAGTAAAATGTCCAATACACCCTTCTTTTTGGGAAAGGTATAAGATGTCAAGGTATTCGAGATCTCATACATATTGATGTATGTGAATCATCTATATCATAGTGAACATTGTGGATATGTGATATCTATTGATGATCATGTATGGTATGAGATTTCTTCTCTTCACCTGGGAAACCTTTGAAATGTTCAAAGATTTCGTAATTTTGTTTTGGAACCAAAGTTTGAAGGAAGATTAAATGAATGATCTAACCAAGGTAGCAAGTACCTATTAGATGAATTCAAAGAATATCTTATGGAGATATGAATATCATTTCTATCTCAATCCTCCTGACACACCTAAACTCAATGGAGTTGTAGGAAGATACAATTAGATCATGTGTGACATGATTTGATCAATGATGAATTTTAGCATAATTATCCCTTAGTTTCTAGGTATATATGTGTAATAGAGACCAATATATATATATCCTTAATAAGGTTCCATGCATGTAAGCTGGAATCTAGCACTTGAGAGTGCTACTTCATTAGGAAAATAAAGGATGGTATTGGATACCTATTTTACGACCTTGAGATCCTTAAAATATCTCATCTTTGAGAATATGATTCTTATAAGATGACTCTCTTGAGAATCAAGATGAAAATGAAGTATTAGAACTCATTTAATCTTGAGAAGATAATGAGACTCCAGAAATCGGAAACTAAAAGGGACAATTAAAGATGAAATACTAATACCTCTTCAAATGAGTTTGAGGATGTATTCCTTGTGTCAGTTAAGTCTGACAATGATCGGACTTCATGTGATGAAGCTCTTGAGGATCATAACATGGAAAGATGAATATTAGCAATAAAGGTCTAAGGTAGACTTCATATACAAGTGTTGTATATGGACCCTCGAGGATCCACCTATAAGGGTTAGACCCATTAAGGTGTAAATGGATCTTCAATAGAAAGAGGGAACCTGATGAGAAGGTAGAAACCTTCAAAGCACGGTTCGTAGCCATGAGCTACACACCGAAGAGAAGACATCGATTGCGATGTGGCTTGCTTTTCAGTGATCATGCTTAAACCCATCAGAATATTGCTAACCCTAGCTACACAATTTGACTATGGCATCTTCAAGATGTGAGTCAAGATTGTATTCCTCTATGAATACCTCTTTGAGGATATTCACATGAAGTAGCCCCAGGGCTTCATGGTTGAGAAATGTAAGATGTGCTAGCTAAAGAACTCCATCTTTGGACTTAAATAAGCTTCTTGTTGTTGGAACATAAGATTTGATGAAATTATAAAAGCTATAATTTCAGATATAATCTTAGTGCACCATGTGAAGCTTAGTGGGAGTGCCATTGTGTTCATCATGCTAAATGTAGATAATATCCTAATCATTTGGAATGATATAAGGATGATAATAAGTGTTTTATGATCTGGTTATTCCATACCCTGAGATATGATCTCAAAGATGCCTCTTAGATCTTAGTTCTGAAGGTGTTCAGAAGCAAAGAAAAGAGGGTATTGGGACTGTCACATTTGTAGTACACCTTGGACATGTTCCATTTTCTGGAAATTCCAAGAAATGCTTTCTTACCTTTAAGATTTGGTACTGACCTATCTAAAGGGATAGCACCTCAAAGAGTTGAGGAAGTGAATGCTAAAACTGGTTGCCCTTTTGTGCATCAGTTATGAAAAGCTGAAAGTATGCTAGATGTGTACAAAAGCCAGATATCTGCCATGCAGTGGGAGCAGTAAACTGATACTAATCCTACTATGGAGATAGAACACTTAATTGCAGTAATAATTATATCTTCAAAGATGATAAGGCTTTATAGATAGTGATCTCTAAGTCTTATCTTCAATAAATTAAGACTTTTAGATGGAGATCTAAAAGGTCTTAACTGCGAATACCTTAGGAGATAGAGATCTCCAGGGATAAGGGTATTCTAATAAGGATAATAGAAATTACATGCTAGTTATAATAATATTTCTTTGAGTTGTAGTATCAAAGATACTATGACTGACAAGATTGAGTATTGGTTGCATTAGATGCAACATTCGTATTAGATGCGAGCACTGTTACTGGGATATGCAGGTGTCGTAAAAGGACTTGGCGTAGTCTCGTGGGAATAGAGTGACTGATCAGCTTACCTAGCTATTTTCTGAATAGCCTATGATTGTCACATGAGTGTGGGTATATATGATTAGCCCATTAATGGCTCTTTGGGCTAGTGGGAGATTGTTGGACATGCGAGCCCACAGCGAGCCATTATGCAATAAATGTTATTGCACATATCATTCCCTGATCTGAAATGAAGAATGAATAATTTGCATAATAGGTCTCTCTGTACAATTAGGGTTATGTACCATGGCCATCTTGATGATCATATAGCTGTTGATTCAATAATTGAATCATAGAGGCGGGTGCTTGGATGAATATCTAATGGGTTACATAGAGGACTCATCAAGCACCGTCAAATGATTATTAAGAGATGATCTCCAGCCTGAGTAGGAGATGGCAATCCTTTCTCACATAGGTTGATATCTGACCGACCTCTTGATGCAGGTCCTCTGCATGGGAATAGTGATTCGGAGGTGTCAGATTAGTTAAGTCAATTGGTTGACTTAGCGAGATCGAGATAACCTAAGTCCTATGTTGAATGCTGTCACAGCATAGGCACACATCCTCTGACCGGAGAAAGATGTGTTACTATATGTCTGAGTGTGTACATTTGGCAGACCAGTAGGTTGATGACCTAACCAAGGTCTACACACCGGCGAGCTGGTGTGCATATAAGGGCATATGAGTAATACGATCTCTCAAAGGGATCATACAGGTTAACTTATGAACCGGAAGACATGAACTCACTCATGAGGTATTGGGACCGATCAAATTCCATGCATGGTCGTCGTGTTTTGGAAGCATGACAAGAATTTAAAGGTATGATATACGCTTTGGGAAAGCATATGATCGATACCAAATCCCAATGATCAAGATTGAGAAACTTGGTGATCAAACCCTGAAGAAGACAGCATAAAATAGATCTTCATCTTCAGGTTGATCATTGGTCTTCCAGTATGCAGGATGTGCAGGTATTGGGAATACCTGAGGGTGATGTGATCATAAACAATTGTATAACCATGACGCTTCCAGTCCGAGGGAGTGATGAAACAGGTCTGGATTTTAGCCAAATATTGGACATTGATCTGAATATGATTCAGATGCAATGAGAAGATTAAGTATACGGACTTGATTTAATCAAGCATCTATGAGAGGTCCGTTAGATCTGGATTTGAGATGAGATCTCAACATCCAAGTCACTATACGTGGAATAATACAATCACCCTGTCCTTATCTCCAAGTATCTGCGGAGAAGGCGCATTATTCTTGAAGGAGTTCAAGAATAATTCCTATGATGAATTTAGTATCCAAACAAGAAGGTCCTGATGATTAAATGAGATTTAATTATCAAGTACAATATGAATAAGATTCATGTTGAGAGAATGATTGTCCAAGATAATTAAATGGGATTTAATTATCAAGGATAAGCAGATCGTGGATAGTGATATCCAGAATATCTGTGTATATTATAAATGAGATTTATAATATATCAGAGAGAGAGAAATATCATAAATAACATTTGTTAATTATTAATGTGGATTGGATCCACATTAGATAATTAATTGGAAATGTGATTTACAAATTAGTTTGGGATGTGAATATGAATCGCATATTTTTCAAAGGCATGATTGATATATTCACAAATTAATTTGGAATTAATTTGGTGGATATTATTGCAGTAATAGTTATTGCAATTAATTAAGAAATAATAATATAGATAAAAGGCGACAAAACCACCAATAATCAAAGGTGGCGTCACCTATGACTAAGTCATAGGTGACGCCACCTTGATTTTAGGAGGGTTCTTGTCTCCTCTTATTTGGTGTCTTATTATCTCTTAATAAATTAGTTTATGTTAATTAAATTGTGTTGATAATAATTCAACATATATTTAATTTAATATAAATTAATGTTGTTGGTTTTTAACCAACAACAATCATAACCGTTGGATGGCTCTTAGATTGCAATGACCGTTGGATCCATGAGAGCCATGGATTGAGATCCATTGGATCCCAAACTAATATATAAAGAGGGTAGCCTTAGCCCTTGAAAGCTACCCCAAGTAGACGCCTACTCTACTTCTCTCTCTCCCTCTCATTCTCGTGCTCTCTCCCTCTCTCCATAGGGTGACCGACCACCATTGTTGAGAAAGGAGAGAAGTTCTCGCCTTCACCTTCGACGACTCGAGGATCTCCTTCTTCTTCGTGGCTACTTGCTATAGAGGAAGACGACGGATTTCGCTTGACGAAATCAGGGGATCTATTGCTTGGATCTTCATCGAGGATTGCGGGAGGAACGCGACTCATCATTGTGCCCGCAAGTGCGTTCTTCGTGGATCGGACTTGAGACAGGAGGATCTCTTGTTTGGGATCTCGCGATCACAACCACGCTTCAAAGGTATTCCTTATACTTTGCGATTTGATGAAACGATCCGAGAAGTGTTCTCGTGATCATGTGGTTTCATCATTTGATTTAAAATTTCTAAATTCCGCTGCATCTTGTGACTAGTACGACTAGTCGCCCCGATCGTATTCGATGCGATCGTCACGCTTCCGTGATGCGCTTGAGGATTCTCAATATCCTTCATTCACTATGTACCACTCCTCTATGCTCGCGTATGTACCGCTACATACATCCACTGTCATGTCTTGTACTGCTACTTGTACTCGCTGCTCGCACTGCTACTAACATCACAACACTCTGCTACCGAGCTTGTCACGTACGTAGAGCCTCCAGACTCTCGTGGATAGCCTCCCTAATACCCATGTATTTCAAACTCCTCCTGAAGTCCTAGCTCCATCGATCATTCTCGAGTATCCTCAACTAGGTCTGCACGATCATTCTCGATCACAGAATTTGGGGGTGTGATAAGCCTCCCCCACCTGAAGAATCAGTTGTCCTCAATCGAGCATTCCCTCTTCAGCTGGCGTCCCGTCATGATCCTCCATCCACTACGCATCTCCTGATGCTTCTCAATTGGAAGGGCGGTGCAAGCGTGCACCGCCTCCCTTCCTGAACATGGTCTTCTCACGAACCATGTCCCTCCATGACTTGGTTTTCAACGTGAAAAGTGGATCTTCCTTGTCAGCGCCCGTTTTCGATGTATCCCTCTTGGATACAGCAGCCCCATCGCTGTTGTGTGGCAGCTCCAGCTCCACATGTGGAGTACTCACCGCCACGCTTGCTCGTTGTCGATCCCAATCATTCCCTGTAGACGTACCCATGTCCTGCGAAATGAGCGTCTCCTACGCTCCGGGCGTCTTTGGTATCTTGTCTCCTGCAAGATCATTGGTGATGTGGTTCGTCACCACTCCACCCCTATGGACATGTAGCCTCTTGTCCATGCTGCATCACCCTCCAGAGCTCTGCATCGCCTTCTCGTGCATGGATGTTCTCCTATCCACGGCTTTGGTTGTGTGTCTCCAGCACACATGTTGGTGCTCCGTACGCACCTGCGCACTCTTGTGCGCCCTCGATCGAGCCTTGGCACCTCCAAAGCTCTTTGTTGTGGAGTTCCCTCGCTCCACCGAATTCGAAGCTCCAGCTCAAAGTGTCATGAGGCATACCTTGCGCATAGCACCGATTGCTCCCAAGCGTACCTCACCTTCTTCTCCATCGTCCTCGTCCATACAAAGAGTGTTGAGCTTCTCCCTCTTTGGGCACTCCCGCGCTCGATGCGGTCCGTCGCATATGAAGCACCCCTTGCTCCTGGGTTGCTCCCTCTTTTTGGAGTACTCCCGTTCCTCCATTGGTGGATCATGGGCAACGCCTTTGCCCTTGTCCTTCGACCGTGTCTTCTGCTTACTGGCGAACTCCTTCTCTTCAGCATTATGGCCTGGTTGGGCACCGTAGTCGACCAACACATCCGCCACCATGATTGCTGAATTTAGGTCCTTCACGCCCTGCCTTCGTAGTTCGGCTTGCGCCCAGCTTTGCAACCTGATTGTGAAGTTGAACAGCTTGTCCTCCTCTGACATTCCCTTAATGTCCAGCAATAAGGACGCGAACTGCTTCACGTACTCATGAACGGTGCCTGTCTGCTTCAGGCGTCGAAGAGCCTCCTCTGCAAACCAAGCAGTGTTCTTCGACAGGAATTGCGCCTTCAGTTCCGTGACTAGATCATCCCACCTGGATATCTTCGGTCTTGCATCATCTGCTGCACGGCTCCTTCACCAAAACTTGGCGTCGCTCGACATATACTTTGATGCTAAGCCGACCTTCTCGGCTTCCTTTGTCTTGGTCGTCTCGAAGTAAACTTCCATATCCCATAGGAAATTCTCCAAATCCTTAGCACTCCGTGTACCTGTAAAGGGTTTGGGTTCAGGTACCTTACGGCTGCACCTCCGTGGAGCTCCTGCTATTTTGCCAACGCCTTATTGATGAGGGAGATCTCGCTGCGTAGATCCTCCATCATCGTGCTGAACGCCTCCAGTTTGTTCTCCATGTATCTAAAGATATATTGAAATGTACGTTGAAGGACCCGAGAAAGAAATGGTAACAAAAGAAATTCTTGCATGTACTAAAGATTAAGGAAAAAAGAACAACAATTGGAGGATGATATATCAATATAAATATCCAAAATGAACTTTACCAAGGTCAAATGCCTATGTAATGCTAATTCAAGGATGGATGCTACCACCATGGAGAAGATATCAAGATTGTAGGGGTCTACTGCTAAAAATTATAGGCGACTTTTTAAGTTTTTTATTTAAGTTGATATTTTATATCATGCATTGGTGATGATCTCTCGGCTCTAATTTTTAGAAGGAGATTCTAATCAAACAATAAGGAGGAGTTCTAATCAAAAGTAATATTGACGAAAAAAGAAGAAAATCCATGTTAATATCTTTTTGGTACTTTTTAAGATCTTTTTGATAATGTCAAAAAGAGGGGAGGGGTAAGAGTGTTTACAAAAAAATGTTATCATGAGAATATTAGAACTATTTTCAAAATATTTTCATGCAAACATGCTACTATTTTTCATAGAAATACTTAAAATATTATCTTCATCAAAAGACGGAGAATGCTGTAAATTTGTGTCATACGTTAAATATTGCATAAGCATGCATATTTTGATGATAATAAAACTTGTGTATTTAGCTTTAAGCAGCTAATGGACTAAGAAGAAGCTCAAAATAAGCAACTCAAGCTCAAAGGAGTTCAAGGATAAGGAAATCAAGGTCAAGAGAAAGTTGAAGGGACTCAAGCTCAAGACAACATTGAAGATTTTTTGCTCATTGAGTCTTGTACTTGTGACTTTGTTGGATGCAAATAATATGAAAGAATATCCTGCATCGTGCATATCAAATACTCAAAGTCCTCATGTAAAAGACCTGATCGACCCTTGTCATCTAATTGATATTTTTTATCATTGGTTAAAAGTTGATCGATCGACCCTTTTGAAGATATATAGAACATATATTTTTCATTTTTTGTCTCATGGGAGACCAAACAGAGCTGGATTAGTTCTGCTAGATAAGGAATAAAAAACATAACTACTACATGGAATAAAGAATACATGGAACAAGGGAATACTGAACCATATTTATTTTTGCTACGACTATATGTTGACCTTTCATTAAAATTTGTTTTATCCACTGCTAACCTAGCAACAACTAGATGCTTTTTTAGAATGTCAACAGATATTCTTTATTATATAATTCATTGGCAACATTATATGAACAAAAAATGAGATTCTTTACTTCTATAATTTTAGTTTCAAAAGATGTAGTCATGAATCGCCAAACTATACATTATGACGAGCCATACATAGGTAGATATATAGACAACCCAATCATCAATCATTAAATCAACATTTAATTAACCATATGATTATATCCACGAGCTTGCAATGTATTTACAATTACAACATATATTATTCATCCATAATAACAGTAGCTGGAGCTGAACTATGATCTCCTGGCGCCAAAAAGCTATCCTTAACCACCATTACTAGACTAAGATGTAAAATCTAAAGCTAGTTTTTATTGAATATGGTTTAATCTAGATCGTCTTTACCTATGGGAAGAAGTTCTCGGTAGTAATCCACTACAACAAAACGAGTTTATAGTGGTGTACTTGGAGCTCGTACTTGTATCATATGTAGTTAAATACACAACAATATATATTATTCGTTGTAAAATGAATTTTTGTACTTTAAATTAGTGCAAATAATATTTTATTGATATATCAATAGCAAAGATTCATATAACAATAGTTGGTCATTGTCTTCAGCATCAATTTTTTGGAGTAGTCAATACTAATTTCAAATACTAGATTTGTTTAAAATCAAAGAAGATAAGGGGCTTTCTTGAATAGATTTATATTTTTCCTGTATGGAAAATACTTTACATGAGCCACTGAGAATTTAAGTTAGGCAATTCTCATGCCCCAAGAATCAATGATAAGAAAGTAGATTATAAAAATAAGATTGATATCCACTTAATTTTATACTAGATGTGTGAAAAACAATGGAAGACTAATTTTGTAATTTTCAAATTGTAACATGATTATTTTTAATATTATAAGATTAATTATAGAATTTTGTAATCTAATATGATTTTAAAAATATTAAACATATTATTTATGATCAATTTAAAATTAAATACCAATATAAGCTCTTATAGCCAAAGTATAAAGGAGTGTTGGAGGGCTCACACACGTGCATGCACTCCATTTCGCTTCGCTCCACTAGGGAAAATCAATTCGGATTCCAATACTGTGTTGCGATTTGCTTTTAACATGTCAGATAAATTAGTTTGCTCGTTAATTTGAAATCTGAATGTCTTGGAATTCATATTTCTACCATGACAAAAGCGATATGAAGACAAGCTCTGCACATTCTTTCTTTCCGCTCTCTCCACCTGAGACTATCATTCTCTCAGTTTTGTCTACTGGGGTACTTTCAAGGACGATCCCGTCCAATTATGTATATGTTGATCATGACATTGTCTTATCTTGTGAGCAGATCGCCATACATAAGCCCTCGTATTTTTGAGGCAATATGTTCTCTAAGGAAAGTACTTTATGGACGATTCAGTGAATTCTAACCTTCATCCATTTGTGTTTTATCTGCCGTTGTTGGTTTAGTATTTTGCTCATATTGAATTTACTATAATTTGTATGATCACTTGATGAAATCATGGTTCTTATTTTGTTCAATGATCTTTGTTCGGATGTGGACTTCCCTTACATTGAAACATGCTAGAGGGCCCTCTAAGAGTCGGTAATTAAATCATGTTAATATGTGATCATTCAAAATTATTAATATCACTTTTGTTATTTTTCACTATAAGAAAATTGATCTATGGCAGTGAATAATTTGAATATTCCTTATCATAATCTTCTGATGCTAAATATATAACGACGAATATTATTTGTTGTATAATTAGATTTTATTCTATTATTTGAAAAAGGTTCATATGGCGACTTATCCGTGGTTCACTCATTAAAATTTGTATCAATCGTCGCTAAATTTTACAATGATTAGAAGAAAAAGCCAACGGATATCCATTGGCGCATGATTCGTTGCTTGGAATATAGAAACATATATAATAATCGTTGTGAATTTAAAAAATCAATTGATTAATAGTATTCATTTATATATGCTTAACAATGGAAGATATGATAGGGAATGTTAAATATCCATTATTACTCATGGTCTTAAGCCAATATTGGTATAATTAGGGATGCAAACTGACGGATATGGATGCAGATATAAGTGTTACCATGTCCTTATCTATTTTAAAATACGGATATGGATACGGAAATGGCATTGCGGATATTGAAAATTGCAAACCATATCCTTAAATGTGGATACGGATATGGAAACAAATAATCACGATTCGGATGCGGATATTTTATGAACGGAAACGAATTATCCTGTAGATAAAAATACCTTCTAAGTTCTTACACTTATATTCAGTAGGATTGTTTGGTAAAGTTAAAACTAATAGCTAATTAAATCAAAATTAATAAACTACAAGACAATAAAATACAAAAAGAAACTACAGTATTGTACTAAGTGTATAATAAAAGATTTAATAATATAGAGATATATATATTTTCTTTCCACATTTGAAAATGACTCCACATGCAATATATTGCAACTAATCCTATATCATATTTTTGGAGATATAGAAACACAAAAGTTGATGTATGTATATTCAATATAAACACAAATTCAACAATGCGGGTATCCATATCCGTAAAAAAATATGTAACCATATTCGTATCTTTGTCCTCAAAAAAATTAAAAACAATATCTGTATCCATATCCGTATCCGCAAAAAATAAATCTCATATCCATATACGTTAAAATCAAATATTCATATCCATATCTTCTTAAAAACGGATACGATGACGGACGGATACGGATATATCTGTATCCGGTTGCATCCGTAGTTGTAATGCATGTATCTTGCAATATATTAGTACATGATCAGATTTTACACCAACTATTTTGTAAATAATTTTAATTTTGAATATTTTAACAACCCAATATAATCCACTTCCTCCTAATATCAAAACACAAAAAGAATGATATTCTATATATTTTTACAGCATAAATCTAATTCACTTTCCCATAATCCAATTTGTCAACGAGGGGATTTAAATACACATTCTCCATGTAACATTCTGGGTTTAGGTCATCAGTCCATTATCAACGAAAACTGGCTATGTCAACTTGTTGAGCTCGAGCTTGAACAAACTCGTTGCGAACCACCCCCGAAATGTTTAAGCACAATCCCCAATACTTATAATTCACTCTCACACGTAATGAGTTTCTGTTGTGGAAATATGTTTAAGGTGTTACACTCCATCCTTATACAAAAATATTTAGTTTGCCGTTTTCTTTTCCTTTATACAACATTTGCAAGAAAAGATTTTCTAATAATTATTTGAAATGTCCACATTGACATTACATTCAGCATATAATAATGACAATGAACATTCAGCATACGACCAATGTCACGATAATAATACGCACTCTTGATTATCACATTAAAATTAAAATCGTTTTTAACGTAGTCCTATAATAATTAGAACCACATTCTTTTCAACGAAGGTTCCCATTTATTTTTAAAATACAAAAGAAATTTAATTTTGTCAACATGCATGATCATCAAATGATTCTTAAGCAATTTCGATTATCACCTTTTATTGATGTTGATTTAATAATATAATTAGAACCCTAATATTTTCAAGGAAGGTTCCTATTAATTTAGCAGTTTTTTATAAGATGATAAGGTATAAAAATTAGTATAGTAGATGCACACTCTCGAATATGACAGCTATTCCAATATAAAAATATCAACGTTACACGTGTGCCTCAATTTTGTTTTGAAATTGACTTCTACAAAAAATATATATGTGATAAACATTACTTTGTAGTATAAAGAGATTAAATTAAAAAGAAGGGATCTGCGTGAATGCATATTATATAGGGTAAATTATAAAAAAATACAAAGCACGGGGGTAAATATCAAAAGGATATTGATTAAAACATTGTAACATATTGGATCAGGATTTCAGCATGATAATACTTTCTCAATGACATTCTATTTTTCATGAAAATGATAAGCCACACTTACATATACAATCAATCTCTACAATAAAATTGGTCTAAAGTAATTAATAATTTAATATTCATTGTCACATCTTTCTTTGTGAAATATTAACTTTTAACAATGAATAGAATATTAACAAATTAATCAATTGAAAAATCGTATATGAACCCTTAACAATGAATATAACATCCACTATGAGATAAAAAATAATTTGGCAATGTATATATATTATTTGTTGTTATACCTTTATCATCAGAAAATATGACAATGAATATTCAGATTATTCATTGTCTTTGGTCAATTTTGTGATTTTTCATAACCAGTGTTCGAGTGACCATATTTCCTTGCTTTATTTATTATCATTATCATTAAATCCTTGAAAAATATCATTTATTTGATTTTAATGAAAATAAATATGACAGTTAATTAGACGTCGGTTATCAAAACAATGAATTATGTAGACTATTTTTATAAGGTCGATTTTAACATTATTATGGAGAAAAGAAAGTCATTGGAAAAGTGTTATAATGCTACTATATCATGGCTACAAATATTTTTTATAAGTCGACATATCATATATACTTAAATATATAATAATGAATATTATTCGTTATTTGAATCTTTGAATTCACAACAAATATTGACAATCGTTGACATATTCATATCAACGAATCATACAACAACAATTACATGTTGATTGGTCTTGACAATTTTGTTATGAAAAGTTAACTTATAATCCTTTATATGAATAAAAGATAATTTACAATAAATAATATTCATTGTTATATATTCAACATCAAAATATAGGATACTGATATTCAAATTATTTGTTATAGTAGACCAATTTTGTTATAGGGTGCTAATATCCATGTCCCTAAATATTTTTAGTAAAATATGTTACCAAAGCTTTTGGGTCTTTTATGTAGTGTACCATATTATATACATCCTACACTCCTTGTAGGAGATATTGAAAGTCGTTATTGGCTTATTCTCTCGATTACTATACTAGTTAAATTTTTGCTCCAATCTGAGATAACTTAATTAATGTAATCATAATTGGATAACAAAAAATAACAATTGTTGGTCATCTTGATAGCTTTACATTGAAATGAACAAGTGAAACATGCATCACATATTGAAGAATAAAAAATCCTAAATCAATTAAATGGCTAGAAAATGGAATGAAAGTCAATGCTATGTCTCCTCCATAAAATTATGCAAAATAATAAAATAGGTCTACATATACAATGTTAAATGTTAATTATATCGACATTGCAAATTTTGTATTTATCTTTGGAGATTCACAAAGAATAAAACACTGCAATCAAATTCGCCTATTGCAATGAATAATTTGAAAATTCATTGTTATATCTTCTGATGTTAATTGAAGATATAACAATGTTTCTTATTCATTGTCAAATTATCTTTACAGAAGATATGAATACGAATATTAAATTACTCATTGCCTAAGGTTAGTATTGCAGTGAATTAAAATATAACAACAAATATTATTCCTTACTCGTTTCTTTAAATGTTTGAGGAATGTTATATTTGTTATTATATTCCTACCAACGGATCATACAACAACAATGACCTATTGAATTTTCCTTTGAGTCAATAAAATTAGCAGCGATCAATACAAATTTTGATGAATAAGTCAAGGATTAAGTATTTATTATATGAACCTTTACCAATGAATATAGCATCTGTTATCAACTACAAGAACAATAATTAATTTTGCAACAAATAAGATAGGTTGATATATATTAACATCGATAGATATGATAACAAATATTCAAATTATTCGTTACCATATGCCAATTTTGTTGTAGTATACCCAAAATGCTAGTCATACTAATCAAGAGATACTTGTAAAAATAAGATGTAATGAGAAATAAATAGAGTTAATATCTTTTCCTTATTCAACTAAAATAAAGAAGGAATAAATAACATATACAAAGAAGTAATTGATGATGCAATCATGTTACTTATTTTGAGATGAAGTTTTTTTTTAGCGCGAACTAAAGAAGGGATTCATGAATCAGAGTTTGGATGAGGAATAAGGTGGGATAAGAGATACACGAGATTTAACTCTGGTTCTTATTTGCCTGGTTTGAGAAATTATAAAGAGATGAGTATGGTAGCTAAAGATATAATGAAGGATGCAACAAAGAGGGGATTCATGACTCAGTCCACATGGGAAATTAAGTGGAAAAGAGATAAATGAGATTTATCTCTCGTTCTTGTTCTCGTGGTTTGAGAAATTTACAAGTAGATGAGTACAGTAGCTAAAGATATAATGAGCGAAGCAATCACAGTATGATCACTTTATTCTAGACAAGGTTATTCCAGGACAAGTTCTCCTTATCCCGAAGCAAAGGAGATATTATCTCAAGTTCAAACGTATGGGAGCATGGGCAAAGCATAAGGGTCTATCTGGTTATTGGGATGGGGTAGGTTGGTGTAATCTCCTGTGAAAAGTAGCTGTTTAAATTGTTATGAGGGTTGGGAGAGAGTTGGAATAAAGAGTCTAATATGATGTCACATTGATTTGGGATGGAATTTCAATCCAGAAATACAAGGGGATAAATCAAGTTACTCCGAGGTAACCCGATAACCAAACGGACCCTAAATGTAGTACTCCCATTCAAACAAGACAATCACATGCTGCAAGTCATGTAAGGTTTGATTTCTTTTAATGTAGAAAATTGACAACCCAATGCCTTCATCTCCATAATTGTCCACAAAGACTTCGACTTTGACATGCTCAAATTTTGCATGAGGGGTCCCATCTTTTTGAAATATATCCAAGTGACCCTTTAGGGGAAGGGAGAGGGGAAAATCACATAAAATTAGGTAATTTATATTTATGCTCTCCAACAATGAAATCTAGATCGAAAGTGAATTCATACATGTCACTCTCTTAACTAAACTTTAAAAAGTTACAATGTGGTACCTCATCTTTATCACTATAACAGTCCTCAAGACGATGTTTTATAGTCGAATTCATCATCAATTGGAGCTCTCGTGACCATAGTTGATGTTTCTAGTCGAAGACTCCGATATAGTCTCACATGGAAAATTCAAAGAACACAACAGCATGTTGTGGCGGCCTTTAATCTAATTGGGCTTAAGCCCATCAAGTTTCTAGGGTTAGATTTCCTCGAAAATAAGTGCATGTAAGTTCGAAAGAACAACGAATTCCCTCTAATAGTTAAAAGGGTCACATGAGCAATAGAAGCCATCCAAACAAAGAATCATGAGAGAAGATATTACGAATATAAGTAGGGAAGATCGTAACACTTTAATAATATAGTCTCACTTGGGCTGAAGCCATTGCTATTTAGTCCTAACATCATATATCGGTTTGGTAAGTGAGGAGGAACAATGTAGTTCTAGGTGTCGTTCACGTCCTTCCTAACTGGCATGAGATCAGTATGACGATGATATGCTTCGTATTATACGCTATGCGTTGATCCACGTTAGAGAAATTGCTATTCGGGTGGCATGGATCGAAGTAACACGAGACATCGCGATAGCCAACATTGAGAAGTACTCTATGGTTGCCAAAGGAGGAGGAGGAAGGAGGAGGGGTAGGGACATTTTCGTAAATGACTACTTTGATGGCTATCAATTTAACACCGATAATGCATAATAATCCAATTTATGGAGACTTGAAATCCACTAGCTTGAATTAATTGTGGGCCTAAATTTCGGCCCAAATTAGTTTGGAAAGTCGTACTCTATCGAAATCAAAGATAAGAAATAAAGTGTGATAATGGATAAATGAGATTTATCATTCATTCTTACTTGATCGGTTTAAAAGATAAGGACGGAATAAATACTGTAAATAGAAAATAACGGATGATCTCATAATCACGATGTAACCATTTCTCTTGCCATAGGTTATTATATATGGATAAATGGAAGTTATCATGCATCCAAACAAGGTCGAGCCCTTCTTACTCAAATATCAGAAGTTATTCGTAATTATATGTCAATTTTGTTGTAGTGAACTTGTGATTGTCTTTTTCAAATCCTCGCTAGCTATAATCGCAATCCTCGTGGTACGCATTCATATTTATCATTCGCTAACCTATGCAGTACCCTTGATCACTCTTGTTTTTTCTTCGTGCTCCTACCCTAAAAAAATAAACAATAGGCGGCAATAATCGACAGAATAGTTGTGACGTGGATGGAATTATCTAGCATGTCAAATTTAATAACCTTGAGATCATTTGATACTTAGATTAATAAAGTTTACATCGAAACAGAATGCAAGCGGGCAACAAGCTGCGCCGCTAGTCCTTTTTGAATTGCAAAGCCAATCCTAATGGTCCACACATAGGTAATCCAATCTATTTACCAACTTAAGGGTCTAATATCTAACAATACGAAACGATAAGTTAGTTTTTAGTTTCTATATTCATTAGTCTATAGTTATATAATGTCATGTTCGTTCTTTTAATCCCAACTCTAGTTAAGGAAAAAGCCAATGAATTAGTTCACTAAGTATAGCAGTTCTACCAATTGAAATGTTCTCTCAATTTTTAATTCAATAAAAATTAGTATTATTTTAGAGTAAATTACACAAAAGTCCCTGAACAATACATCCAATTTCAATGTCATACCTGAACTTTTAAAAGTAACAATGTGGTACCTTATCTGTTATTTTGGTAACAATATAGTATTCCTTTAACGGGAACAAGTGACGAGGTTATCTTTTTGATGGACGGACGAAAATACCCTTATGAATTTGAAGCTAAATTCCTCAAATTTGTGGAATATTAAAAAAATGCAAGGGCTTCAGTGCAATGTTCTCAGTAATGCTTGGGATCCCTCAAATGTTCCCCATCAAGCGGCTTTTCTTTGTCCACGTGGCTTAATCCAGGCCACAATTGGCTCAGTTGGTCTAAAGAACCCGAACGGTAGTGGATTGATGAGAAACCAACGACTGAGATTGGGTAGCCCGAATCGGACATCAACTATATCCTCACCCTTCTATCGGTGGGTTCAACATAACGGTCCCAAGACGTTCTCCGTCGAAGCTATATATGGATGGCTTGATGGCTTTCAGACCAATGAAGGAGCCAAACCGTTGGAGCACCGGGGATGGACTGTTGCAAGAAATTTGTGATGGTGGTTGGCATTGGAGATGATGTAGACGATGATGGCTTCGCGACTTCTCTGTTGTTGCCAATGTTTATTCATGGACGATGAGTAGGAAGCCTCAAGGTCTGATGAGGCTAATGTTAAAGAAGGGGGCAATGCTTCAGGAACCATTGATCTAACTAGGGGTGCACATGAATCAGATAAAATCCGTAATATGATCCAATCCGTTATTATTGGATTGTATCGATTTGGATTTATAAGTTTAATGGATCGGATCGGATTGGAATTTTACATATCCGTTCATTTATGGATTGGATCGGATTATTGTCAAAATACAATCTGATCCAATCGGTTAATCCGTTAATAAATAATAATATATACTACTTTATTTATTCTCAATAAAGCATATTATATATTACATTTTATTTGAAAGCTATGTGTAAACATCCAAGCTAGTCTCTTTATAAAACCTATTCCAATTCAAGTAACTTGTTGGAAAACCCCTTATCTCACCCTACTAGTTGGTTTAGAAAAAAGTAATACCAACCGGCAATGTCCTTTAGGCCCTTCCAATTTTTCAAACGAAACAAACTTCTAAAAATAATAATAAACCCACTCGGGACCCATTACAAACAAAACACTCACCTACGCCACACACATCTCCACCCTCAGGTGCACACATATCTCCGTCAGATGTTGTCCTTGTCCTAGTTGTGCGTATGCGCAGCCAGGTCTTCTTTACGCATGCGCGGTTATCTAGTTGTAGTTCCTATTTGATATATACAAACTTGCAATTTTATTCAAAGTCAATATGATTCTTTTATGATTTCTACGGATCACAAGTATGTTATTTTGATTTAGTTATACAATGATCGGTTGTAATAAATTCATAACAAGCATATATGTTTTTGCTTTTCAAAAAAATTAAGTCAAATTGCTTTCCAAAAATTAACTATTCTTCTCTTTACATTTATCCATAATCTCAAATTTAGAATCATGATTCGAACATCAAGTTCGACTATGCTGCAAACTTAATCATAGATTAGGTGAGCATTAAAAATCCGAACCAATCCGATCCAATCCGTAATCCGGTGGATTGGATTGGATTTTGCATGTTTAGTGGATTGGAATTGGACACTGATTAAGCCAAAATCCGATCCAATCCGATCCATGTGCATCCCTAGATCCAACTCTTCAAAAGCACAACAACCACGTTCAAATATAATGCATGAAATAAATAAAACCCAAAAGGAGAAGAACGGAACAGATCATCATGCACACATCAACCCAAAGAACTTATTCCAGAAATCACACCTCACTACTCTGTCCAAATCAAAACCAACGCATCAAAAAATCAATGTTGAGTTGTAATTCTTAAATGGGTAAACGGGTCTTTGGATGAGGGACCGTTTACCCCTTCACCCTATAAATGTACTCATCCCCCCTCCTTTACAACTAAACTAGTGAAGAGAGAATCCTAATCCCTTTGAGAAGGAGATTAGGGTTCATGTGTGCCCCCGTGGTTTTTCCCTCATCGTAGGGTTTTCCACGTAAATCCTTGTGTTTTATTTCTCGCTTTTCTTAATGATTGGTAATCAACTTGGTACCAGAGCCACGTTGAGATTCGAGTTTCTCGATTCATGTGCAAACCCTAGCCTCGTTCAGTGTGCCCCCCTCCGTGCTGCCTTAGTCGTCGAAGCCTGCCGCCTTGGAGTGTTTGTCGTTGTGTGCCTACCTCCGTCGATTGGTGAAGCCCCCCTTGTGCGGTGTTCCTGTGCCTGCCGTGGAGTGCTCCTTCCCTCTGTGCGCGACGCTGCCCCCTGTGCGTGACGCCGTCCCTCTGTGCCCGACACCGCCCCCTGCACGAACGGCTCCTCCGTTACGGCACTCCTGTCGTTCACGTCGGGTTCCCTGCCCCCTGCACGAACGGCTCCTTGCACGAATGACGTCGCCCCCTGCACGAACGGCTCCCTACCGCCCTCCTGTCGTTCACGTCGGGTTCACTAGTGCATGACCTTGTGCCCTATGTGCCCCTCTGTGTGTGACTCGCCTGGGCCCTCTGACGGCCCCTGTGCCCTCTGTGCGCAACTCACATGGGTCTTCGATGCCCCCTGTGCCCTCAGTGCGACCCCTCCTTGTGAGCGACACACCTGTGCGCGACGCACCTGTGCGCGACCCGTCTGCATGGCGCGCTCCCCTGTGTGGTGTGATCCATCTGTGGTGGACACGCCTGTGCGCAATCCCCCTATGCGCAATCCCTTTGCGTGCGACGTGCTGAAGCCCTCTCTCACGCTCTCCTGTGTGCGCGAAGCTCTCTGTTCTTGTGCGTGACGCGTCTGTGCACGTGGGTGACCCATGCAGCCTCTGTGCACGCTGAAGCCCCCCATGTCCTGCCATCCTCCGACTTTGGTGGCCTTTTGTGAGTTTTCCTCCCTTCTTGCTTGTGGTTTGCTCGTTTTTTAGACTTCATGGACTCAGAAAATACTGTGGATATGATAACCATCAAAATGGATAATGTTCCGGCTCATGTTACAACTGTGAAGCTAACAAAAAATAATTATCTTATGTGGTCTGCGGCAATGGAGGTTGCCTTAGCTTCACGTGGGAGAGGAGGATATATAGATGGTCGAAAAAAATTCTTACGGTCACGGATAAGTTATATGAACAGTGGTATATTGAGGATAGCCAATGTCGAAATTGGATCATCTATGTTGTATCCTCTGACATCCAACCGCTCATTCTCCAGAAGAAGTCGGCCAGAGACCAATGGCTCACCCTCGAGAGCATGTATGGCCAGAAAAAGCAAGATATCCATATGTACCAATTGAGCAGGGATGTTTACACTATGAGACAAGGAGAGATGACTGTTGCTGGGTATTATGCTTTGTTAAAGACCAAGTGGGAAGAAATTGATTACTACTGTGATGACACTTGGACTAACCCTACAGATCAAAAAAAATATTGGGATGAGACTTGGAAGCAGAGAATTTTTATTTTTCTTAGAGGACTGAATGTGAGTTTGAGGCAACCAGATGTCAACTCCTGACAGGTGGGATTGGGTCTGATATTGAAGAAATTTATCATGCTATTGAGTCCAAGGAACAGCGACGTACTGTTATGAAAGATGAACAGGTATCTCAGTTTGAAAGATCTGCTTTATTAACGAAAGGGGGTAAGAGTGGGTATTGGAATGATAAGAAATGTGGACACTGCAAAAAAACCGGGCATGGGATTGACTATTGTTGGGAACTTCATCCTGAAAAAAATTGAACAAAGGAAAAAAAACCATTTTCAATGACTGCTGAAGGGAAGAGATTAACAACTGATCAGATCAAGGACTTGCATGCATATGTTCAGAAGATATCGGTCTCTGGTAACACCAAGGGGGATGCTGATGTCATCAATGCTACCATGGCTACTGCGACATACAAAGGTACAAATATTTTTCACGATGAATGGATTATTGATAGTGGGGCATCTGACCATATGACAGGCAATTCTAAGATGTTTCACGAATATAAACTTGCTTCAACCGAGATCGAGTTAATTTAGCTGATGGATCCTCTGTATCTGTGGCTGGCAAAGGAAGTATATCTATCATCGATAAATTTATCCTGAAGAATGCTCTTCATGTTTCTGATTTTCCAATCAGTTTATTATCTGTTTATCGCATTGCTAAGGACCTTCATTGTCGTTTAATTTTTGATGAAATGCTTGTGTCCTGCAGGACTTGAGGACGGGGAAGAAGATTGGGATTGGTTTGGTAGTTGATGGCCTGTACCGACTTCCTGCTAGGATCGTTTCAGCTTGGGTCGTTGCCGCTACTGATAATAGACGTGCAGACGTTGGTGAATTGAAGAAATGGCATGATCGTCTGGGACATCCTGGTTACTCTACTCTTTCTGTTTTGTTTCCTAGTCTTTGCAGTAAAGTAGACCATGAATTTTTCTCATGTGAAGTGTGTTAGTTCTCTAAACATACTAGAACTATCTATCCAATTTCGAATAGTAGAAGTACTGCTCCTTTTAAACTGATTCATTCGGATGTTTGGGGTCCATCAAGTATGACGAGTTTAGGAGGTCACAAATATTTTCTTACTTTCAGTGATGACTTCTCCCGCTATACCTATGTGTACTTAATGAAGAGTCGAAGTGAAGTTCCTAAAATTGTTAGAGAATGCGTTCTCTTAATTGAAAACCAGCATGATACCAGGGTCAAAACCTTACGATCAGATAATGCTAAGGAATATTTGGAAATATCTCTTCAGACTTTTCTTCATGAAAAAGGGATTTTACATGAGACTTCTTGCAGCTATACTCCTCAGCAAAATGGTGTTGCTGAGCGAAAGAACAGATCCCTTTTAGAGGTCACACGTGCCCTTTTATTTCAACACAATGTCCCCAGGAGTTTTGGAGGGACGTTGTGCTTACTGCCACTTACCTTCTTAACAGACGTCCCTCTAATGCTATTAAAAAGATGGTCCCTTTTTCTGTTTTGCATCATGAGAAATCACCCTTTGCTCTTGCTCCTCGTATGTTTGGTTGTGTGTGTTTTGTTCACAATTCTGGTCCTGACAGACGAAAGTTGGATCCTCAAGCCATCAAGTGCATTTTTCTTGGCTATTCTTCTAGACAAAAAGGGTATAAATATTATGATCCGTTATCCAGAAAGTTATATGTGAGTAAAGATGTCACCTTTCATGAATGTGACTCTTACTATGGGAAGTCTCCTTCTCAGGGGGAGTCCTTGGATAATATTACCAACACTTATTTTTTGGATGAATTTCTGAATCCCTATGATGACCATGGCGATATAATTACCACTGATAGCAACAGGGATAGTGTCAGGGTCATGAATGATCCGAATGGACGAGAAGAGATATTAGATGCTACAAGAGGTTGTGTGGATAATCAACTACCAAATCAAGATCTCAATCAATCTCCGGATGATCTAAGTTCAGACAACTCTGTAAGTATTTCTTCTTCTCCTGATATTCCAATTGTTGAAACTAATGTTATGGTTAATGATGTGGACGAGGACGATGGAAGCATGAACGATAACCGTCCCATTGCTATGCGCAAGGCACTCGGGACAATCATGACCTCTACTCGGTATCCCGTGGAAGATTTTGTATCCTCCTCGAAGGTGAGTCCGAGATATAAAAGCTTTCTTACTCTTCTTTATTCTCATGATCTTCCAAGGAATTTGGTTGAAGCAAAAGGTAGTCTAAGGTGGGTGAGTGCGATGGACAACGAAATGGAGGCTCTAAAATGGAACAACACTTGGGATATTGTGGACATTCCAAAAGGTGCCCATCTGGTTGGTTCGAAATGGGTATACAATATTAAGTATAATGCTGCTGGAAAAGTGGACAAATTCAAAGCACGGTTAGTTGCAAGAGGGTGTAGTCAGAAGTACGGGATTGACTATCTTGAGACATTTGCTCCTGTGGTCAAAATGAATACGGTCCATGTTATTATCTACCTGGCTGTACAGTTCTCTTGAAAGATGTATCAGCTGGTTGTCAAGAATGCGTTTTTAAATGGAAATATAGAAGAAGAGGTCTACATGAAGATGCCCCCTAGATATGGAGAACCGAGCAAGTGCTGTAGATTGAAGAAAGCATTATACGATCTTAAGCAGTCACCTAGAGCTTGGTTCGAGAGACTAAGGATTGTAATGGTCACTAATGGCTATCAACAAGCTAATGGAGATCGTACCCTCTTCATTAAAAAGAGGGGCGAACAAATTTTTGTCCTTTTGGTATATGTAGACGATATGATTCTGACCGGTAATAATGATGTAGAAATATCCCGCCTAAAACAGATTCTTGCCATGGAATTCGAACTTAAGGACTTGGGTAGGTTACATTACTTCCTTGGTATTGAGATGGCAAACTCCCCTGGTAGCTTGTGTTTGAATCAAAGGAACTATGCGCTCAAATTACTCCAGGACTTGGGTCTGCTTGGATGTAAGCCGGTCACTACTCCTATAGACACTAGCCATAAACTCAGCAAAACAGATGGTGAACCTCTCAATGAAGCTTCAACAGGACGGTATCAGAAATTTTTTGGGAAATTAATTTACCTTACTCTCACAAGACCTGACATTACCTACGCTGTCAATGTGGTAAGCCAATTCATGCATGCACCCACAACAGTTCATATGAATGTGGTTAGCCGAATTTTATGCTACGTCAAGAATTCCCCAGGTAAAGGCCTGGTGTTTAGAAAACATGACAGTGTACGCATTGAAGGCTACATTGATGCGGATTAGGCTGGATCTGTGGATGATAGACGGTCAACATCAGGATATGTTATTTATCTGTGTGGTAACATGGTCATATGGCGAAGCAAGAAACAGAATGTTGTCTCCAGGTCTAGTGTTGAAACTGAATACATGGCCCTTGCAAATGGAGTCACTGAGGTCGTGTGGTTGAAACTTCTTTTAGCAGAGTTGGGTATTGTACCTCTCATGTCGTTAAAGATAGTCTGTGATAATAAAGCTGCCATAAACTTAGCAAATAATCTTGTTATGCATGACAGAACGAAGCATGTGGAGATAGACAAACATTTTATCCGTGAGAAGATTGAAGATGGTCAGTTGTGTCTTCCCTACCTGAAATCTGATGATCATATTGCAGATCTCTTCACAAAGGGGCTGCCTACGACGATCTTTGACCTGAATGTAGGCAAGTTGGGCATGGTTGATATATATGCCCAACTTGAGGGGGAGTGTTGAGTTGTAATTCTTAAATGGGTAAAAGGGTCTTTGGATGAGGGACCATTTACCCCTTCGCCCTATAAATGTACTCATCCCCCCTCCTTTACAATTAAACTAGTGAAGAGAGAATCCTAATCCCTTTGAGAAGGAGATTAGGGTTCATGTGTACACCCGTGGTTTTTCCCTCATCGTAGGATTTTCCACGTAAATTCGTGTGTTTTATTTCTCGCTTTTCTTAATGATTGGTAATCAACAACCAACAAATCCAAACTTCATCAAGAAAGAGAAAGATATAATTTTGATTCTATTTTCTCGCTTCTCTCTGTCATTGATGTTTCTTCCTAGGAGCTCTATAGGGATCCTGTAGATACTCTCGTTTACAAGTCTTAGGGTCTTTCTCCTCGGAGGCTTCTGGATTCACAACCATCCCGCAATGGCCAAGAACAGCATCACCCACAAATCTAAAAGCTTGAGAATTGTAGATACAAGAGCAAGGAAAGTGATGTGGGGTGAATGAGACCTTGGCGGAGTAGTATAGGGGAGGAGGGTCACAATGAAGGTCTCCTTCCTCCTCGAAGAAATGGTTGTGGAGTAGAGTGGCTTGCCTTGCATCGTAGATTCGTAGCAGTGGGTGATGGGAAGCTCGTCGCATGAGAAGTCAATTGTCGACAGAGAGCACACGACCCGATGTCTTGAAACAATATGTGCAGACCTAGAGCTTGTCCCCAACCTCGACATGCATTTGCTCATATTTTAGGAGAGGAGAGGCTTCAATATTTGCAGACCTAAAGCTTCTTTCCATCTTCGATTTAAATGCAATAGAGCCTTGAAATAACGCTCCAGCTCTGACAAGGGACTTGGTAGTGGACCTCGAAGGCGACCTCCGATGAAGGTTGGCTCGATGGGACCCGGATGGTCTATGACGGAGGTCGGATGTGTTTGTTATTGCTTGTTCTTTGAATGATGGATCAACCAGATAGAGACCCAGATCGACGACAGCTGGTGCTGGGTAGTCCTTCCTCCCCAACCGTCCTTTTGTTAGTTAAATATCCGGGAGAAGGCCTGGTGCAAGGTTGTAAAAGTCGGTACTCGGTACTCGGTCGATTGGGTCACTGATTAAGGATTAATCGGCAGTCGGACGACTAATTGGATTTAGTCAAACTTTAATCGGTTTTAAATTTTTATGATTATTTTAAACATATAACTCATTTTTATACATATATTTATAGGGATTTTTACTCGGCAGACCCTATAAACTTTGTCAATTACCTTCACGACCTTTGAAATAACCTAATTCCCCCCTCGACCCCGTAACTCTTACCCCATGAACCCTCCGATTAATCTGTTTGAATCCCGTGGGGGTTCTTGGGGTAATTTATAGGGTCGATGGGGTAATTATATAGTGCAAAAGGTCGTGGAGGTAATTGGCAATGTTTATAGGGTCTGACGGGTAAAATTCCCATATTTATATAGATTTTGTACATTTTTTTACTATCATAATAAAATAAAAGAAGTGATTGAATTTAAATAAAACATTGAGCATATTATAATAAGTTTTCTTATAAAAAAAGCAAAACATATAAGAATATGGTATCTTCAAGCAAAAAATTGGTCGACTAGTGTATCTAGTCAGAATTAGTCGGTACTCGGTCGGCCACCCCACTGACTAGACTAGTCGGACCTGCTAGTCGGGCCAGTCGGGCGACTTTTACAACCCTAGCCTCGTGATACGTTGGCCTCAGGCGGAGATTCTTCAGCATCTGTTGGGGTCGAAGAAGAAGATGGGACGACTAATTTGGGCATTTTAACTTCATCAAAGCAAGGGTATTTACGTCCGTCTATCAAAAAAGATAACCCCCGTCACTTGTTCCCGTAGCGGAATATCACATTGTTATCAAAACAATAGATAAGGTATCACATTGTTACTTCTAAAAGTTTCGGTATAACATTGAAATTGGATATATAGTTCGGAGACTTTTGTGTTACTCTTATTTTTATCATCTTTATTCCTTAAGATACTAATGGGATGTGAAATGTGGATGTGACATTATGTCATGCTACTACATAGGCTCCCCATGAATATGCATTAATATCTCAGCCGCCCCATTGATATTATGGGCAGCAGTGACATTATCATCATATGGAACTAATAGTCACATCAATTGTTTTTTCCTACAATGTGCTGAATTCAATTTTCCAACAAAACAACAGATATAAAGTCAATGCATGCAAGAGGAACACTTAATAAGCAAATTGCAAATTGAACCACCCAAGTTTTAAAATGTTTGAATTTAGTACAATGTGTTGGCATTTGTGCCCCATTTCTGTTAGTAGGATACAACTCCATGGTAGCGAGCAGAAAATCGAACTGAACATGTTTGTATTCGAACAGAGTTCATTCGACTGTAGTTCAAGAAAATGACCATTCTTTTCTAAATAAAATGAATGTGAACTCTAAATTTTAGTTTAATAGATTAACGAATCGAACATACACAAAATATGTGTATGTTCGATAAAAGTTGAAGTTCGAGATTTGTACATGTGTGTGCACAAGAGTGTGTGTGTAATTTCGTGTTTGGACACACGACAAGTTTGGGGTTAAACAACTTGTGGCACTAATAGATGAATTTTCTACCTCTTTAACTTGAATAATTTCTTATTTTTGCTACTTGTTATCAAACTCCAATTATGAACTTGTCCATCTAAGCAAGCCCGGGTTAAACCAAAACGTTAATGGAAACTATCTAACCGAACTCGATTGTTCATTTTTTTAAACAAACTCGAACATATCCTAACGAACCTTTATTCAACCGAACTTGAAAAGAATGTTTAAACTTTTTTAGCGAATCAAACTCGAAAATACATCGTCAGTTCGGTTCGATTAGCAGCCCCATGTGCACTATTAATAACTGTTTCACAGCATATGTCTGATCCAAAGGCGGAGAATAAAACTGCTTACAAAACCTGCTCGTCTCCATCGTCAACTAAGGCAAATATTTAGAACTAAAATTCAGGACTTCCCCTTGATCATTTATATATATATAGAGACCAAACTTTGGGTTCTTTTGTATAATTTACCCCAAAAAATTGCTTATCAAAGGATCCACATCAGCAACGCAAATTGTCGGATACAGATATAACATATTATCCATTTTAATTTATGAATAATAACATGTTCTGGGATGTTAACAGATATGAAAAATGTTAAATCATATCCTGGCATGGGGTCAGATATAATTATTAGCATAAATATTTTATAAATTAGCTTAAATCCATATATAATGTATAGTTTATGCATGAAATCAATATACTAAATGTTTCCGTAATAATAATATCAAATACGATGAAAGAGAAAACATAAAATAATGCTGGGATACAATTAAAAATAGATCTTTACCTATATAAATATATAAAATTACAAATAATAATGTCAATATATATTTATAAGGGGAAAAAGGAGCTTACATCTATGGGTGTAGCTAACTATCTACACCCAGCTCATTTTTTCATTATTTTTTTTAAAACGAAACATTAGGGGGAATTAGATCACTATATATATCATCGTGGTGTTATTCAAAATTCAACTTAATTCGAAACTCATATCATCTTCATCAAGACTATCAAATTTTAACGGTATCAGAATTGTTGGAATTGACCCCTTCTAGATGAACGTGTTAGGAATGTTTGTTTTGCATGAAACTTGAAACACATATTCCCCTCAACATATTAAGAAAATCCCCTTAAGATTTCCTTCAAAAAAACTCAAAAATCATAGAAAAAAGTTCGGATGCAGGTAGTTACCTACACACCTGGGTGTAAGTCCAACAGCTGATCAAATACGGACATATCCGTATCATTGATGCCAATATAAAATTTGGGCTGGCGCCCATCTCTACCTTCCAACCACCTTTTGAGGGCTCTCTTCTGCTCTTCCAACTCCACACCAGTTCTTCCACCCATCTCCTTCCCCATGGGGAAGAACCCAACCTCCACCTCCAACTCCCATGGAACCTCCAAAGTCAAGAGAACACTTCGGAGCTCCCCCCACGGCTCCCCGATGCAGCGGACCTCCATCTACAGAGGTGTCACAAGGTGAGCCTTGATCAACAACCTTCAAGAACCAAAAAGATCCAATCTTTATCATCCCCAACTCGAACCGAATGATGGGTACGCACTTCTCGCCTTCGCAGGCACCGGTGGACCGGCCGGTTCGAGGCGCACCTCTGGGACAAGAGCTGCTGGAACGAGTCCCAGAGGAAAAAGGGGAAGCAAGGTGTTCTTTCTTCTCCTCATCCTCCTCCTCCTTTTTTGGCTGATGCATCTGTGATTAAATTTTGATTGCACGGATCGCTAATCTCTGTATGTTTCTCATGCGAATTTGAGCAGTCTATCTCGGTGAGTCCAATACCTCAATTCTCGTATGAATACACGTGCGTGCATATACGTATGATCATGGTGCGATATACACTTTCAGGAGCATATGATGATGAAGCAGCAGCAGCCAGAGCTTATGATCTTGCAGCTATCAAGTACTGGGGGAAGGAAACCGCCCTTAATTTTCCTGTAGATCTCTTGATCTTATTAATTATCTGTATTATCTTTCTCGATTCGATGTATTTAAATAAAAAAATCCTTTGATTTGTTTTTCAGCTGCGAAACTATGGGAATGAGATGGAAGAAATGGAAGGCCAGTCCAGAGAGGAGTATATTGGATCCCTAAGAAGGTGATTGGTCCTTTTCTGTACTTTTTTTTAAAAAATATTTAAAAAAAATATTTTGAAAAAAAAATATCACGACAAAATTGCAAAAACAAAAACAAAAACGGGTGCTCTTTTTTGATAATTCCAGAAAAAGCAGTGGATTCTCCAGAGGTGTTTCCAAGTACAGAGGCGTTGCAAGGTACACTTAATGTTTTAATTATTACCATGTTAAGTTTCTAAAAACGTTGTCAATTGCAAATATTTATATACTATTTTTTGCAAAATTTCATTCCATATATGTCCTTTTAGACGTAAATCCCCAAATTCTCTCTCCATGTCTAAGCGAGGTTACTTAGAGGCTTAAATACTAATTATTAAAAATCATTATTTAAAAAAAAAAACCTTTATACGGAATAATAAGTGTACCATTATAGAGAAGAGGAAATAATGTTATTTCCAAACAGGACCATCTTTATTGGTAAATTAATAAATTTTAATTTAATTTTGCAGGCATCATCACAATGGGAGATGGGAGGCCAGAATTGGGAGGGTATTTGGGAACAAGTACCTATATCTTGGGACATTTGGTAATTCTACCACCCTTCTTTCTGTTCTTCACAAATAAATTAATGTGCCAACACCTTGTGGTTTTCATATTTACACAGGCAAAATTATAAGCTAAATTCTTTTAGTTTTCTTAATTGCAAACTTAATCTAGCATTAACGACCCAAGAAGACTACACATTAACTTATATAATTCTTAACCCTATAATAATATTCGTATTATTATGTGTTGCGTGAATCGCGTGACATCGAATCCTGATTCGTCCCAGCGGGTGTCTCGTAGATTCCATCCTAGGGGGCTCTAACTACGCGACTAGCGAAACAAAGGAGGCAAGGATAGTTGTGTAATACAAATATTAATATGGGCATAAAAATAAAAAATTCTAAAAATAATATTTCCTTACTTATTTGGGCTTCAACCCCTTCTAAGTAGTTTCTAGGGTTTGATGGGAGCATGATTTCTTGAAAACAAAGGGGTAGGTTCAACATTAGATCAGTGTCCGGGGATCTCAAACTCAAGGAGTTGTATGATGGTAGTACAGTGTGTCTACACCTTAAAAGATACATATTCAAATTTCAAGGGAGACACTTCGGACCCTCGAAATTACCGAGCCTACCGTTAAAAAAAAGATCCATTACATCGTGTGCCCATTTGATCCCACGTACATCAAAAGAGATTAAATGGACCTTTATTCATTGCCAACGGTGGATTAGTATAAACAAATCACGACACTTTTACACATGACCCTTTGAATCTTGTCAAACTACATCATACCCCCCCGTAACATTTGTAATTACACCGTTGGTAACATGTTTACCCTCCGTTTGTGATAGGGTTACTCCACAATTACTCTTCAATTCTGGGTTTAGAATTGATGCAGCGGATCCTACTTTTACCGCTCAAAAAATAACACACCATATCATCTTTACCATCCAGATCTTCCTTACCATCCAAACACCTATTATTTACAAAAAAAAAAAAGTTGCACATCTTACTAACCGTCAAAAGAAAGCTAACTTCAACCCAACCCACCCAACCTCCGTTTGGTTGCAAGGTTGGACAGGGTTGGGTTGGCCCAACCCGGGGTACTCCTCCTTCCAACCCTCCCAATCCTCCTTACAGTTTACTACTCACAGGGGTACCCCAACCCAACCCTGCACAACCCTGCAACCAAAAGAACCCTTAGGGTCGTGTAAAAATCCCATGTATTTATTTCATAACACTAAAAAAATATAGTGAAAGAAGACATAAAGCATTGTTACATACAGTTTCACGTAAATTTACAAGGGTTTAATGTCGATGCCCCCGCATCACATTTCAACAAAAAAATTTTTAGCATACCACCATATATTTTCATCACTATATCCCTCTAATATGTCATTCCAATTTCGTCAGAAACAGATACTCCTATACCCTCCATCAAGAACATTTCGATTACAATAATTCTATGACCATTTAAATTACTTGTTCTAATGTATGTCATCTCACTTTTTCTCTCCCGATGCTCTGCAACTATATATCTAACAGCTTTAACTAGACGTCAGCTGTCTGCGACTCTTTCTATGATCTTCCTGATTTTCACCTGACCCACGAAGCCTCACCTTGCAACATGACCTCTCACGCGGTCTTTGGAGTTCTCTGGTCTACCTTGACAAGAAACTCTTATAAGAAAATGAGACCCCATGCCATCTAGATGGAAGGCATATGAGTCTCTGTTTCTGACAAAATTGGAATGGCATATTAGAAGGATATAGTGATGAACAATACAAGGCGGTATTTTTGAAAAAAATAGAAAAAATCACCAAAAAATGGAGGCGAGAGCTGCCCTCATTTTCCCAATTTACAATTATATTTAGTATTTAAAATATGCGGTTGTATCCCTATTCAATTCAATTTAAATAAAATGGATAAAGATGTTAAAATCTGAATCATGCATTCAAATTCTAAGAAAGCGTGTATACGAGGATGCCCATCAAATCACATTAGTGAGGAGGCAATATTTATGAAAAAAAACGAGTATTTTTGGAAAATTTTCCGACTGGAAATAAGTACAATCTTACTTCTTATCGGCATAAGCCCGTCAAATCACATTAGTTGGGAGGCCTCGAACCAACTAACCAAAATTAGGGTTTTTAGTTGGACCATCCTATGTTGGTTCAACCAACTGAGAATTTAATTCGAGTTGACCCAACCGATAGTCAATTTCAACATCATCACTTAATGATGGTGATTAATCGAACATTTGGAGGACGATGAATCGTAATCAGATATTGACTGACTAATGCCAACCTAAATGCAGCTACTCAAGAGGAGGCCGCGGTGGCCTAGGACATGGCCGCAATCGAGCATCGCGGCCAGGCTGCCGTCACCAACTTCGACCCGAGCCACTACCTCAAGTGGATCCGACCCGACCGCAGCTCAACAGTCGTGAGCCAGACGCAGGTAGAGGAAGATGCTGATACTACTTCATCTATTGCTTCTAGTACAGGTACCAAGCCAGCCGCTACACCGGATTGTATTGATGACACAACTAAGCAGCATCAAGCGTCGCAACGAAGCTTCCCAGATGACATTCAGACTCAATTCGACTACGTTGACGACATCATCTTCGGGGACCTAGACACAATCTCATCTACGATCTTCGAATTCGAGCTCAATTCCACGATTTGATTGATAATTTGCCATAGCTAATAAACAAAAATTGCATTCTTTATAGCGATATTGAGTAGACAGCAAAGGTTTAAAGCTCATGATACTTACTAAAATTTTAATAAAAGTTATTTGCAGCAATTTCGTCCATTTTTGTATTCGTAATGAAGATAATCTACACATATTTTCACAACAAATATGTACAGGACTTTTTGTTAACGTTAATTACGACTCCTTACATTCTATAAATATTCAACATATACAAGCACTCGTTGCTTTCGACATATAATTATATCGAATGAAAAAACTTGAGAACCATATATAGACTGCACATATACCATTACACTTTTCATATCTACAGTTGACCCCCACAGATATGTGAAATCTTCTATATTTCCTTCTTTCTCTATCTCTATCTCATAGGGAAAGTGTATGAATCGATATTATTACATTTAAGTTTCTTCCCGATATCTCTCAATGAAAATCTCATATTGGATCCAAAATGAGCAGCAAAACAATTCGTTGTTCACACGCGCCGCACACCAACTCATATGAAGACGACAATGCTGCTTGAGTATCGTCGTGTTAATCATGAGGCAAATCATTCAGTTGAAGTTGCGGTAAACCATTTTCTGTTTCATACAAGGAATACTTTTCACCTATAGCCACAGGACTTTCCTGATGTCTTTCCAAGTCCACCTCCTCAAAGCGGAGGACTTAGTTTGGTTGCAGGGTTGGATAAGGTTAGGTTGGCCCAACCCGGGGTACCCCTCCTTCCAACCCTCACAATCCTCCTCACAGTTTACTATTCACAGGGGTACCCCAACCCAACCCAACCCTGTCCAACCCTACAACCAAGCGGTGCATCACTTTCTCAATTGAGCTCTTAAGTCGGAACTTGAAAAACAGATCAATTCGACCATACACTCACCCTCTATTTGAATTCAACCCTAACTCCTGAAAGTTTGACTTGACTTCGACAGAGGGGGAGGGCATAGACATTTGGTGTCATCTACCCCGGGGAAGAGTAGTCGCCGGACGAACCCAGCCAAGCCAGAGTTAGGAAGGGACTGACCAGTTGCACTTCGACAAAGCGGTATCCCTCTCAGAAATATACTGCTCATAAAACTGACAATGTTGGAAACCTCAAAAAGTTCAAAGTGTCAACCACCAGAGTTTTTTAAAGAGTTGTGAATGTATTCAAAATTAACCATTGACTGAAGAAAGGAAATAAGGGCTGAGAAATTCGACACCATTTTTTTCGATTGAAACGGGCAGAAGATAGGTAATCAGAAAATACTCACTGTTTCTCCCGACATCAAGATCAGGTGTCATGAACTATACTTGAGAATAGCAAGTCGTTTACATCCACAGGAATACCAGTAATTCCTTCTGTCCAATGAATGCTAATGCATTAGAACATATCAAAGTAGCTATGACAACTAAAAAATTGTGACAGTCTGTGTACCTGTCTTTGATCCAACGTGTGCCTTCCACTCATCTATTATCTGCATGAAGATTTGGATTCATATGTTAAATTCACTGAAGTTGACCCGCCAAATCAATCCGTATGACTACCGCGACTCTTCTGCAGTAAAAAGATGTTCGAAGCAGTTCATGAATGGAGTGAATCAAGATGTTTTGAAATCAATTGTTTGAAAATATCAATCCAAAAACAGAAACAATCTAAGCTTAGCAAGTGGAATGAAGTAAGAAATCATTGTAGTAAGGCCCGAGTCTGCTAGCACCAAGAGAGTTCTTGATCTTGTATTGCAAACGCCTCACCGTGCAAGTCTTGGAGACAAAGCACGATTAATTGATTTCGGTTGCTTGCTGGGAAAAAAGTGAAAAGCTTCAGCACAATTTTGAATCAACAACCATTCAAGTATTCAACTGAACACTGTTAAACAAGGAAATCTAAATAAAGTTGATAAGAAAATAAATGTTATTTGTTAGATCCTTCACTCTACAGGTTCCTAGCTTCTTTCCTTGCAGCACAAGCTTGAATGCAGCAAAAACAAAATGCAAAATGCGATAATAAATAGTTTGACAGTATCAGATAGTGTGCGTACAGTGGCAAGCGTAGATGGTATACACCCAAATAAACATAACATTGAAAGGAAGAGTATACACAGAAATTAATAATAACATTTTTAAGGTAAGAGTATAAAATATCTACCTGCTCCAAATTTGTATATTCCAGATTATCTGCATAACTCAAAGGTGGAAGTCCGCAAAATGCTAACAGACGCTGCAAGGAGCTCCTTTGACCGAGCAAAGCTGCACTGGCCTTATCTATCAAATCCTATAAACCGGTTGCAGATAATCTAAGAAAAACATGCGAGTCTTGCTAGAGCACTTGAAAAATTAAACTCAATTTCAAATCCACAGATAGAATTTTGAGCAAGTTAAGAACAAGTGATCGAACCATTCATACACATCTTGCGGTGAGTTTATATACCTGGTGATTCTACATCCATATCCACTCAAAGAAAAAGAATGGCAAATGTGTAATATCATAATCTGTCAGATTTAATTTAAGCCAGATAATCAGCACCACATTCAACACATAACAGACTAACCTCACATATATCTCACTTATCCAATTCCATTTCCATAATTAGTTTTGTTTAACTTCATAGCTACACAATTTCATTACCAACAAACTTCGACTTACTACCCACTTAGAATGGGAAACAATTAAACAAACACTATGAGATGCTGGTCTTTCCCCCCAAGTTTAAGCTCATATGCAGAGAATCCAAATCAAAACAAGCAGAAATCGAGAAAATTGATGATGCTTCCCCGTGGAAACAACATAATTTCTTTACCCAAAGGTAACACTTTGAACAATGGATTAAATAACATTCAAATGTTCCCTGTACACATTTATAGGAAAAATATGCATGGATGCACAGATTAAAAAAAATACAAGGATGTATAGGAGAAAAGATATTTTTATTACCACCCAAATCAGCATTTTCAAGAGAGGAATTTAATCAAAGCTGCATCACTTCAATCAACTTCAGCAAAAACACCTTTACTAAACATGCAACTTCCTAAATTAGATGTAAAATGCAACAACAACAACAACAAAGCCTTTTCCCACCATTGAGTAGGGTCGGCTACATTGATTCTCCGCCTCCATTCAGACCTATCATGGGTCAATCCCGGGCTTATATCCAAAAAACAAAAATCCCTTCGTATAGTCTCTTTCCAACACTTCTTGGGCCGTCCTCGCACTCTCTTAGCCGGCTCAACATCCCAACACTCGCATCTCCTAACTGGTGCATCCGTTGATCTTCTTTGCAAATGACCAAACCATCTTAAGCGGTTTTCTCGCATCTTATCCTCGATCGGAACTACACCCACTTTCTTTCTGATTGCATCATTTCGAATCTGATCTTTACGTGTGTGTGTGTGTGTGTGTCCACACATCCACCTTAGCATCTTCATTTCTGCTACAACCATTCTCTGCACATATCTATGGTTCACAGGCCAACATACAGATCCATAGAGCATAGCAGGTCTCACGAATCACGGCTTCTTTGTAAAACTTTCCTTTAATTTTTAAAGGAATTTTCTTATCACAGAGAACAGCAGAGGCTCCTCTCCACTTTAGCCAGCATGTATTTATTCGATTAGTAGCATTTCCATCAATTTTCCCATCATGTTGCAAAATAGATCCCAGATATCTAAAAGAATCTCTCTTCCAAATGTTATTGTCACCAATCTTCACCTCAATTCCTTCACCATTGCTTCCATCAAAGGTGCACTCCATATATTCCGTCTTAGCCCTACTAATACGAAATCCTTTAGTCTCCAATGTATGTCTCCAGACGTCAAGCTTCTCATTTACTCCATCTCTAGTCTCGTCAATCAACACAATATCATCAGCAAATAACATACACTAAGGTAACTCATCCTGAATGTGACTTATCAACTCGTCCATAATCAAAGTAAGAAGAAATGGACTCAAAGCTGAACCTTGATGTAAACCAATGTTGATGTCAAAATAGTCAGTTTTCCCAGATAAAGCTTTATCATACATGTCCTTAACTCAGCCATAGCAGGTCCCAAGCCCGGGTAAATGAGGAGGGAGCGTAAAACAGTCGGAGACAACTTCCTAAATATTATTTTAAAAAAATACTATTTAGGAAGTTGACTCATGACAGTCGGATCTTTTCAACATGGATTCAACATTGTAAAATGCACCTAAAGAAAAAACAAGGAATGCAGAAACATCTTTTTTCCAAGACCTTCATAACATTTGCATACATCTTCGGTAAAGACGCCTTGGCAAAATGTGATTTACTAAGCCAATTACAAAACATGCTTTTACAAAATACATCAAACAAAATAGTATGTTTTTTTAAAAGACAACTTCACTATTTCGAACAAGGACTACTTTGTATTCCCTGCATCCACAAATTATTTAACACCATATAGACTATGTGAGAAAAATATTGTTTCCACATTTACGGTAAGGAATGCATAAACATGTAACTAAATGGATGGTATCATTCTTGAGATAATCCTTATTAGGCATGTAAAGGGGAAAGATATTTAGATGGATACTAGTACAATACGAAACATGGTTCAGGAATGCAATATGTGTATGCATTCGGACATGTCATTACATAGTGAATAAGCATAATGTGGGGGGCATATGCAAGAGTATATGCAATCGTATGCGGTTTTCTAATTTATAATTTATAAAGAAATGGCTATATATAATTATGAGTTTCGAATTTATGGAATAAAATGGAGTTACTGACTTCACGGAGCTTAAAACAATCTCTGTTGATAATAAAGTTGCATGTGATAACGTTAATCTCCAATATATAAGTACCATACAAAAAATGACACAAATAATATAAGTTAATTAATGTTTGTATTTGTAACATCCCGGACTTAGGTCCCCAGTCCATTATCGAGGAAAATTGACTCTGACAACTTGTTGGATTCGAACCCAAATGGATCCGTTGACAACCATCCAAAATACTTAAGCCCAAGTTGTCAAGTAGTAATCCCAACCACTTATAACTCACTCTCACACTTTGTGAGTTTTACATGTAGGACTATCTGTGGGGGTATGGATGTTACAACCTCCCTCACTTATATTCGCAGCATCCCCGTTTCGACATGACCCATCACTTTTTCCCAGTGACAGCGCCGGTTGCACGCTCCAGGTAGCCATTTCCTCCTATCTCTTTGTAGGGATGGCTCCACCTCTCGAATAGCACTTTCCATTATCAGAGGGAAATTGGCTCTGGTACTATTTGTAACGTCCCGGGCTTAGGTTTTCGGTCCATTATCGAGGAAAAATAGCTCTGACAACTTGTTGGGTTCAGACCCAAATGGATCCGTTGACAACCATCCAAAATACTTAAGCCCAAGTTGTCAAGTAGTAATCCTAACCACTTATAACTCACTCTTACACGTTGTGAGTTTTAGATGTGGGACTATCTTTGGGGGTATGGGTGTTACAGTATTACAAATAATTTCTTGCATATAAGTATTATTCTCCTAAATACAAGCTACAAAAAATAATTAATAGAAATAAATACTAAAGTCTAAGTAATATATCAATTCTATCTAGAATGTAGATGAAATATACGTTTTATGTGACCGAATAGGCAATTGTGTGGATCGAATATGTAGTGTAGACCGCATAATGCACTACATAGACAATGTGGTTCAGCCTACCTACCACATAAGCATATGTTGCCATATACACAGTTCGTGCAGGGGCATTCCTGAACAATGACACCAAGTGTGATCATATATAGAGGTACTGTATAACTCAATTCTTATTAGGATTTTCCTTTAGAGTTCATAATCCTAATTTAACTTCCAATCCTAACATTAGTGGGGAATATCCCCAGTATCAAGTTAGACAGCTAGCCTCGAGGCTTTGGAACTTTCTTGAAGAAGAATAGTCAATTCAGAGATAGAGTGACTCTCTTCGGGGAATCAATGCTCCTACCTGAACCCCTCTAAGCTTTTTCCGCGCATATTAGACTCTCGTGGATGCATTGCGGATCGGGAACCAACAGCTTGCTTATTCCCCAACGACTACCTTTGTCGTTTCTATCAGATCAGGCAAGTTCATAAGTCAGGGGAATCAAGCATACTCCCGGAAAGCACAAGAAAGACTAAGCTCAAATTCAAGCGTCGGGGGCATCGGCATCCACGCGTGAGAGCCGGCATGTTCTCCCTGTTGAATAGAGATATTGGACAGCCAGGGTATATACGTAAATACAAGATGATTTTTTTACTATTATTGGGTTATTCATTAAGATCCATACTAATACAACTCCTAATATTAATAAATGATTGAAAATGGCCGTTTTCCTCGAAATGAAGCTCGTACACACCAAATCAAAGATCAATACACGCGCGAAAACGAAGAAAGATAGCACCTTTGAGGCGAAAACCCATTCACCTGCTTTTCAGCAAGGAGCTCGCGGCATATCCCTTTCAGCATGGTCAGATCCTCCTGCATCTTCTTCACCCTCGCAACGATCTTCATCGGGTTCGCCTGCACCAAAAAAAACAAGTCGATCACACAAACACCTCTCGGAACTGATCAAAGAGCAAAGGATTTAGGGTTTTTTCTGTGCGAGGGATCGTACATTGTCCGGATAGGAGGGTTGGAACTCCTTATCGAGGTGGTGGTGGTGGACGAGGGAGAAATCGCGGGCGGACTTGGAGAGCAGCTTCAGCACTTCGTCGAGGGCGGGGTGGTGATGATTCCTCGCTTCTTCTCTCGCCATTTTGCTATAATTTTAGGGTTCCAAATGAAACCTAAAAGAAGAAATATTTGCATATGCATCCTTGTAAGAATAACATCGAAAACCCCCTTCTTGGCATCCTAACATTTAGGTGTGTTTGGTTGCCGGATTATCTCGAGGTAAATTGAGGAAGTGTAACACATTTTTGTATTTGGATAGAGGGTATTGGGTTGAGAGGGTTTGTTCTGATGTGATTGTATTAGTTTAGAAAAGTGAACAATTATTATGATGTGATTAATTGAAGTTTGAAAAAGTGGGTAGAAGTTAAGTATTTTATAATTTTTAAATGATATGATGGTATAATATTATTTTTTGGGAATGGATAAAAGAAAATTTATTTATTTAATATATTAAAAAAGAGATAGTGGTGGGCCCCACATGATAGATAAGATATGACTTTGGGGGGTAACCCCCATGCCGAATGGCCTCTTAGGAATATAAATATAAGTGTCATCATATTCTTTTTGATCCGCATTTAATTTGGTAAGAGGAAGATCATCACAAGCATGGTTACAGATTTCACGATCGGACGAAATTTCGTCAAAAATTCGGTCACGATTTCGACATGGGATCGAAATTTCGAGCAAATATCAATATGGAGGCCTTCCTTCACAAATGTTGCTCGATTTGGGCGAAATATGATCGAAATTTACTGAGGTGAAATCTCGTTTCGACATGGTATTGATATAATATCCGATATCGAAATTAAAAACCTTTGTCACAAGTACTTTGGTGGAAAGATGTTTCGATCTCTAATGATGCCCCCAAACACACACGTTACCTCCACCATGTAGTCATAAACAAGATTCCAACATGGGGACGGCTAACGCCCTTTGGAATTTGCTCTGATCAAAAGCGTTTGTTCTATGATCACCCAACCGAATCATCAGATCATCTTTTCTATGGCTACCCATTCCCTTGATCTATTTGGGTTGGAGTTTGTGGTGCTCTTGAGCTGCCTCCCCTCCTTGAGACAACAACATCCATGCTTTCATGGAGGTTACCATAAAAGGGCAAGGATTGGACCTCATCTCTCAAGCCTAGTCGAGGACTACTATAGTTGTTGATGTTTGGTGGATTTGGAAAGATTGTAACAAATAATGGACATCATCTAGCAAATCCTCCCATAATCCCACTTCTCACATCCTCTGGGAGCTCAGGACCCTGCTTGAATGAGCTATATTGGGCTTTCAAAGTACTTTCCTGGTTACTTTTACCCGACTACTTTGGAAGTTGAGATTATTGTCTATGGGTTAGCGATGAAAGAGGATATATCTGAATATCCGCATACAGTATTCGAAAAATTACCGAATACGGATATCTGTATCTGAATATTAATCGAATACGGATCGAATGTGGATATGGATTTTAAAAATTTTTTGAATACGGATACGGATATGGTAATGGCTTGAATATCCAGATCCGGATCCGGATATCCGAATACAATATTTAATATTATTTTATATTTTAGTTAATATGATATAAGCCACAACCCTATGCTACTATGTTTGTATTATACATTATAAAATACAATATACTAATGATATTAATAAACTTCTGTTTTTTTGGAGATGGGCACAAACAAAAAGTACGAAACCATATCCCCCTTTTTGCTTCCGATCAAGAACTCGTATCACCTTGTCGTTCCCTTTTGTCATGATGCAAATTATTTTCATTATCATTGTTTTAAATTATTATGAACTTTGAAAAAAAAATCAATTCGTATTTGTATGTAGTTATTATTCAACATGTATTCAAATTCCATGTTTATTGGATCCATATTTGGATTTCACTCTTTATTCGATTTATATTTGAATTAGCTCTTTTATCCGATATGTGTTTGGGTTCGTTCTTTATTCGATCCATATTCGGATTCAATAAATATCCATTTCGGATTCGTATACGTATTTTTAAGGATATGGTTTCCTTAATGCATATCCGAATCGTATCTGTATTCGTATTCAATAGAGATGAAGTGAATATGGGTATGGAAATAGACTATGCAACATAATACATAGGCGATGCAGGAGATGCATAGGCTGATTTCTGAGTTGTCTGGGAGGAGCACATGTAGTTCGCCTCCAATCCTTTCACCTTGAGACCATGGTAACGACCCTCGTACATGTGCCTAGGATCTATTATTTTAATTGTATTAGCCTATTGTGATTATGTTGGGATTTTATATTAGAATGTATCCATATATATGTTGTATATAACATACATTTAAATTTTATATGCATATGTGACTGAATTTGGCGGTTTCAATTATGCAGTTTAGATTTGAAACTGTGATTGAAAGGCATGGAGCTTTTGAATGCTGCATTTGCATTTTATCCCTCTATATATTGCATTTTATAGGTGAGTGTATGTAAAAAAGTGGAGAACAACAATTGATAGCCGTTGTTGTTTTTCAGTTCCTTAATATACATCGGTTAGAGTAACCACTGCATATAATAGAGCAGTTATATATGCAATGGTTAAATTGGTGTCATTAACTTGAAGGATATAAATGACGATTACGTAACTGTCGTATATACATTTACCATTTTGCAATGCATATAATGGATGTGACGGTCGTTCCTTACGACGATTAACTAAAATCGTCATGAATAACAAACGCTTAACTTAATGTCACCGCAGTCACGATGGATGGAGATTAGTAGCGGTGACCCTTCACCGTCGTAAACAAGTTAGATTCCAGTAGTGATAACATCTCGACTTTCCATCAGTTAAAACTGATGACCCAACACTCTCTCTAAACAATACCACAAACGTTTTTTTTTAATTCTTCGATTACCTCACTTTCCTCGAATATTAGATTATTCATTGATATCTAGGTCATATACTAGTTGTATTGTTAAAAAATAAATTAATGATCGATAATTTATATTGAGTGTATACTTTCCGAATATACATATTCAACGTGTGACAAAACTTCGTATGTATTGTCCAGAACATATAACTCTACCGCTTCGACTTAACATACGAGTTCTCACATTTCTAAATGACTACCCACTCGGCTGAAATATAAAGATATATATACATATACATACATATATATATATATATATATCTACATATGTGGTTAGAATTTAATTACGTAGAAGTGATTATGAATGATCTCCACGTCATTGTTCAGTTATCTCGTGTAGAATTTTACACCTTCCTCCGTGATGTATAGTATATTTATGAATCCTTCGAACTTATATTTTTACAAAACTTTCAGTTTAGAAATAACATTTAGCTGCACAGACCAACCCATTAGAGAAAAAATATTTACTATTTAAGAAGATTCTTTTTAATGATACCTCTCGAAATCGTATACTCAACGGTAGTTAACCGATCCGCCGACTTTAGCCTCGTACGACAAGTGTACCATAAGATGGTCCACTGAATCAATGAACTATAACGGAAAAATATTTTCCAGATTGAATAAAATGACCAACACATTCTTTTCAAATTTCATTATGCCAGATAAGCTGAACTTAAAAGATTAAATGTGTTTGAAGAAGTTGTTGAGTTGTGCCAAAAATGTGCAATTGGCTTGAGGAGCAAACCTTTAATGCAATCGGTAATAACTATTAAATAAAAACATCACAATCGTTACTTTTTATAGCCTTAAAATAATTCTTTTTCTAATCAACTATTTTCAAAATATTCAACACATACCTATATAGAAATCTTAATCATAAGGCCTACGCATATAATTTGTTTAATTGGTTTTTTCTTAACGTGTATTTTGCATTTGAAATGGAAAATAAGTCATCTACATTCTCTATTAAAGACAAATTTAGACGAGCACATATATTTATTAAATCTCTTCATATGTTATCATTTTTTTGATTTCCCAGGAGTACCTAACATCGTATGAAATACATTATGGAATACATTTTTCTGTATACATCACGTCCAGATTATGAATAATACTGAGTTTTTCCAATATGTTAACGGTTAGAAGATGCATATATTTATCTAACTATTATCTACCCAAAAGTTGTTAAGTGTATCATCGCTATATGCCTTCAACTTGAATAATCGGGCGTGGAATTCTTCTCCTGACAGTTTAAATAATGGCGATGAGTCCTCCACTGCATTCCTTTTTAATGCCATCTTTTGTCTTCAATAAGAATAACGTAGTGGGAGAACTATCTATATTAGTTAAAGAAGTATAACTTTCTAGTGCACCGAATCTTAAATGACTTTATCTTCTCCATACAATACATACAACTCTGTAATCCATATGTATACTACCCAGATAATATACCATATGTTGCGAAATAGGTAATGATCCACATTAGTCCGACTTTCATTAGGAATTTTTCTTTGTTAATAGCATCGTAAGTTTCCGCACAATTTTTCTACAAATCCTTCAACTAATCTTTTAACGGTCGTAGATAAACATCGAAAAATATACTTCGATGGATCGGGACATGAACAAGAATAAAAAGGAATATATATGGTCTTTGTTACACAACCAAAATGGTAGATTATACGGTTTTGTAATGACAAATCAAAACGAGTAATCCCTACTTCGTTCATATGGTTTAAACATGTTACTCAACACATCGATTACTACATTTCTCTCATCTATAGAGAATATTGATAATGAATCCATCAATACACACCAATATTGAGAATTAGGAGGATGCTTGATGAACCATCATATTTATGTTTGGTATTTTCACATCATCTCTTTTGAGTATTCTCCATAGTACAAAATATGGTGATCCGGTCCATCAATCTGATCCTCAGACATACCCGATTTACTTGTCTTTTTTAACCTTATAGAAACTTTTGGTTAACTCATTTTACTTAGATAACATTCTCTTTATCAACTTTATTGTGGCGTCAAAAAAGAATTATTATATTGTACTAATTCTTCAAAGATAATAACTTGACAACAATAGATAATTTACAAAAATTAAGGTAGAAAGGTCATAATGGCTCCTCTACCTTCCTTAGTAAGTCCTTAAAATGCTTATTGTTTACATCGTTCTCATCTACTTCAGATGCCTTCTTGAATATAGGTCTCGCCACATCTCTAATCATTTGGAAAAAATATTCTTAGTATCATCATTACTCTTGACACTAGAATTCTTCTTCTCATTGTCTATATACCATGTTGTATAATTGTTAGAAAAACCCTTTCTATATAAGTGTTCTGCAATGATATTCCTTGATTCTTTATTCAGTAGGTCGCACTTCTTGCAAGGATACATGGTATTTCCTTATCAATCAACAATCCCCAACTCTTGTGTGTAAAGTAAAATTAAGGAAGCCTTACACGCCATTTAAGAATATGACGCTCAGAGAAGTATTAGGATCCAAATGATTTTACATCCAAGCACGAGAATGGTCCATCACCTAACCTAAAATATGAGGATATCTCGAGATTTGCTCATCACATACGAATGCCACATACGTTATTTACATTGGCCTTGATCATTTATTACGTACCTATAATTACACTCACCCTCCGACACACATACCCATGTACTTGAGATGAGACAAGGAAAGAATATTTTATTTCATTTTTAGTGCCCATTCTGATAATTTTGGACACCATATATATTCATTGTATGTAAGTTTTACTCTTTACACAATTTTAGCAACATAACTACATACCTCTCCAATATACCTCATAAATCGACCTTTAAAAGTTTAATAATGCATGAAAAAGATATTGACAAACCTTTAAAATATCAATTTAGTATATAGATAGGATTTTGGTTATCGTGTCGAAAACTATGAAAGAATAAATCTTATATGTCAGGAATATCTATGCAGTGTATACATCGAAATCACCAAGGACCCCCTTACTTCGAGATCTTCAAAACTAAGAAAAGTTAATATTCATTTCATAATATACACAAAGCTTAAATCATTTATATACATGTACTATATACACATAATTAAATAAGATATATGTATTTTACGATAATGCATATTGACCGGACATTTGACTCGTTTGACTTATTCACTACATTTCTAATAACTTTTGCTCACCTAAAATGTAACTAGCAGATAAAATTTGTCTTCCCTCGATCTCTTAGAAAGATGTTCGAATATCACATTATACTCATTTGAATTGATTGGAATCTCCTTTTCAATTGTTCATACCCTTACCCATACATGGTCGATATTGTCTCTCCATACCCTCGTATACACCCATATGCATATTCCTATTCCTCATACACTTGGATACATGCCCAAACACACCCATACATTTCTCAATACACTCTTACACACCTAGATGCATATTCAAATTCCTCACAAACTTGCATACAAGCTCATACACTCCCATACGCTCTTGCATTCATGGCCACATTGTATCATACACTTTTACACGCTTACATGCATGCCTATATATTCTCCACACACTTCTATACATTACCATGATATACCAATACACTCTTACGTATATGCATATAACCCTCCATACATGCCCATATCTATTTATACACTCTTACACACCTACATGCATGCCCATATTTCTCACACTCTTGCATAAATATCTAAATACACCTATACATGATTCCTATATCTCTATATACCATTGTATACACCCATATACATACTCCTATTCTTCACACACTTGCACACGTGCTCAAATACACCCATACATGATCAATACACTCTTACACACCTACGTGAATATCCAAAATCCTTACACACTTGCCTACATGCTCATATACCCCTATACGCTCTTACATTCATGCCCACATTGCATCGTGCACTCTTAACACACCCATATGCATAGCCATATTCCTCATACACTTGGATACACGTCCTAATACACCCATACATGATTATATACATGTCCATACCCCTCCATACATGTCCATACTCCTCCACACACTCTTACACACCTATATGTATACTCATATTCCCCACACTCTTGCATGCCCAAATACACCCATACACGACCCATATACTCCCTCCATACCCTCACACACACACACATACATACATATCCATATTCCTCACAAACATGCATACAAACTCAAACACATCATACATTGCTCCGTACAGTCTTACACATCTATATGTATACCCAAATTCCTCATATACTTTGCATGCATGCCTAAATACACCCATTCATTCCAACATCACACCATATACTCTTACACACCTACATGCATACTCACATTCCTTACAAACTTGCACACATACTCTTTCCCATTTCATACACTCTTGCATAACATACATTGCTCCATATACTCTTATATGATCATATTCACTCACATGTTCCACACATTATTGTATACATGCCCCAATACACCCATACATTATTCCTATACTCTCACCATATCCTCATATATGTTTACCAATGATCAAGTGTTTTGAATTTATTTCTTCTTTTGGTCGCGTTTATTAAAATTTTAATTATTTTGAGAATTTTATAAGATGTTCATTATACGAGTGAGCAATACCGCTCGAATGTAACAATAACTGAGAAAATTTGATTTCAATATGGGCCAATTCAGTATATTGTCCTAACTTATCCTATCCTTACCTATGTATATGCAAAATAGATATTAAGTGTCGCATGATGCTACGAGAGGATTTTTTTTAGTTTTTAAGGCCAAGATCCCAGTAGTTGTGAAAAAATAAAAAAATATAACACATGATGGGTGTGTCACTCCCCAAAATGTATTACCACGCCTCCCATTGTTCATGACCACACGTAATATAGAGTAGAAGCGAGAAATTGTATGAATGAGGTTTTGTGTGATTTGATGCAATACGCTAATGCAATTTACATACTGGGCCTATCTAACAAACACATAATATAATATTATTTACAATTAAAGTAATAATTATGTAACAAATGAAATTATATTGTGCATTAACATTAGGTACATAAATATTCAAATTATATATTACCATAGTACACACATACACATACAAATTGTACTTCTAATTCATATACGACAATAAAATCGAATATTATAGAAAAATTCACATTTTAAAGATATTTTGTTCATCATCCAATAAGACAATATTTCTCAGGCATTTCAACAAACATCTACAGTGCATTTCAAATGACCATATATACTCATTGTAAATCAAAATGAAACTAAACTATTAAATAATAAAATCAAAAGACAAAATATATACCTAAATAAGAGGCTGATAAGATGGGGGAGATGGTCATTGGTGGCCGAAGATGGAAAAGGAAGAGCTTCTCCACAAGAGGTGAGTCTCTTCTAATTCTTCTACACAAAGGCGGACGATGAGGATGAAGTAGAGGTTGAAATCGAAGATAGAGGAAGAGAGGGGAGTCTAGGGATGGAGAGAGGATGAGAGGCTAGCGGAGAGAGGGGAGGTCAGGCGGAGAGGGAGGGGATTGGGTAGAGATGGAGGGTGGGAGGTAGGGCAAGAGGAGTTGGGTGAAATGAGAAAGGGAAGGCTCCGTCGTTCTGTTTAGCAGATCATGCGACTACAGTATGTGACCACACTGTGATTGCATATTGAAGCTGCAAATCGTCCGCCTCAAAATTATTATAGCATATTTAACTATGCGAGCACTTGTTGAGGTACAATGATCGCATTACCTATTGCGATCACAATACAACTACTAGTGGTCGCATTGTAGTGCTAGTAAAACAACAAATTTTTTATAGTGCTACTAGAGACTTAAAAAAATCGAATTCTCAAAAATTATATTGATGTGATGCATGCTAACGTGGTGCCACTTGGGATGCCAAATAAGATATGGGTATGTTTTGGCTGTATATACTATACCACAAGTAACAATACCTCTTAATTTATAGTATGATACCATATTGAATTCCAATATAAGAAGATAAAAACAACAAACCCAAGTTTTGAATCTAAATGGTTCAAGATGACTCGAATAGTCATTGTACTTTATGGGAGAAGCAACACAATAATAATATGGGTTAAATGAGGCTGCCTCTTGGCCCTAGGATGAGCTAACTTGGTTTCCTCTACCTCATTTTCTCATTTTTTTATTTTTTTTTGAAAAAATATTTTCATGGATTTTCATAACTATATCCATATATCATGTCATTCAAGTTTCGTGCGAAACAGAGACTTCTACGACCTCCATCCAGACGGGTCGATTTCAACAATTGCATGATTGTTAAAAAAAGATTGTCTGGATGGAGGCCGCGGGAGTTCTATTTCGCACGAAACTTGAACGACATAATATGTGAATATAATAATGAAAACTAATAGATCCATTTTTTTAGAAAATATGGAAAATAGAGCGGAGGGAGCTAACTAAGGGACAACCCCATTTTCCCAAAAGCCATTTTTGGATTGAGGGATAACCCTCCCTTTGGGGGGTTTACCTCCCAAAACCCACCCCTCCTCTCATTTGTGGGGTCCACTCTTCCTCTATTTTTTAATGTATTATATAAATTATTTCTTTTTCATCTATTCCATCAAAAAATAATATATTATACCATCATACCATCTAAAAAATATAAACTACTCAACTTCTACCCATTTTTCCAAACTTCAATACAATCACATCACAATAACTACTCACTTTTCCAAACTCCAATACAATCACATCACAACATACCCACTCAACACAAAACCCTCTATAAAAACACCAAAACACAAAAATATGTTATCCTCCCACAGTTTACCCTGAAGTAACCAAGCAACTGAACACATCCTAACAATATTTATTGACATGTAAAATAGGCCCCTGTTATATCGGTTTATTCCTTGTATCATTCGTTCACAAATAATGGATCAAGTACAAGCCTGTGTACATAGGTCCCAGTCAAACCCTATTCTCTCATAATTGATGGATCTTTACACGAGATAAATACACACTACCCTTAACCCTTTCTTATTTTTATGATATTAATCTCTAGTACCGTGGATCACGCCACAACAACTCGTATTATCCGAAGATTCCGAACTATGGATTTTATTAGAAGGGGAAAAACTTCAGAATAATCCGAACCATCTGATGACGATCGTCCATCAATGACCACAACATGACCTTTTGTACCATTGCTTGCATTGTTTTCTGGTCAACCAAGAGGTTCCCTGGAGCTTCTTCCGCCGAACCTTTTGCTGAGAAGGCATTGGGTTCTTCCCACTTTTCGACGTCCTCGAGGAGGACACCAAACTCCTCAGCTCTCTCCCTCCACTCCGAGCAATGGCGGAGGAGCACCTCGACGTCCTCACCAAAACCGGCCAACACACCGGTATCTCCAAGCCCAGGTATATATAACTCTCTCTCTCTCTATGCCCGACCCATCTGAGATGGGCCACCTCCCCGCTCCCACCTCAAAGCTCCAATTTTAGGGTTCCCCTCCTACTATCCGCAGGGGCGCGATCCACCGGGACGGCGACTACCACAGGGCCGTGCACGTCTGGATCTACGCCGAGTCCACGCGGGAGCTCCTCCTGCAGCGCCGAGCTGACTGCAAGGACTCGTGGCCGGGCCTCTGGGACATCTCCAGCGCCGGCCACATCTCCGCCGGTGACACGTCACTCGCCTCGGCCAGGTAGGGGTGTTGGGTGCTGAAATTCGAAAAAAGGCGGGGGCTTTCTGTTATTTGGATTGTGATTTTTAGCGTTTTTTTTCTGGGGTTTTATTTTGGTTTGCAGGAGGGAGCTGGAGGAGGAGTTGGGAATATGTCTGCCTGAGGATGCGTTTGAGTTGATATTCGTGTTCCTTCAGGAGTGGTAGGAGAAAGATTGACTCCTTTTGTCTTTTTAGTAATTCCCTAAGCATTGTTTTGATCCCTGATTATGAGTTGGAATGCATTTTAACTTACTCTTCGACCATTAGAATGCGTTATCTACCGAAAACAGTTTATATACAGTACATGCATAATTTCAAAATTGATATTATGCAAGAAGTTGGGTATATATATAAACATGTGGGTGATCAATGATTATACAGGTAGCCATATGATCGGTTAAATATCACAACATGAATAGAGATAACTATGGTACACGTTTTTTTCATGTGTGCCACGATTTGTTTGGGGGTTCCACGAAAGTGTCACGAAGAATAGACTGTGGATAATGATGCTGTTACGGATACACGATAGATACACTTAAATTTAAGTGATGATTTATTCAAATTTAAAATCTATTCATGTAATTAGGAATAATTTACTAATTAAAACAACATTAATATATAGATTGTAAAAAAATTAAGAGAATGAAATATAAAAATGATCGAGAGAATAATGACTTCAAAAATCTGCATTCATATAGTTTATAAATAACATCCATTAAAAACAAGAAGATTTAATAAAAAGAAAACCATGCCATGATTAATGGGGAGCCATTATAAAACCATGCCATGAAAACTATGCGATAATTAATTGTGTGTGTGTGTGTGGGGGGGTGCATTATGATGTATGTCTTGGTTTAGATAATATACATATAAATAGAAGATACAAGTTGAGGAGGGGCCATGGCCCCCTACTAACCATGGTGGTTCCGCCCTTGAATGTGATCCATTTTCTCACCCCATCACACTCAGAAACTATCATTTTATTGTTGATTTTTTTATACTAGCATCATGCCAATGGCTGAGAATTTTGAGAGGGCAAGTAAATTGCGTATCTAAAAAAAAAGACCGAATTCCTCCCAACAATATGAAAATTAATTGTGATTGTTACCAAAAAAGGGAAAGTTAAAACAAAACAAGACAAGACAAGAGGGTAGTGGCAAAAGAGAAAATATAGAGATTCAAAGGAGTTTCATGTCGGTGGGAGTTCTCTGTAGGAAGCTAGAATGGCCAACTCTCACTTACTTCGTGGATGTCCTTTCTAAGAGGTGGACTTTCTTGAGATGGAAGTGCAGATGCGATCATTGATAGCGAAGGACCACTGCACAATAACCCCCAACCATCAGCCGAGTAGGGGCAAGAAAAGAACATTCGGTCCTGACTTTCAAGCGTAAAGTGACGTAATAGGCAACCATCTTGGACATTGTTCCTCCAACTTTCAAGTCTTTTTGTAGGCTGACAAATGCCAAATGATCTATGTTCACCTTATAGAGGCAACATGAGAACTTAAGAATTGGACATATGGGCCAAACCACCTCGAACCATGACTGTAGAAACAAAAATATTGGTATATGCACCCAGTGTCAAAAAGATACAGTAGCTTAGATAAGAACTAATTTAGAAGGGAAGAAGCTAATGAATAACGAGAAATCCTCAGTGAATGCTAATTTCAAGGAAGCTTTTTTCTGAGGGATTACACAGTTGATAAATTATCCAAGGATTATGTACATCATCCTGATACTGAGATCGTAGCTGAGAAGACACTATACAGACGAATCCTGAAGGCTATGTCAAGTTCGAACAAAATAGACTAACTATTTGCATGTGGACACGGTCTTGATGGTAATCCCATATTTGAGATAGGGATTAGGTGTGGAGGAGAAGAAAGCCAACCAAAAATGAAATAAGAGGCAACCCACAATGATCCGACATTGAAGAAAAACAGCTCATTGAGAGGCTTATGCTCCATTGCTAGCTGTAAGGCATTGCATCATGAAAGATATATTTTCAAATTCCACACAACAAGTTAGTTAGCTGTTTCAAAACATTTCTTCATCATATGAATGTCTGCAAACACTGCTAGTGGATATTCCTTCAACATGCCATTGATGACGTGTACGCTGAAAGCTCTTACTCCATATAAAAATCGTGAAAACATATCTTCAAATGGAGGATGCTGAAGTCCATGCATACATTGACAGTTTGAAGACAAGCATGGCTAGAGTTCGATATGGCCATTATGTACTAATGATTGAATTACCTACATTAGGAAGCAAATTATTGACTTCATAGTATATTATGATGGTAAAACAATCTTAATAAATTCAATGGACGCCTCGGATCTGGTCAAGGTCTATTAATATGTTATGAAGTTGATGACAGATGCATGTAAAGAAGTTGGAGTGCAGAGAATGGTGCAAATTGTCACCACTAATTGGAGTGGAGTGTGTGGTGCAAATTGTCATCCTCCACCCACCACTCTCCACCATCCAGGTGCTTTTCCACCCTCGGGGTGGGTCTCCTTTCTGCCGCCCTTCTCTCCCACTACTTCTTTCTCCCCTCTCTTTTGGTGACTTTCTTTGTTTCCGAGCTTATGCTTTGTAAGAATCTACTCACCCGTTCTTATCATCTTTACTTGGTCTAACTGAGTATCTTTCGCGAAGCCTCAAAGAGTGCTCCAGTGGCTGGCTTGTTTGGTCCGAATGTTTTTCGTTGGAATTGGATCCATGAGTAAAAGGAAAAACTCTACAATAGATGTCTTTTATACGACCTGCAATAATCATCTGCTGGATCCTTACCAAGTTGTGGGTCCCAATAAATTCCAGCTTCTATAAAAAAATTATGGCACCAAATAGTCCAATGGATATTGATAGACATAAAGTTAACCTATTGCATACATATCTGTCTGATACACACAAATATATGGACAATTATGACTGATTTTCCTCCTGTAGATAAATCCAAAAATGTTATATTAAGAGAGCAATCTTCATCAATATTCTTGTTGGTTGATCTGAAGTGACAAGACAAATCCCTGGAGCATCCTTCATGGAAACAAGACATTTTTTAAGAATCCATTTGTAACGGTCTTCTTTGAATCCAAACCATTAGGAAAATGGAAAAAGATCAACTTCAAATGGGGCCCTGAAGTGCAGGTTGCTGAAGGGTAGCATTAATAATCAGAACTTGTCCTATGTTGCGGCCTGTTTTGGTAAAAGTACGACCTCGACCACTCCCCTCTTTGAGGTGTCACGTGAAAACAATTCTAAGCCGACGGGAGGTGTAGATCCTCTGCTGTGGTCCCCTGACAAACAAAGGTCATGGGAGGTGTTGATCACAGCAGAGCGAAGAAGCATTGACAGGGATGACCAGACATCTAGGTTCGACGCAGGAGGCGCGGTCGTTAATCATGTGCTTTTCAGGGAAGCGTTGAAGGGCGGCCGCTTTGGTTGGGAAGTCGCAAAGCTGGAGTGTATGGGGGAAAAAGGGGAATGTCATGGAGGTGATGAGGAGGGCGAGGGGTTCGAGGAAGAGCATTTGGTGATACGAGAGGAAGTGGGCATGGTGGAAGGGGGAAGGAGGATTTTTCTGAGAGCATTTCAGAGGGAGGTTTGACGAAGCTCATCTCGAGGGAGGATGGGGATGTGTTAGAGTTACTCTTTGAGATGTAGGTTGCACAGGCCGTGGGGGTTCAGTTTGCGGGGAGTGTCCCCTTTGTTTCCAAATGAAACTCCTTTTGGGAATGTTTGGGGACTGGACCGACATGAGAAGAGGTTGACGATCAACTCATTGTTGGTCGCATGGAAGATTGATGGGGTGTTTGTAAGAAACAATGGTTGAATCGTGGGACTATGTTAGATGGTGCTCCACCTTGGACCCTTATCTCACGGAGTTTAGAGCTGTGTTGGCAAACGAAAGCTTTTGAGGAATCGTGATTGCGTGGAATGGGAACCTGTTTGAGCTTGGTCGATGAGGTGAAGATGGTTCACTCGATCTCGGTGCTACTGATTAACAAGGCAGATTAGTCTTGCCTTGTTGTTTCTTTGGTGTACGACATCTCGGGAGCATCTACAAACATGGCTTTGTGGGATGAGTTGCGGAGCACTAGGTAGAGGTTTCCAGAGGCGGCATGGGTAGTGGGTGGAGATTTCAATGTTATGCTTTACATAGAGGATAGGCTGGGTGGGAGAGGAGCACATGACCCAGGCTCGGGACTTTTTGCTGATTTGGTGGATGAAATAAATCTAGATGTTTATGATGCGATGAACTGCAAGTTTACATGGAGAAACTCTTCGTCCAGGTCGCAAATCGACCGATTTCTATTGTCGATCGAGGCCTTGGAGAGGTTCAGTTTGGCAACGGTTGCTTTGCCCCCTAGATCTGGATCTGACCATATACCTCTGTGTTTAGATATATGCAGTGGCAATTGATCTTCGTCATATTTCAAATTTTGAGCGGTGCTAGATGTTTTTTTAAATAAAAAAGGGGAAACATTTCGAAGGCGTCCGCCCTAAGCTTTTATTAAGAGAGAAGTGTTATAGAAAACTTACAACAACCAGGTCTCGAGGAGAGATCTAGCTAAACATACTACATTCTCAATATAAAATCTATGTGAACTAAAAATCAGCCCATTGCGAGATAGCCAAATCACCCAAGTGATTGAGATTGGGCGTAGCACCTCCGCCATTGCTATGAACTGGTTGGCTACCAGAGAGGCCTAAAAGCTTTCATGAGAAGAAAGGTCCACCCTTGAAATGCTCATCAATGCCCAGATCTCCTGAACCCACATATAGGAGTAAATGAGGTGATCCGGATCTTCCTCCTCCGCAACACATATAGAGCACAAGGTTTCACCCAATGGATGAAGGAGGATCTTCTTGCCTTAGTATCTGATCTAGTCTATGGAGTTTAAGCGCCTTGTTGGTCTTTTTCATGGAAAAGAAATTATCTCATCAGATCTAGTGGTCGTGCCCCTCAATAGGCCTGGTGTAGATGCCAATTGCTCCAACGTCTGTATCAAGTCATCGAACCGCTGCTTTGAGAGCGGAGAGGAGAATCACAATAGCCACTGCCCATCTACCCATGCATCTCTCATCCACATCTCTTGAATCTTGCCAGAGCAAAAAGGTGCAGAAAACACTCCAGAAGAGGTCCCTCACCGCACCGGTCATCCTTCCAGATCAGAAAGGATTTGCCATCTCCCAAACCGGATGCATCTGCACTGGGAGCTCATGCAAAACCAAGCAAATCCTCTTCCAAAAGGTGGAGTGGTGGCGTTGAGACGAAGCTTCCATTTGAGGCTGTGCTCGAATGCCATACATGTTCTGAAGAAGCCTACAAGTGAGGTCTTCACTACTGCCCCAAAATCTCACCACCTACTTCAGCAGTAGCACTTTATTCTTTTCCTCCAACTTGAGTACACCCAGCTCGCACTGCTCCTTCGGCGAGGTAACCATCTCCCAATTCACCAGGTGCATCCCTCTCGACTACCCATTGGAAGGACTCCAAAAGAAGTGCCACATACACGACTCTAAACGGTTTCGGATCCCAACAGGTAAAATTCTTGACGAAATGAAGAAGATTGGGATTGCTGCCAGAAACAGCTTAAGAAGCAGAAGTCTCCCCCCATTCGAAAGACAAGAAGCCTTCCACCCAACCAACTTCTGTTTCACCTTCTCTACTACCGACAACCGGTCAGACTGCTTCAAGCACCCACAAGTCACTGACAAACCAAGATAACATGTAGATAATGCTCCACATGGAATCTGTAATACCATTGAGCACTCTTCATGAGTAGCCGACATACCAAATGACATAAAAGCATACTTCGCTCTGTTCATCTCCAACCCAGATAGCTCACTGAAGACGTCAAGCATTGTACTCATGGCCCTGGCCTATCATTACCACACTCAATGGATAATAGGGTACCATCCATGTACTGAAGCAAAGGGATGGAGAAACCCCCTCTTGTGTAGCCGGCAGTCCTCCCATGAAGTACCACTGGATCCATCATTATGGCAAGAACATCCGCTGCAATAACAACAATGGTGCTAACGGGCATCCCTGCGGAACACCCCTCTGAGGCTGGAAGAAACCCCCCTCCAAGAGCCCATTGACCATGATCGCCGGAGAGGACATAGTGACACATATCTTCACCAAGAAATCTACCTCTCTGGAAAGCCGCGTTTCGCTAGCAGATACCAAAGAAAAACCCAATCAATGCAGCCATATGCCTTAAAAAACTCCACCTTCCATAGGACACTCTTCACACCCTTGTTCCTTGATGCAACGTGGAACCAGAATATAGGGCTGCATATTTAAATAATGGTATATGTTAATTTTATTTACGTTTATTTAAGTCGTCGTGTCTTTAATTAAATAAACGAGATCGTCTGTGATCTCCAATAATTAGTTATAGATTTGATTTTCAAATTAGTCGGGTAATTAGTTAGAGTCAATTTAGGATAATTAGTTGTGTTACTATTTTTTTGTAATCTCATCCGTCCTATATAAAGGGATGAGGGTCCATTGGTTTTAGACAGTTCAGTGTTATGAAAAATTGAGATCTTTATCTCTATCTCCGTCTCTCTCATTCTTCCCCGCGTGGTCTACACGTGTTCTTCTTCTCCAAACCCCTCGTTGCTACATTCATTGGCTGACTACTAGACCCTCTGCTCATGTGCCTTTCCCATCATCTAGCAATGCCCAACTGAATTCTGAATACTTGGTTTCTACTAATGAAACTATTGATATATCTGTACCATAGGAGACTTTACAAGATGAGATTGCATCACCCTTGAAGAGTGTCATACATGAGATGGATCCTTCAAAGGATCTTGGCCATCGTATTGCACTTCGGAAAAGAAGTCGTACATGTGCTACGTATCCCCTCGCAACCCATGTTTCTCGAGGACATCTATTGGAGGATTTCGAGAAGTTTGTGGTACGACTGTTTGCTGTTGCCATCCCTCAGGCATATTAGGAGGCTATGCGAGATAGTCAACGGTGTCTTTCCCTAAATGTGGAGATGGCTGCACTCTAATCACATGGCATACGGTGTTCGATTACTGTCCCTGCAAGGGTCTTTGTGGTTGGTTGCAAATGGGTATTTATGGTGAAGTAGAGAGCAAATGGCAATGTTGATCATTACAAGGTAGACTTGTGGCACGTGGGTTCACTTCGACATATGATGTGGACCATCAGGGCACTTTCTCCCACGTCGATCATCATTCTTCTCTTCAAATCCTTCTTTCTATTGCTGTGGTACATGACTGGTCACTTTTCCAACTTGATATCAAGAATGCTTTCTTGTATGGTGACTTGCATGGGGATGTCTATATGCAGTAACCACCTGGGTTTGCTGCTGAGTGAGAGTGTCAGAAGATATGCATATGCAAACTTCATAAGGCTATTTATAGTCCTAAGTGGATTCCCAGAGCATGGTTCCAGAAGCTCTCATACTTGATAGAGCAGCATGGTCTTAATAGATCTATTGCAGATCACTCGCTCTATGTACACATGAGACATCAAGGTATTGTTGTCATTCTAATGTAGTTGACGACATCATTGTACAAGAGATGACTTACCAAGGATCAACGAGTCTAAAGAGTTCCTTCGACAACAATGGGTCACCAAGGATCTTTGCGAGCTAAAATACGATCTTGGGATTGAGTTTGTCGAGAATTAAAGAGGTCTTGTGAAGATTCAGATGAAGGGATCTCCTTCTAGAGACATGGATGCCAGATTGCAGGCATAACACCACTCTTATGGATCTCTGCATAAAGCTCTATGATGATGATATAGATGGATGAACAAGTGGAGATACAAGGAACTTGCTGGCAAGTTATTCTATGTGACTATTACTGGGCCGGGTATCTCTTTTGCTGTGAGCAACGCTAGTCAGTTTATGGAACAACCACGTCAGGCGCACATGGATGCAATCTACATGATTCTAAGGTATCTGAAGTATTCTCAGGTACGGGGTTGCTATTCAATAGAGAGGCATCTTTTGCCATCTTGATATGTATAGATGCTGACTATACATGATGCCATAAAGAGATTAAGTTTACCTATGGTTTTGCAGTTTTCATTGGGAGTTCATTGATCTCATGAAAAGGAAAGAAGCAAATTGTGGTTGCCAGGTTGAATGCTGAATGCAAATATAGAGGTACGGTGCATGTGAGCATTGAGATGATGTGGGTCAGATCGTTATGACTAACCTAGCTAATGAGGCACCTCTTCCGATGCAGTTGCTATGTGACAATCGAGCTGCATTATATATTGCCAACAATCCAGCTTTGCATGAGAGGCTCAAACACATCGAGGTAGATTGCCATTACATGTTAAACATGATATATAAGTGTTTCATCTCTACTTCATGCATCAGCTCAGGAGAACAAACAACATTCATTTTCACCAAGGCCCTAGCAAGAGGGTCGTTGCAGAGGTGTTGTTCCAAGCTGAGCATGATTGACTTTTATGCTCCATCTTTAGGGGGTGTTTTAGAGTATGTAAAAGGTAGGTAAATGGATCTCTCCAAGATCCAATTACCCTGTGTTTAGTCCCATATTATTTATAAGTGGGACTTCGTTCTATCCGTGGGTCTATATAAGCACACCCCTTTTATTCATTGAGAGATTTACTGCAGAAGATCCGACTTTAGAGGCCTTATCCCGTGGTTTCCTCCCGCTCCTCACGGAGCAAGGTTCCGCATAAATCCTGAGTGTTCAATGTTCTACATTTTTTTCTGTTGATTCTTAATTCCGCTTTCGCAATATTTATTTCAACATGGTATTGGAGGAGGTCAATTGTGGTCTGATTTTTCAAGTTTTACTTTGGTTGTTATCTTTATGATGTTCATGGAAGACAATTCTATGGTGATTATCAATTATGCGATTTCTGAAGTTCACATCATAGTCAAGTACAAGAATATCTAGGGTTCCTCAAGTTCACATCATAGTCACGTTCAAGAATATCTAGGGTTCCTCATGGAATTGTAATTCTGCAAAAGCAAGCCATCCGAGATGCACCTCCACGTCACTACGGCGAGGCCAGGCCTTGGGGGTGCTACCACCTAGTGCACAACCACCGACAGACATAGCGAGCGCTCCTTCAACAAAACTGAAGGGACAGAAACTCGAGGTGGAGCAGCATGCCCCTAACTCAAGCGGTGCCAAAAACTCAAGGTAATGCGACCTACTGGCTTTCTCCTTACGCGATTGAAGGCCCTAATTGGAGACGAAGATCTCGCAACTAAAGGCCTTCTCTTCAGCAGTATCATCTTACGTGCCGCCCTCCTCGATCCATGCTACAAGCGTGAGGTGACTCCGTGCTACTTGGGCTGACGATTCCATGCACCACATGGACTGACATTCCATGCCCTCGCACTCAAGGTCGTGAGTCTTCATCTTCGCCAATCGCCCTAAAATATGGACACATGCCCATGTGCGAAGGGCCCTCCAGATCGATATTGATGGACCCTCCTCTCCTCTCTCGTAAGCCCTCTGTGAGAAACTAACCGCAGCCACAACCCTCTTGCTCGAAAGTTGGGTTCTCCCTTTTGAACCCTCGACGATCTCCACCTTCACACACGTTTTAAAACTCCTCTCCACACACATCATCATGCGGAGCGCAAGGGCACTTGACACCGCCTCTGACATCACACCTTCTCGACGACGATGCTAATATTAGAAGATGAAGCCCAATCAGAGGGGGTGATATGGATTTGTTCCTATCGAGGGGGGGCCCTAAAAGAGGGGGTGATATGGATTTGTTCCTATCGAGGGGGGGCCCTAAAAGCTGTAGAGGGCCATTCTAATTTTTCCCATTATTGAAAATTTTGTAATGGTATGGTGGTAGTGCAATGTGCCTACCCCTCAAAAAATCATGGTTCAAATCCCTCCTTGTGGGTTTGCGTTATGTAACCAACAACCACTCAAAAGATCATGGTTCGGATCTTACAACATTTTTTGAAAGCAAAAAGGGTCACCGCCGTATAGGTAGGTGCCCAAAAACTTCACTGTTTAATCACCAAAAAATGTACATATTTGGATAATTACACACCCACAGTTTTGACAATGCCTTGGCATGAGCTACAATATTTCCTGCATAGAACTGCTCCGGCGAAAAATAAAACCTTTTTAGCTAACCAAATAGCCCAAATCATCTCTAAATATGTGGTACGATCCTTCTCAGGGCCATACTAGTCCACCCCAAGGTTTTCCCAGAAATCCACGGTCCCGTTGGTATAAATCGTAGATTCCCCAAGCAGGTCCCAAGCCGCCACCAAGTCTCTGCACCCCCCTGTATTCATTGAGAGATTCATAATAGAAAATCGGGCCCCAGATGCCTTCTCCTGTGGTTTCATTCCACTCATGGAGTAGGATTCCACGTAAACTAGAGTGTTCAATGTTTTATATTTTTATTCCGTTGATTCTTAATTCCGTTTCTGAATTATTTATTTGAAGAGAGAGAATAATTTAGCATTTGCGTATTTCTTATTTCTTTCCATTGCAATTTGCCCTATGATTTTTTTGCCCTACAGGTTTCTCCTCTGTATTAGAGATCCTTATGACCTTCCGAATAAACGAGTTCTTCGTTTATCTCCACAATGTGCATAAAAAAAATGTACTAAGCCTTCTCCCACTATAAGTAGGGTCGGCTACATGGATTCTTGCCCAAATCCATGTTGAAAGATTCGACTATTTTTTACGCTGGCCGTCGACTACCTAACGCAACCCACTGCAAGAGTGGGATTTGAACCCTGGTCTCCACAATGTGCATATATTAATATATTTTGATGGACAATATTCGCTGTCTGTGTTGTGTCCTATCTTTTGACGTTGGATTTATCTTTTACGTGGCTGTCAGTATCCTTTTTCCTTCAAAGATCTTGAAATGGTACTGTAAAATGCATTTTGTGTGTGTGTGGTGGTATTTGAGATGTTCATTGATGCAGTGTGATCAATGATGGAACATATATCAACAATGAATACAATGATGTTTATCTAGTCACAATTGTAGATCCGATTCCCCTTGAGGCGTTCAACCTTCAGGTAATTCTTTAACAATTTCTTTGTATAAAAAGTAATTTTTCCTTTCAGCACAAAAAAAAAGTTTTTTCCAAAACATAAGGCAAATATTTCACTATTATTTTGTGATCATTTATTATCTGATGCTAATTACTATAATTGAAATGAAATTATTGAAGCGGCATCTTCCAACTTGGGAGATCACCCATCGTTTTTCTATAAAAAAATGTATTATCTGATGCTTACCTTACTGCATAAAACAGACGGGCTTCTCTAGAAGAAAATGAGATAAAATAGGTGGAATTAGTGTGCTTGTTTTTTCCATCTATTTCCACAATTCAACTATAATCTTATTGTCAGAGGGTTACAAAAAAGGAAGATGCTAATGGCTAGGAATAGTCAGTGAAAATTTGAAGTACCACTGTTCTGAACTGCATGAGGATAGATCTTGAAACTCACGACCTACATGGTTCTAGATCACTCTACAACTAAGTACCTTCGTGATAAGTTCATATAAAATTGGCTTGCTTGCAGGGCATTTATTAAATGTGAAGTAGATGATATGTTAACTTCTCCCTAGCCAATTGGTTGGTAACATGATGTAGACCAAATTATACTGTAGTAAACGATTTTCAGTAGTTAGTGCCAGAAAGATTGGTGAACCGTCAAGTGTTGGCACAAATATTTCTTGTTGCTCTATAGTCGATAGAGCTCTCAGAACCCCTTATTCTACGCAGTAGCAAATTGCTCCGTGGAGATATTTAAATAATAAATATAGAAGCATATTGTACAACACACGATTGCCTCATGGCTAAAAGTAGGTGGTCGAATCATCTGTCGTGGTGTCTTTATTGTTCTTATACAACACGATCATGTGAGTCGTGACAATGGGGAATTTATGCTGTCCATCCAAAGAACTTATTTTCTGCCTACCTTTTACTGTGGACTCTGGTTTGAATAGAACTTGCTCTCGAGATTTTGGTTTGAAAATAACACGCTCTTGGTTGTCATGTGTTAAATAGTTGTGAGAACTGCTTGTGATTATTGATTGTCTGTTCATCATGCCTGGGTTGTGCGAGTACCCAAAATATGCGGTGATTGTTAAATGGACATCTGTCGTTTCTTTCTTAAATTATTATGACTTTCTTTTTCAACAAAATGTCGACTTACTTTTCCGGGCATTGGTAGGAATCAGAGGTGTCTTCTGTAAAGTTCATCAACTGGGAGGATTATAAAGGCCTCCTTGCTATCGAAGATAAAGAATATGTACCCTACGATGTAAATGGGGATTACAAGCAACTATTTGACATTATCGAGAAACGGTAAGCAATGCGTCCTTTTCATTTGTTGATCAATTTTGTTATGACAAGGCTTTTGTATTTCCTTTAGCCCTTCAAAGTTCTCAACAATCATGTTTTATTTGGAAATCTATGCACAACTCTACAAATTATCTGCTAGTACACGTGAAGCTAAGGGCCAGTTGCATAGTCATTTTATCATTGGGCGTGCTAGGTGAGGAGTAGTTTTCCTTGTACATGTTATGAGGTATGAACAACCGATTTGGATGTGAGGTTGATTCTCATATGGTTCGCTACTATTTGTTGTGACAACTGATTTGTATGTGATACACAAGCATTTGCATCAAGCTAAGTGCCCTTATTGGGATGAGGGTCGGTTTCCTCATACCGGGTTTGAGTATGAGGCGTGTCAGTTAAGAAAACATTATCAGATGTTTCTTCCATTAAGATGCAGGTACAACCACAAGAACCACTAGGAACTCGGTTATATGCCTTCGAGAAGTCCACCTTCCATAGGAGACCTTTTATCTTCTTCCTGCGCCTTTCCACGACAATCTCAGATGCCTTTACAATCCCGTCGATCCTGTGACAATCCTTGTTGAATGTCATTTGGGCAGGATCAACAATAGAGTCAAGCACCTCACACAATCAAGTATACGACATCAGACAGTACAATAAGGAACAAATCCTCCATGTGCCTTAAATGATATAGGATGCATAGTACATTGAGTCTTTGTCCTCTGAAGTGCTATAAGATCTGCCAAGGTATCTGGATTAGCAGTGGTGGGGACACTTGAAGAAGGCACCTCCTACAAATAGGAAACATATAGTGGAACAATACCATAGTGATTGGTTTGTTTTCTTTTATAGAAAATAGGTAGTGGTGGTAGCTCCAAACCTATGTCACTAACATGCCATATGAAGTGGTTGGTTTGTGCACAAAAGGTGACATCGACAGGTATGTAGTATAGGTGACCAACCATATCATAGCACCTATATCCCTTTCGGGTGTGGGAATACTGCAAAAAACACACTTGATGGCACGAAGAGACGGTTATCGACACTGTGGAATTTATGAACAAATGCAATACATCAAAAGACACACACTAGTAAAGGAAATGGTGTCTCATTGGGATAAAGAATGAAATGAGGAGTGGCCTTCATTGGAATAGACGATGGTACCCTGTTTTAAGGTGAACTGCAGTATGAATGACATCCCACTAGTAGGTCTTGGGGACCTTCATGTGAGTGAGTAATGATCGGGCAATGTCAAGAAGATGACGAAGTTTCCTCTCAGCTACCTCATTCTGCTGAGATGTATATGTGCATGATGTCCAATGAATAGTTCCGTGAGAGTCAAAAAATGACACCAAATGATGTTGAGTAAATTCCAGTGCATTATCAGTCCATATATTCTGAATACATGTAGAGAAGGAATTATTAATGAACTGGAAAAAGGATTTGACAATTTTATTAATCTCTGATCGTTCTTTTATTAAGTAAACCCAAGTGCTATGATCACCAATAAAAATCACAAAATATCTATGACACCCAACAATGCGGACCGAACAAGGTCCTCAAATATCATAGTGGACAAGAGAAAAGGGTATAGGAAACAACGTTGATGATGTTTTTCGAACTAACTGCCTCATACTCAAAAGACTTCAACGAAGAGAGTTAATGTAACATCATGGATATAGCTTTTGAAGAGGGATGTCCAAGATGCAGATGCCATAGAAACGAATCAGAGGAGATAGGCACTGCTTCAACAAAAGTTGAATCGTTAGTGTCGGAAAATAAGAATGCGGAAGAGAATATCAGAGATAGAAATAGACGAGAAGAACAACGAGATTTTACGTAGAACCCTATTCCCTAAGGAGCGGGATGAAACCACGAGAGAATGCCACAATGGGTTGATTCGTTCATTGAACTTTCTTAACTATTACAAGAGGGTGAGGGGCTTCTTATATAGTCCTCACCGAGTCTCCACATTTCACAGACGGTAGATGTGAGACTAAACAACTAGATGTGGTAAATACCACATAAGTGACACACACCACATATACTCGAACACTCCCCCTCAAGTTGGAGCATGCAATGCTCAACTTGGACAAACAGAAAGAAACCTCAACTCACCATACAAGACACTACATACAATCAACTCAACACAAACACAACTCTCGGCTGCTGTCGAGGATGTTGCTTCTCATGCTGTGCAGGTGAGGAACAAACGGGCTGGAGTGTGAGTCAAACTGAATCTCCTCGTCGGAGAGCATGTGCTCTGTATTGCACCTGTCAGAGTCTCTGCAACTGAAAATGAGCCTTCGTCTGGAGAACTCTGGCTTGCCACATCATGTTGACAATTGCTCCATCCCTGAAAGGGCCGAACTGAAAAAACCATGGAAACATCCTCATTGGAGTCCACGGTCGTTGGGGAATGGAGTCTGAAAAAGTCTCGTTGTCTGAGAACTAGGTCTCACCCATACTGGCTCGGAGAATGGGGTCTCTGCCCTGGAGTCCCTATGAATCCACATGAAAACCCTAGCCCACATGACATAGGGAATGCGATCTCTACTCTGGAGTCCCTATGGATCACATGAAAACTCTGAGACCAAAAACAAAAGATGGGGACTGCACAAAATGATCGCACACATGTGCATCTGAAAAGGAGTCTCTCTTTGGAGAACTCAAAGAAATTAGGTCACTCAATTATGGAGTACCATGATCTTGAACTCTGAACCAATCCATAGAGTCTAAAGTTCTGAACCTGAATTGTAGAATTTGAAAATCTGTCTGGTCTGGATAATCTGAATTCGACTTGTAACTCTACACAATACTCTTCCTTTCTCCCATATTTGTCGGAAAACAATGACACCAGCAACGTTGAGAGAAGGCATGAAAATGAGGAAAAATAAAACAAACTACCTAAGCCGATAATCTTTTTTCAGCTTTCTCAATTTTTTGGCTATTTCATTCATTTTTTAAAAGCCATCACATTTTTTTAAATAAGCCTTTCATCATCATTTTTCCCGCTTTTCCTCCCTTTTTCTTTTGCGTACAGTTTTTTGTACGCACCTTTTTAAAAATAATTTCTTTTTTCGAAACACGGCCCAAATAGGGCCACTTTGCAGCACAACCCAATTGGGCTCACAAAAAAAAACCGTGACCCTTTTTTTAAACGGTTGGCCTTCTTTTTGTTTTTTTCCATTATTTGTTTGGCTCACTTGGGCCTCTACAACAACCCACGTGGGGCTTATTTTAGGGTTCCCACTTGGTAACCCTTCTCTTTAAACCCGCCCTCGATGGGCTCTGCTCCTCGAGAGGGTGCCACCAACCCCTGGTCTTCGACTGAAGGAGGAAGGTGGAGGGGCCTAGAGGAAGCAGTGCTGCTTGGAGATGCAATTGGAAGGGAGACAGGGTGTGAACCCCCGCAGGATCCGGGTACCCGTTTACGACACAATTCACAATATTCCATTTATGACATCGCATTATAAGCATAAATTTATGGGAATTTTTTTTTTTACGAACGAAATAATTTCATCTGACATTCACATAAACATTCATAACCACAAGTTCATAGAACAATTGTCACCAAAATCTCATTTCATTAACTTTCATATATTTTACATGTACAAAGTTTGACAGTACATACAGTATATCCCAAAAATTTGACTGAAGAGAAAATAAGCATATTACATTAATAACATGACAAAAACTTGACATAAAAACACATACCTTCTAGTATAAACTCTATCTCTTGGAATCCTGTATAGCTACTGAACAACAGACTCCTTTCCTGCCATGCGTGCAAGGAAGAAAAGGAGTCACAAACGTGAATACAAACCCGTAGTTTAAAATAAATAACAAGTGATTTTATTTGCAAAAGAGAGCAAGTAGAAAGGTGGAATAACTAAAATTTACATCTACTTGCATAAGTAAAAGGGTTTTCAACTGTTTGACATTAAGTTCATTTGTTCTCCCCTTTTTACCATTCATCCCATATTTATATATATATATATATAAAGTTTAGATAAAAGACCCTAACATATAATGATTTCATGTGTTTTAAGATCATGATTTTTGGGTCTTGGAGATCATGTTGCGGAATTTAATGGCTACTTTCTTGTCATTGAGATCATGTCATGGGTTTCGATAATGGACTGATATGATGATGATGAATTTGATCCTTAATTCTATTTACTCCTTCTAAGTTAGTGGATAGTCCGTGATCTTGGTCTGTGTGTAGCCTCACACTATGACTCTAAGGTATTAACTACCTTAGGGTTGGGGGGCCTCCGTAGGCATGCGGTGTTGTGTAATGCATCCTAACTAAGTTCCCAACACGTCCACTAACTTATAGGGATTTCAAACCAGATTAAAGTCACCTCCAATCAACTCAATTTTAATTGTAATTTCCTCCAATCCTTCACTCTAACTCTCTCAGATGCAACTCTTGATGATTTAGATGTAGATATAGATGTAGATATGGATGATCTGGATGTAGAATCGCCAAGTCTGTTTGGCGAAGGTAAACTCAAGCGGTGAAGAAGCCTACAAATGGCTCTTCCGTCTCGCCCTCTAGTTGGAAGGACGGTCCAATAGAGGGATAGGTCTACTCCCCAACTACGCCACTGAGACGGGTGAGAGGGACTTCCCGGAAAAGTCACTCTAGAAAAACAGCCCGCCCGGTAACGGGCAACCGAGCTCGTACGTAAAACTGAAAACCAAGGATCCCCCGCCTGGGTATCCTAAAACAGGGTCAACGGAATGGTCTAAAGTCGGGATCCCAACGAGGCGTAAAAACACTGCGAGCTCGCGTAAAAATCGAAAGAGGACTGGGATCCTAGACCCGCGCACTAGGCGGCTGCTGCCCAAACTGGGCTTCCTATCTTCCGCCCAGGTGAGAGTCACCGCGCTCTCGCACGATCATGTGTAGAAGTCATCATGATCGGCACTATTCATCATTAGAGATAAGTGATTTCAAAATTTTCCACCTACTTGACTACTCATTTCTTCTTCAATCATTTCTTTGTTTGATTGCGTTGATCTAAGTCTTTTGATCTTATTGATAGTGATCAATAAGTAGTAGAGAGCGTGGATGATGATTGTGTGTATTAAACATCTTGGAAAGGATGTTCTAACCATATATCATGCTCTACTGAGAAAATGACGTCATTTCTTGATGTAGTTATCTATATAACAGATCTATAACAGATCTCGACATCTCGATCAACTACTAATTGATAGTGATTCATATATATCAGAGTAATTCTAAAGGATGACAAATATATATATATATATATCCATGACTGGCACAATTAGTTGTCATCACTCATTCATTGTCATTTTCTCTGTTTTTTTTAACTCCTTCTGTGTTCAACTTTATAGATCTGATTCATTTGGTCACCAATCCGATTCGATATCACTGATTCATTTAAGAGTTTTGTATGGTTAGGTTAGTCAAAAATGTTAGATACTTATCACCAGTACATTACTTCACAAATTAACTTATGACTAATAGTTTCTGTAGCTATTTTCACACAATTCTGACCTTAACATTTACCCAAGTTAAATATTTATACATGTATATCTTGTTACTACAACTGAAAAGGAATCCACATATAATAACCATTATACGAAGCATACGCTAAGACAAGACTCGATCTGTTATTACTATAATTCCAATTAGTAGTACCAGATTAACTCCTTTCCGGTCAAAAGCAAGAATCACATGACTTTCTTGATAAAAAAAATTGAAATGGATGGAAGATCATATGGATGAGGGTTCGTAGGATACTTAAAGCTATTAGCACACCCTTTCAATATTGACGCTTTAAGTAAATAGTCGCTACCCAAAAAATTGTATAGGTTATAACATGGTTACCACACTTGCAACAGTAAATTGGAAGCACATGTGGTGACGTAAGTTTGTATAAATATGCCTCCCTCTCAAAGATTCTCAACTTAAATTATGTACAAGATCATGTCAGATAATTCAGAACTAAATATAGCATTTTTCTTTTTTACACATTTCATGCAACCTTGATGATGTGGCACATATGATTAACTATAATCCAGTTATTTTATCAGATATAAATATGGTTGACAAGTAGTAAGATCCCTAATTTCTTCTAAAAATTTCTACAAGTAGTAAGATCCCTAATTCCTTCTAAGAAAACTATATAATAGTGGAATCTGGTTAGTAAACAATACTTGTTTTCTTTGATAATAAATAACAATCTAAATCTAGCTACAGTGTCAGATTGCTCCTCCTATGGATTTATATAAATCTCTCCCGTGCCCATCTTGAATGTGAAGTTTTGGTTCCATGTCCCTACTCGTATTATTATAAAGTTTTTTTTTTACATAGTATCCAAGTCACTTTCGACAACAGTGTCAACGACTGCTTAATTATCTCCAGGCTATTAGACATTTTCTTTGTCAACAGAAGTTCGTGACACATTATGAGGGAGAATAATTAACAGTATATAAAAAAATTATCAAAAGTTTGTAAACCATCATGTTGGACAGCAATTTGATTAATAACAAAATTTTTGAAATGAACAAAAATAGGAATTGGTCTCATGATGGCAACATTAGGGCTAAGTGGTGCATGCATGGCAGCAAGGAGGAGAAGGAGGAGTTGTACCTTGGATCCTCTAAAATTAGAGGATCAATTTCTCCAAAATTGAAGAAGACTCTTGCATGCAGTAAGGAGGACTGCAGCAATGGCTTGTACTTGTGGCTGCAACAACTGCTGGAGAAGTGTAAATTTGTAAAATCTGTAGCAGCTGCTCTTATAAGAGCAAGCTCTCAGCAGGTCAGGCTGCAACTTAGATCGAAGAAGTAGCTCTAAAAATTAAAATAGAGGCAACACTTAATTGCTGGAATAATACTAACCCAGCTGTGAGACCAAAGAAAAATCTCCAGAATATTTCCAGTTGTAAGAATCAAGGAGGGAGAGTATCACCTTTACCGTAAATTGGGAGAGAAAAACAGTTCCTTGGCTAGAATTTAAGAGGGAAAAGAAGAAGATTAAAATGAAAAAAAATTGAAAAGAGGCACAGAACCTGGAAACAGATCAATTTGTTCCTTCGATGAAGTAGATAGAAGAACAAATTATGGGGCATTTTATTCTTCCTTTGGGTGAAAGTCGGGATATTGGAAAACGTAGAGGGACAAAGAGGGAAAGGGAGTGGCTACGTTGAAAATGGGTTTAATAGGAAAAGGAAAGGGAGCTTTGTTGTTTATATCACCACGGATATCATCTCTTAAGATGCCAAGCGGAATAACAATGAATGCTAAGTGGAATAACAATGAATGCTAAGTGGGATTTGTTAGTTGTCGTAGTCTTTATAGTATTTTATTATTATTTTTTTATAACAAGCAAACAGATTGTTGCTACAGTTTGCAGGTAATAATTTTTACTTAATTTATTTTTTTTAATCAAAATTTACTTTATTCAGCATACAAAAAAATTTGATTGTATATAACCTCGGGTGTCGGATATCAACACGAATTATCTTGTTGTGATCGTTTCTGAACGATGATCAATATGAGTACCATATTGATATACTTTCGGTTGGGTTTTGAATATCCGAACTTTTCGGATACGGTTTTGGTTTAAGGTTAAATTTTTGTGAATTAAAATTATCAAACGACCTCCGATTGACGAACGGTCGATTCCGTTGGTCTCCTGTCGTCGAATCGGATCTAATGACGGTCTCGGTTCGTTTAACGGTTTCCGAATTTGCGTCGCGGCTTTTCACGGCACGCATTACGAAGGGACCGATTTTTGGTCGATTTCGTCCGAACGACTTTTGATTCACTACTAATTGGTCGTTTTAGGTTGTTTAGTATTGACCGACAACACTTTTGGGTTCATTAGACCCAAAATCGGACGAGTTCGGGTTTTAGCAAATTCCCGGATGTTACAATTATAAAAACCTCAAAGGGAGTCTCGTCCTCGAGACTCGAGTTAAGGTTATTAGGTGTCTTGTTGGAACTTCCTATGTCCATAAAAACCTCAAAGGGTTTTAAACCCATAAAAACCTCAAAGAGAAAACAAACCATATATTTATCATGTATCTATTTACAAATGCTTGTTTTGATGATTACATCAGAAAAGCTGCGGGTATCGTGGCCGCATGTCGGCTTCGGTCTCCCACGTCGCTTCTTCGGCGCCTTGACGGTGCCACAAAACCTTAACCAATGAAATCTCGTTGTTGCGAAGCTTCTTCTCAGCACGGTCAAGTATCTGGACTGGCTTCTCTTCATAAGTCAGATCCGGCTCTACATCGAGATTCTCGTAACTGATGATGTGCCGAGGATCGTGCACATATTTCCTTAGGTTGGATATGTAGAAAACGTCGTGAATATCAGAAAGATATGGAGGAAGGGCTACTCAGTATGCAACCTTCTCCACACGAGCCAGAATCTCAAAAGGTCCAACATATCGCGGCGCCAACTTGCCACGAACACCGAATCTCTGCACTCCCTTCATGGGAGATACTCGCAAAAATACCCAATCTCCAACCTATAATTTATAGGAATGTCATTAGTATGAGATTAAGTCGAACACATATATATCATAATTGAGTGGATGAGGAGAAAATAATTAGATTACCTGGAACTCTAAATCTCTCCTCCGACGGTCTGCATAACTCTTTTGGCGATTCTGTGCCGTCAGAAGCCTCCGTCTCACAAGATCAACAGCTCTCGCAGTCTCCTCCAAGAGATCCACGGTATATAAAGCATGATCACCTACCTCACGCCAACTGAGAGGTGTGAGGCATCTCCGCCCGTATAGGGCTTCGAATGGTGCCATGCCAATACTGGAGTGATAGCTATTGTTGTACGTGAATTCCACCAAAGGCAAATGGTCCTTCCAGGACCCTTCCCACTCCAAAGTGCATGCGTGAAGTAGATCCTCAAGCGTCTGAATGGTGCGCTCACTCTGCCCGTCTGTCTGCGGATGATAAGCAGAACTCATCTTCAGCTCTGTCTGTAGTGTTGACATGAACTGATGCCAATACTGAGATGTAAATCTCGAATCCCTGTCAGACACCACTTCTCGTGGTATACCATGCAGCCTGATAATGTTCTGCACATAGAGCTTGGCCAATCTGGATGGAGTGTAAGTCGTGTTGACAGGTATAAAATGGGTTGACTTGGTCAACCTATCAACAACGACCCATATAGAATCATGGCCACCTGGTGTCTTCGGCAGACTTGTGACAAAATCCATAGAAATGCTCTCCCACTTCCACTCGGGAATGGGGAGAGACTGCAGTAATCCTGGTGGTCTCCTGTGCTCAGCCTTGACCATCTGATAGGTCATGCATCTGCTAACATGTAGCGCCACATCGCGCTTCATTCCATCCCACCAGAAATGTCGATGCAGATCACGATACATCTTCGTACTGCCTGGATGGATAGACAACCGTGAACTGTGTGCCTCATCGAGAATGTCTCTGCGAAGCTGCTCGTCATTGGGTACAACGACCCATCCTGCCTTCCATAAAATAGACTCCATCACAACAAAGTCGTCAAATTCGTCCTTGACGGCGCGCATGTATCTATCATGAATCCAAGGATCGGTCTTCTGTCCATCTACAATACGATCCCAAAGACTGTTGTATCGTGGAGGTACGGCGGTAGAAATGGATGCGCTCTCCTGAGGATGCCAATCGGTCAAAGCTGCAAGCGTATCCCACGTGTATAGCCAGTTTGCCGTACCATCAGCATGAGCTCTCCTGCTAAGTGCATCAGCCACCACGTTTCCCTTACCGGGATGGTAAGAGATCGTGCAATCATAATCCTTCAGCAGCTCAAGCCATCTGCGCTGCCTCATATTCAGCTCTTTCTGATCAAATATGTACTTCAGGCTCACATGAACCGTCCCAAATAAATGGAACTCCCTTCTGCGTTAGTTGTGTCAGAGGACGAACAATGCGTGAAAATCCGCTGACAAAGCATCTGTAATAGCCCGCTAATCCGAGGAAGCTCCGAATCTGTGTAACTGTCTTGGGCTATTTCCAAGACATAACTGCATCTATCTTCGCAGGATTAACTGCAATGCCTGTTCCAGAAATGATATGCCCGAGAAATGAGACATGGGATAACCAGAACTCACATTTGCTCAACTTGGCATATAGCTTGTGCTGTCGCAATGTGTCCAAAACAATCCGTAGATCATTCGCATGATCCCATTCATTCCGCGAATAGATGAGCACATCATCGATGAACACCACTACAAACTTGTCCAAGTATGGACAGAAGATACGGTTCATCATATCCATGAAAGCCGCAGGTGCATTGGTGAGCCCAAACGGCATCACCACAAACTCGTAGTGTCCATAGCGAGTCCTGAAGGCTGTCTTTGGAATGTCCGACTCGCGAATCCTCAGCTGATGGTAGCCTGAGCGAAGATCGATCTTCGAGAAAACCAAAGATCCCTGAAGCTGATCGAATAAATCATCGATGCGCGGCAAAGGATAACGGTTCTTCATCGTTCTTTTATTCATCTGCCTATAATCGATGCACAATCTCATGGATCCATCCTTCTTCTTGACAAATAGAACCGGAGCACCCCAAGGTGAAGTGCTCGGCCTCACGAATCCTAAATCAAGTAACTCCTGTAGCTGCACCTTCAGCTCCCTCAACTCGGCCGGTGCCATGCGATATGGTGCCATAGAGATCGGCTGTATCTGGCAGCAATGTGATCTCGAACTCGATCTCTCTCTCAGGATGTAATCCTGGTAGCTCGTCAGGAAACACGTCAGGGTATTCTGAGACTACTCGGATGTCCTGTGTCATCAGCTCCTGATCAGATACCTCCCGCACAAATGCAAGGTATGAATCACAACACCGATCAATAAGTCGCTGAGCTTGCAACACTGAAATGTACTTCATGGTGGAGTCATGTATAGTACCCTCAAAAGTGAACTCGGGTGGATCTGGAATCTTGAAGACAACCGTCTTCCTAAAGCAATCAACAGGTGCATGATGAGTAGATAGCCAAACCATGCCCAAAATCAAGTCGAACTCATCAAGCTGTAGGAGTTGATAATCTGCGATCATCTCATGACCGCCAATTAGTACGGGCAAGTGCCTTACTATTAGTGAAATAATAAACGACTGGCCTCCTGGCCCTCAGATGTGATATGGAGAAGATAGTGTTTCTGCAACTCTATCTAAAGAAACTAGTAGCCTCGAAGCAAGGAAAATATGTGTCGCTCCAGAATCAGATAGAACATGGAAAGGTCGATAAGAGTAGTCAGTATGTGTGCTAGCTGGTCAGTTATCTCCTGGCCTGGTCGGGATGTCATGGTTCTGCATGTGGTCTATCTGCTCGCTGCGACCCAAATTGTCGAGCAGAATCTGTGCCATTCATAGATACTTATCATAAATGCTTTTTCTCTTCTTGGGATATAATATGAAAATTAATGAAATCGGTGGCATTTGTGGTGGTTGAATATGAATGTCATATTTCCCTTCTCGAACTCACGACAAGTCGGGAGACTGTCTCTATCCGAGAACTTAATGCGATCGGAATAGTAGTACTGCGAATGTGCGTATCGGGGTACCACTGCTCTGATACCAAACTTGTGAACCCCCGCAGGATCCGGGTACCCGTTTACGACACAATTCACAATATTCCATTTATGACATCGCATTATAAGCATAAATTTATGGGGAAATTTTTTTTTTTTACGAACGAAATAATTTCATCTGACATTCACATAAACATTCATAACCACAAGTTCATAGAACAATTGTCACCAAAATCTCATTTCATTAACTTTCATATATTTTACATGTACAAAGTTTGACAGTACATACAGTATATCCCAAAAATTTGACTGAAGAGAAAATAAGCATATTACATTAATAAGATCACAAAAACTTGACATAAAAACACATACCTTCTAGTATAAACTCTATCTCTTGGAATCCTGTATAGCTACTGAACAACAGACTCCTTTCCTGCCATGCGTGCAAGGAAGAAAAGGAGTCACAAACGTGAATACAAACCCGTAGTTTAAAATAAATAACAAGTGATTTTATTTGCAAAAGAGAGCAAGTAGAAAGGTGGAATAACTAAAATTTACATCTACTTGCATAAGTAAAAGGGTTTTCAACTGTTTGACATTAAGTTCATTTGTTCTCCCCTTTTTACCATTCATCCCATATTTATATATATATATATATATAAAGTTTAGATAAAAGACCCTAACATATAATGATTTCATGTGTTTTAAGATCATGATTTTTGGGTCTTGGAGATCATGTTGCGGAATTTAATGGCTACTTTCTTGTCATTGAGATCATGTCATGGGTTTCGATAATGGACTGATATGATGATGATGAATTTGATCCTTAATTCTATTTACTCCTTCTAAGTTAGTGGATAGTCCGTGATCTTGGTCTGTGTGTAGCCTCACACTATGACTCTAAGGTATTAACTACCTTAGGGTTGGGGGGCCTCCGTAGGCATGCGGTGTTGTGTAATGCATCCTAACTAAGTTCCCAACACGTCCACTAACTTATAGGGATTTCAAACCAGATTAAAGTCACCTCCAATCAACTCAATTTTAATTGTAATTTCCTCCAATCCTTCACTCTAACTCTCTCAGATGCAACTCTTGATGATTTAGATGTAGATATAGATGTAGATATGGATGATCTGGATGTAGAATCGCCAAGTCTGTTTGGCGAAGGTAAACTCAAGCGGTGAAGAAGCCTACAAATGGCTCTTCCGTCTCGCCCTCTAGTTGGAAGGACGGTCCAATAGAGGGATAGGTCTACTCCCCAACTACGCCACTGAGACGGGTGAGAGGGACTTCCCGGGAAGTCGCTCTAGAAAAACAGCCCGACCGGTAACGGGCAACCGAGCTCGCACGTAAAACTGAAAAACCAGGATCCCCCGCCTGGGTATCCTAAAACAGGGTCAGCGGAATGGTCTAAAGTCGAGATCCCAACGAGGTGTAAAAACACTGTGAGCTCACGTAAAAAAACCGAAAAGGGACTGGGATCCTAGACCCGCGCACTTGGCGGCCGCTGCCCTAACTGGGCTTCCTTTCCTCCGCCCAGGTGAGGGTCACCGCGCCCTCGCACAGTCATGTGTAAAGGTCACCATGACTGGCATTATTAATCATAAGTCATCATCAATTTTCCATTCCCATCTTTGCTTGCCAGACTCCACAACTTTCTCTTAATCCATAATTGAGAGTAGAAGTTATTACTTGGTCCCGACTTAAAGTTGAAAGAAAGATGCACAACTCCCAATTCTTAATTTAATTTCTCCAAGTCATGATAACAGTATTTAGAACTTAATTTCCATCAAATAAAATTTTAATTCTTTTTAATCAAATAAAGATTAAAACTCCCTTTTTTTTCTGTTAATTTCTAACAGGAACGGTAACCATTAGATTATCAATTAATATATATCTATATATATTTGAACTATTGTGCTCATGTGGACTGAATATAAAATATATATTACGGGTGAATATCTTGTCTCAATGGCTTCCAGACTTATGTGAAAATGTGAAAGCATATTGATTAACAAAGGCCTGAATATGATAATATTCCAATGAAATAGCATAACATATTTAGATGGCTATACATTGTAATTTAATATGTTCTTGAAACATACTCTGGACAAGTACATTCATAAATTTATGGAGATATCCAATTTCATTAGGTCAACAAAAATCTTCTAGTGCAGGTCAAATCCCGATAAGAACCCAATAGTATGAATCTACTGTCAATTGCAAGATACCATGGATTCCATTTGATTGATTTCACATTCTTCCTGATCGAATAAAATTCATCTGAAGCTTACAACAAGAGAGCAATGATTGCTATGAGGTATTTATATGAGAATCAAACTTTAGAATCCATGATTTCTTTCGGAAAGTATAAAGTAAGACCATTATACTATCAATAACCAGATTCCATAAAACAGACTCTATGATAATTGTAGACTCTATTTAGAATTGTGATCGATCTAAATAGTTTAAGAGATATTCTCATATATTCGTGTAATAACAGTTTCTGAAAATCCTCAACTCTGAACAGAGATCTGATCAATGAAGAATTTAAAATTTATATGTAGACAACATACATGGAGGTCAGTAGGATGGAAGGTTAAGTTATACATACCCAGATTCAAAGGTAGGTAAAAAAAAAGTATAGAATATAAATTTTTAAAATATGCTTTTCTTTAATGTTTTTTTTTGTAACCTATAATGATATCCCAACTCCCCCTTTGTAATCACAAATATTTATATATCAAATTTATGTTGCATTACTTTTTTTTATTTGGTTTTCTAATCAAATTTCTATCTAACCTGAGCTATACTTTATGATTCTAAGGTTAATACAATGAGAATTCCCATTACTGCCAACCTTCCAAGGGAAAATCAATTTCCACCCAGAATGCACATGTTTAAATGTTGATAGATAGAATCTTATCTCAAGAATAGAAAGCCGAGGAATTTTAAGATTTGTAATCTAGATCTCCCATGATATATTCTTTTAGAGATAATAAAAATTTAAGTAGTTGGTCCCAGATTTGATTTTAAAGGTACAGTACTGTAATAAACTTTCATGTTAAAAAAATCAAAACCATTATTTCCAAACCCTAGAGTTTCTTGGGAATTTAGCCCCAGACCTGCTTCTAAAAAAAAACTGTAACCAACATTTAGATATCTTCATTTCATGAAAATCAAGCCTTTAATTCCAACCCGTGAACTAGATCTGAGAATCAGATTTTACCTTGCCCCCAATTTGATTGAAATATACGTGAGGAGTAACCAGAGAAAAGGAAAGAAAAACTTGTGTAAGAACACGATGGCAGCAAGAGGGAAGGGAAGGGGGAGTGTACCTTAGTCTTCTAAAGGAGAAGAATTGACTTGCATGCAAGGAAAACTTCCAAGAGAATTTCCAGTAAAGAGGGCTGCATCAGATCTTGCATTTGTTTTAGAAACAAGAAGCTTGTAGGGCAGTAGATTTACATGGAGGAAGAGCTGAAATTGGAAGGAGATTGGAAGAGAGCAATACCTCCAGCTGTATTTCTTTGGCTGAAGAAGACAATCAAGGGAGAGGGGTAGCAGCAGCTTGCAGCAGCTGCTTCCAGGAGCCCTGTAGCTGCTGTAGCAACAACAGAAGACTGCTGGACAGCCAAGAAGAAAGGAGACGAAAGAAAAAAAAATCAAGGAAGAAAGAAGGGGTCTCGTTGGGGGAGAAGGAGAGGGAGATAGAGATGTTGAGATGATATCAATTGGAAGGGTATTTATAAGGAGTTAAACTCAAGAGCTGCGTGACAAGTGGGGAAAGGAAGGAGATTAGGTGGCTGCCTGTGTACTGTTACAGCAGAAAGTTAAATACCAATAATATATATATATATTTTAAAATCTCTATTTATTTTTCATACATAAAAATCGACCGTACGCACACCTCGGGCTTCCGTTTTTGATACGAAATATCTCAATTTGATCGTCTCGGAACGACGATCAATATGAGTACAATGTTGATATACTTTCGGTCGAGTTTCGAATACCCGAAATTTTCGGATACGGCTTTTGTCTAAGACTAAATTTTGTAATTTAAAATATCATATGACCTCCGATTGACGAACGGTCGATTCCGTTGGTCCCGTGTCATCGAATCGGATCTAATGACGGTCTCGGTTCGTTTCGCGGTTTCCGAATTTGCGTCGCGGCTTTTCACGGCGCGCGCTACGAAGGGACCGATTTTTGGTCGATTTCGTCCGAACGACTTTTGATTTACTACTAATTGGTCGTTTTAGGTTGTTTAGTATTGGCCGTCAATGTTATTGGGTTCATTAGACCCAAAATCGGACGAGTTCGGGTTTGGCGGATTTCGGATGTTATAAATATAAAAACCTCAAAGGGAGTCTCGTCCTCGAGACTCGAGTCAAGGCTATTAGGTATCTTGCTTGAATTTCATATGTCCATAAAAACCTCAAAGGGTTTTGAACCCATAAAAACCTCAAAGAGAAATCAAGCCATATATTGTAACATATATCTAATTACAAAGGCTTGTTTCGATGATTATATCAGAAAAGTTGCGGGTATCGTGCCCGCATGTCGGTTTCGGTCTCCCACGTCGCCTCTTCGACGTCGTGTCGATGCCACAACATGCTGACCAATGGAATCTCCTTATTGTGAAGCTTCTTCACATCACGGTCAAGTATCTGTACTGGCCTCTCCTCGTACGTTAAGTCAGGCTTTATGTCAAGATTCTCGGAACTGATGATGTGCCTAGGGTCGTGCACATACTTTTTCAAATTGGATATATGGAATACGTTGTGGATAGCTGAAAGATGTGGAGGAAGGGCTACTCGGTAGGCCACTTTCCCAGCTCGAGCAAGAATCTCAAATGGTCCAACATATCGTGGCGCCAACTTGCCACGAACACCGAATCTCTACACTCCCTTCATGGGAGATACATGAAGAATACCCAATCTCCCACCTGTAATTTACAGGGATGTCATTAGTATGTGATTATCTAAATGCCATACATATGTTATAATTGAATGGATGAAGAGGAAAGATTGGATTACTTGGAACTCCAAATCTCTTTTTCGACGGTCTGCATAGCTCTTTTGATGGCTTTGTGCCCTCAGAAGCCTTCGTCTCACGAGGTCAACAGCTCTCGCAGTATCCTCCAAGAGATCTTCGGAGTAGCGAGCATGGTCACCTACCTCCTGCCAACTGAGAGGTGTAAGACATCTCCGCCCGTATAGGGCTTCGAATGGTGCCATACCAATACTAGAGTGATAGCTGTTGTTGTACGTGAATTCTACTAACGGCAGATGGTCCTTCCAGGATCCCTTCCACTCCAAAGTGCATGCACGAAGCAAATCCTCTAGTGTCTGAATGGTGCGCTCACTCTGTCCATCTGTCTGTGGATGATATGCAGAACTCATTTTCAGTTCTGTCTGTAGTGCTGACATGAACTGATGCCCATAATACGACGTAAATCTCGAATCCCTGTCAGACATCACCTCTCGTGGTTTACCATGCAGTTTAATGATATTCTGCACATAGAGCTTGGCCAATCTGGATGGAGTGTAAGTCGTGTTGTAAGGTATGAAATGGGCTGACTTGGTCAACCTATCAACAACGACCCAAATGGAATGATGGCCACCCGGTGTCTTTTGCAATCCCGTGACACAGTCCATAGAAATGCTCTCCCACTTCCATTCGGGAATGAGGAGAGACTGCAGAAATCCTGGTGGTCTCCTGTGCTCAGCCCTGACCATCTGACAGGTTATACATTTGCTGACATGTAGTGCCACATCGCGTTCCATTCCATCCCACCAGAAATGTCGACGCAAATCACGGTACATCTTCGTGCTGCCTGGATGAATAGATAACCGTGAACTGCGTACCTCATCAAGAATATCTTTGCGTAACTACTCGTCGTTGGGCACAACAACTCGTCCTGCCCTCCATAAAATGGACTCCATCACAACAAATTTATCAAATTCGTCTTTGATGGCGCGCATGTATCTATCTCGAATTCAAGGATCTATCTTCTGGCCTTGGACAATGCAATCCCACAAACTACTGAATCGTGGAGGTACGATAGTAGAAATGGATGCGCTTTCCTGTGGATGCCAATCGGTCAAAGCGGCAAGCGTATCCCATGTATATAGCCAGTTCGCCGTACTCTCAGCATGCGCTCTCCTGCTGAGTGCATCAGCCACCACGTTTCCCTTACCGGGTTGGTAAGAGATTGTGCAATCATAATCCTTCAGTAGCTCGAGCCATCTGCGTTGTCTCATGTTCAGTTTCTTCTAATCAAAGGTATACTTTAGGCTCTTGTGATCAGTAATAATCTCGAAATTTACCCCATATAGATAGTGGCGCCAGATCTTAAAGGCGAAAACAACTGCCGCCAACTCCAAGTCATGTGCGGGGTAGTTCCGCTCGTGCGGTCTCAACTGTCGTGATGCGTAAGCAATCACCTGTCCTCTTTGCATCAATACTGCTCCTAGACCTTCTCCAGATGCATCTGTGTATACCGCATAGTCTTGAGTGCCTGAAAGAAGAGCAAGTATAGGTGCCGTCGTCAATCTCTCCTTCAGTGTCTGGAAGGCCAGCTCACATGAATCGTCCCAATTGAATGGAACTCCCTTCTGCGTCAATCGTGCCAAAGGACGAACGATGCGTGAAAATCCATTGACAAAGCGTCTGTAATAGCCCGCTAGTCCGAGGAACTCCGAATCTATGTAACTGTCTTGGGCTGCTCCCAAGACATAACTGCCTCAATCTTCGTAGGATCAACTGCGATGCCTGCTCCAGAAATGACATGTTCGAGCAACGAGATCTGGGATAACCAGAACTCACACTTGCTCAACTTGGCATATAGCTTGTGCTCTCGCAATGTGTCTAAGACAATCCGTAGATTATTCGCATGATCCCATTCATTTCGTGAATAGATGAGAACATCATCGATGAACACTACTACAACTTGTCCAAGTATGGACGGAAGATCCTGTTCCTCATATCCATAAATATTGCAGGTGCATTGGTGAGCCCAAACGGCATCACCACAAACTCTTAGTGTCCATAGCGAGTCCTGAAGGTTGTCTTCGGAATATCCGACTCGCGAATTCTCTGCTGATGATAGCCGGAGCGAAGATCGATCTTCGAGAATACTGAAGATCCTTGGAGTTGATCAAATAAATCATCGATGCGCGGCAAAGGATAACGGTTCTTCACCGTTCTCTTGTTCAACTGCCTGTAACCGATGCATAACCTCATGGATCCGTCCTTCTTCCTGACAAATAGAACCGGAGCACCCCAAGGTGAAGTGCTCGGCCTCACGAATCCCAAATCAAGTAACTCTTTTAACTGCACCTTCAGCTCTCTTATCTCAGCAGGTAACATACGGTAAGGAGTCATCGAGATCGGCTGGGTGTCTGGTAGTAATGTGATCTCGAACTCGATCTCTCTCTCAGGAGGTAATCCCGGTAGCTCATCAGGAAACACATCTGGGTATTCTTGAAACTACTCGGATGTCATGTATCATCGGCTCCTGATCAGATACCTCCCGAACTAATGCAAGATATGAATCACAACCCTGATCGACAAGTCGCTGGGCTCACAACACTGAAATGCACTCCATGGTGGAGTCATGTATAGTACCCTCAAAAGTAACTCGGGTAAATCTGGGATTCGGAAGACAACCGTCTTCCTAAAGCAATCAACAAGTGCATGATGAGCGGATAACCAATCTATGCCTAGAATCAAGGCGAACTCATCAAGCTGTAGAAGTAGACAATATGCGAGCATCTCGTGTCCGTCAATAAGTATGGGCAATTGCCTGACTATCAGGGATATGACAAATAACTGGCCACCTGGCCCTCGAATGTGATACGGAGAAGAGAGAGAGTCTCTACGACTCTACCTAAAGAAACTAGTAGTTTCAAAAGAAGAAAAGAATGCGTCACACTAGAATCAATTAGACTATGGAAAGGTCGATACGAGTAGTCAGTATGTGTGCTAGTTTGTTAGTCATCTCCTGGTCTGGTCGGGATGACATGGCTCTGCATGAGCACCATTTATTAGTCATAAAATCAATGGTTCGCAGATAATATGATATATGTTTTTTTTCTCTTCTTGGGATATAATATGAAAATTAATGAGATTGGTGACATTTGTGGTAATTGAATATGAATGTCATATTTTCCCTTTTCAGACTTACGACAAGTCAGAAGACTGCCGTTATCTGAGAACTTAATGCGATCGAAATTAGAATACTGCGAATGTGTGTATCGGGGTACCACTGCTCTGATACCAAACTGTGAACCCCCTAGGATCCGGGTACCCGTTAATCACACATTTTGCATTACAACATTCATTTCTATCGCATTTAAGTAATTGAAAGTACGGGGAAATTTTTCGCGAATGAAATAATTTCATCTGATTTCATTAACTTCCATATATTTTACATGTACAAAGTCTGACGGTACATACAATATATCCCAAAATCTGACTGAAGAGAAGGAAACATAGTATATTATAACTTGAACAAAAACTGGCGCAAAATAAACCATACCTGTTGGGTATAAAATTTATCTCCTGAACCCATGTATAGCTATTAATCAGCAGACCTCTTGCCTGCCATGCGTGCAAGGAAGAAGAGGAGTCAGCAATCGCTGGTATCTCCTAAAAACTTATAAAATAACATGCATTTAATTATTTTCAAAAGCAAGCAAGTAGAAAGGTATATATGGTGAAAAATCTACCACTACCTGCGTAGAGAATGGTTTCAATTGTTTGGTAAGTAGTACACTTGTTCATCCCCTTTTTCCCATTTTCCCATATATATATATATAAGGTTTAGAAGATAGACCCTAAACATATAATGATTTTCTACGTTTTAGAGATCATAGTTCTGGGTCTTGAAGATCATGATGTGAAACTTGATGGCACATGTAAACGTCAATTGCTTGTCACTGAGATTATGTCGTGGTTTTCGATAATGGACTAATCATGATGATGAATTTGATCCTTAATTCTATTTACTCCTTATAAGTTAGTGGATAGTCTGTGGTCTTGGTCTGTGTGTAACCTCACACTATGACTCTAAGGTATTTAAAAGTACCTTAGGGTTGGGGTGCCTCCGTAGGCATGCGGTGTTGTATAATGCATCCTAACTAAGTTCCCAACACGTCCACTAACTTGTAGGGTTTTTGAATCATATTAAAGTCACTTCTAATCAACTCAACTTTAATTGTGATTTCCTCCAAACCATTACTCTAACTCTCTCAGATGCAACTCTTGATGATTTAGATGTAGATATAGATGTAGATATGGATGATCTGGATGTAGAATCGCCAAGTCTGTTTGGCGAAGGTAAACTCAAGCGGTGAAGAAGCCTACAAATGGCTCTTCCGTCTCGCCCTCTAGTTGGAAGGACGGTCCAATAGAGAGATAGGTCTACTCCCCAACTACGCCACTGAGACGGGTGAGAGGGACTTCCCGGGAAGTCGCTCTAGAAAAACAGCCCGACCGGTAACGGGCAACCGAGCTCGCACGTAAAACTGAAAAACCAGGATCCCCCGCCTGGGTATCCTAAAACAGGGTCAGCGGAATGGTCTAAAGTCGAGATCCCAACGAGGTGTAAAAACACTGTGAGCTCACGTAAAAAAACCGAAAAGGGACTGGGATCCTAGACCCGCGCACTTGGCGGCCGCTGCCCTAACTGGGCTTCCTTTCCTCCGCCCAGGTGAGGGTCACCGCGCCCTCGCACAGTCATGTGTAAAGGTCACCATGACTGGCATTATTAATCATAAGTCATCATCAATTTTCCATTCCCATCTTTGCTTGCCAGACTCCACAACTTTCTCTTAATCCATAATTGAGAGTAGAAGTTATTACTTGGTCCCGACTTAAAGTTGAAAGAAAGATGCACAACTCCCAATTCTTAATTTAATTTCTCCAAGTCATGATAACAGTATTTAGAACTTAATTTCCATCAAATAAAATTTTAATTCTTTTTAATCAAATAAAGATTAAAACTCCCTTTTTTTTCTGTTAATTTCTAACAGGAACGGTAACCATTAGATTATCAATTAATATATATCTATATATATTTGAACTATTGTGCTCATGTGGACTGAATATAAAATATATATTACGGGTGAATATCTTGTCTCAATGGCTTCCGGACTTATGTGAAAATGTGAAAGCATATTGATTAACAAAGGCCTGAATATGATAATATTCCAATGAAATAGCATAACATATTTAGATGGCTATACATTGTAATTTAATATGTTCTTGAAACATACTCTGGACAAGTACATTCATAAATTTATGGAGATATCCAATTTCATTAGGTCAACAAAAATCTTCTAGTGCAGGTCAAATCCCGATAAGAACCCAATAGTATGAATCTACTGTCAATTGCAAGATACCATGGATTCCATTTGATTGATTTCACATTCTTCCTGATCGAATAAAATTCATCTGAAGCTTACAACAAGAGAGCAATGATTGCTATGAGGTATTTATATGAGAATCAAACTTTAGAATCCATGATTTCTTTCGGAAAGTATAAAGTAAGACCATTATACTATCAATAACCAGATTCCATAAAACAGACTCTATGATAATTGTAGACTCTATTTAGAATTGTGATCGATCTAAATAGTTTAAGAGATATTCTCATATATTCGTGTAATAACAGTTTCTGAAAATCCTCAACTCTGAACAGAGATCTGATCAATGAAGAATTTAAAATTTATATGTAGACAACATACATGGAGGTCAGTAAAATGGAAGGTTAAGTTATACATACCCAGATTCAAAGGTAGGTAAAAAAAGTATAGAATATAAATTTTTAAAATATGTTTTTCTTTAATGTTTTTTTTTTGTAACCTATAATTATATCCCAACTCCCCCTTTGTAATCACAAATATTTATATATCAAATTTATGTTGCATTACTTTTCTTTATTTGGTTTTCTAATCAAATTTCTATCTAACCTGAGCTATACTTTATGATTCTAAGGTTAATACAATGAGAATTCCCATTACTGCCAACCTTCCAAGGGAAAATCAATTTCCACCCAGAATGCACATGTTTAAATGTTGATAGATAGAATCTTATCTCAAGAATAGAAAGCCGAGGAATTTTAAGATTTGTAATCTAGATCTCCCATGATATATTCTTTTAGAGATAATAAAAATTTAAGTAGTTGGTCCCAGATTTGATTTTAAAGGTACAGTACTTTAATAAACTTTCATTTAAAAAAAAATCAAAACCATTATTTCCAAACCCTAGAGTTTCTTGGGAATTTAGCCCCAGACCTGCTTCTAAAAAAAACTGTAACCAACATTTAGATATCTTCATTTCATGAAAATCAAGCCTTTAATTCCAACCCGTGAACTAGATCTGAGAATCAGATTTTACCTTGCCCCCAATTTGATTGAAATATACGTGAGGAGTAACCGGAGAAAAGGAAAGAAAAACTTGTGTAAGAACACGATGGCAGCAAGAGGGAAGGGAAGGGGGAGTGTACCTTAGTCTTCTAAAGGAGAAGAATTGACTTGCATGCAAGGAAAACTTCCAAGAGAATTTCCAGTAAAGAGGGCTGCATCAGATCTTGCATTTGTTTTAGAAACAAGAAGCTTGTAGGGCAGTAGATTTACATGGAGGAAGAGCTGAAATTGGAAGGAGATTGGAAGAGAGCAATACCTCCAGCTGTATTTCTTTGGCTGAAGAAGACAATCAAGGGAGAGGGGTAGCAGCAGCTTGCAGCAGCTGCTTCCAGGAGCCCTGTAGCTGCTGTAGCAACAGCAGAAGACTGCTGGACAACCAAGAAGAAAGGAGACGAAAGAAAAAAAAATCAAGGAAGAAAGAAGGGGTCTCGTTGGGGGAGAAGGAGAGGGAGATAGAGATGTTGAGATGATATCAATTGGAAGGGTATTTATAAGGAGTTAAACTCAAGAGCTGCGTGACAAGTGGGGAAAGGAAGGAGATTAGGTGGCTGCCTGTGTACTGTTACAGCAGAAAGTTAAATACCAATAATATATATATATATTTTTTAAAATCTCTATTTATTTGTCATACATAAAAATCGACCGTACGCACACCTCGGGCTTCCGTTTTTGATACGAAATATCTCAATTTGATCGTCTCGGAACGACGATCAATATGAGTACAATGTTGATATACTTTCGGTCGAGTTTTGAATACCCGGAATTTTCGGATACGGCTTTTGTCTAAGACTAAATTTTGTAATTTAAAATATCATATGACCTCCGATTGACGAACGGTCGATTCCGTTGGTCCCGTGTCATCGAATCGGATCTAATGACGGTCTCGGTTCGTTTCGCGGTTTCCGAATTTGCGTCGCGGCTTTTCACGGCGCGCGCTACGAAGGGACCGATTTTTGGTCGATTTCGTCTGAACGACTTTTGATTTACTACTAATTGGTCGTTTTAGGTTGTTTAGTATTGGCCGTCAATGTTATTGGGTTCATTAGACCCAAAATCGGACGAGTTCGGGTTTGGCGGATTTCGGATGTTACAATTTATCCCCGTGCTGTAATATACGGATGCCACGATCCTGTTTATTGAGGGTGGCAAAGAGGAAGCGGGTGGCATGGCTATTACTCTTGAGATTTTTGGGGAGATGTCAGGATTGGAGTTGAATCATAGCAAATCCACTGTTGTTCCGTTTGGCATGTCGGAGGAGGAGGCTAACTCTTGTTGTGTGGAGCTGGACTTGACATGCGTCTTCCCTTCCTATTCGATGTTTTGGGCTTCCTCTCTCGGATGGTAAAATTAGGATGTCGGACTGGCTGCCGGTGGTGGAGAAGATGGAAAAAAAACTGTCCGGCTGAAAGGCAACTTTGTTGTCGCGTGGCGGCATGCTGGTGCTGATTAGGGTTGTTCTTCTGTGATCCCGACGGTCTTCCTCTCGTCTCGCCTTCTGCCGGTGGATATCAGACGGAGATTAGAGCGGCTGATGTGCGGATTCCTGTGAAGCAAATCCGGTCATGAGGGATATGGAGTGCATCTTGTTGATTGGGAACCATTACTCAACCTAAGAAGCATGGCGGTCTCGAGATTAGGAGCTTTGAGAGTGTCAACGATGCTCTCTTGTTCAAGTGGGTTAGCGGGATTTGGGGGTAAAGATGATGGTATGTGTTGCAAACTGATCCAAAGCCTTTATGGTGTTTCCTTGGCAAGCCCTGACCTGTTGAGGTAGGGCCAAAGCAGTCTGCTTTCTGGAAGAGGATTCTGAAGGTTATGCTGCGCTTTCATGAACTTTTCAGCTCGGTTATTGGTAATGGCTTCATTTTTGGCTTTTGGAGGGACGACTGGACGGGTGGAGGGACCCTATGTAACCGCTTCCCTCGCTTGTTTTCCATGGCCGCTACTTCTGATACGCATGTCGTCGATTGCTAGGACAATGGTAGCTGGATGCCGACTTTTAGATCATCCTTTTCTGATCAGCACTTGGGCAGGTGGGCGTGCGCTCATCTGGCATGAATCACTGGAGGTGGAATAATGCACCTTTCTCAGTTCGGAAGGTCTACGACGCCATTGTAGACCTTCTCCCTCCCTTAATGACATTTTGATTAGGGACTGTGTGCTCATTTGGACGTTAGGCCTATCGGAGAGGATTGGTTTCCTCTGACTTTTTAGACGGAAGCGCATTATGACTCTTTGATCGTTGTGCTAAATTATTTGAGCAGATTTAAGATAAATCTCCTTTGTGTGATAGCGACATCGAGATGGTGGAGCACCTTTTTTTCCGTTGCCATATGTCCTCGCCTATCTGGAGTGAGGTGGGGCTGGGTTGGATGAGCACCAGTGATTTCAACTCCTTTTGGTCTTCTCTCTATGGGACACGCAATCGACAAAGAAAAGAGGTTCAAATCCCGATGGCAGTGCCGTGGGCCATTTGGTTGGCTCGTAATGATGTGCTTTTCTCTGGTCATCGCTTCTACTGCGAGAATGTCTGTTTCCTCTACAAGTAATTGCTTGACTCGTGGCTCTTGTAATATATATATATATATATATATATTTTTCGTAGTTAAGTAATATATCGGGGTGAGCACCAATGCGTGTTTCCCCTTTCTCTGGTTTCAAAAAAAAATCAAATTGTATTGTTGTATATGGGCCTCAATCGCTTGTTCAGATCCACGCTTAAGATATCTCAGTGGAGGGAGCATGACTTTAATTTTTACGTAGATAAGTTCATGGTCGAACACAAGAACACGAGTGATCTAAGCTACTTAATCAAGGGTTTAAATGTCTAAGTTATTTAATTTAATGTAATCGAAATCAAGATGGATTAATGCATGCTTTTTTATCTCTTTTTCAATGCAGAATGAAATTTTACAAGATGACTTGTATGCAATACAAAACTCACACATGGAACTCATAAAAAAGGTCTTAGATTAATTGTACAAATAAAGATTATTGGTGTATTAAAACTTACTCTACTATCATGTGATAAAATAAATGCTAAATTGATGATGAGTCGTTATAAACTAAGCATTTATTTCCCAAAACATAGAGAATATTAATTGCTATTCAGAGTTCAATGTTCCTCAAAATAATTCAAAACTCATTTTATTAGGAAGTGAATGCCACAAGGATTAAGTTGCCTATTTGTATGCCAGTTTTAGAGTTAAAATGAATTATCGAACATAAATATGATTGAACAAATATTGACCTTGTTCTGTAAATTAATCAATATCAGTACATCAAATTGGAATAATAAGAGCATCATTGGGTAGAGTTTAAAAGTACGATTTAAACAAGATCAATTTCATTAATTTTGAATTTCATATGCAAAAGTTATTAAACAATCAATCAAATGGCATATTTGAAATAAAAAACTAGATTAGAACTAATTAAAACATATTAAATCGGTCCTAATAAGGCTTATTCGCAAATATATAAACCTAGAGTGACATATCTAAAAGTCTAGACGTGTGGAGATATGCATGTAATATTGAAAACTCAATAGGGTTGGTCTGCAAATTACCCTAGGCTGCACATGTAAGGCATGTGAGGACTGGATTGCAAATAGGAGGAACTGGAGCTTGGGTGCTGCAACTAGCCCAACTACGTGCGTGAGGCATGTGGTCTGTTGCTTCGGATGGAGGCTCGGATCTCGGGCAGGCTCGGGCCACATGGATGCTATAGATGCTTTGGGCGATGCATGGTTCCATCGAGGGCTCGATCAAATTGTGCCTGTACGCTTTGCTCGGGTTGCTCCTCCGTGTAAGGTGATGCTCAGGCAGAGCTCCAGTGGCATTGTTGCTGCTCCCTTGACCTAATGTTGCTCTGAAGGTTGGATAAGAATGCTGGAGTGCCAGTGGAGGTGGAGGTAAGTAGGGGAAGAGTTTGCAATGTTAAATTCAACCAATGACACGGCTTCGTCAGGGGCGGAGGTGTAGATCAGAGGAGGTCGGAAAACACTGACCATTGAAGCCTTCGAGTATCTGCTAGCATTAGATGGATAGATGAAGCGTAGGGGGTCAAACTAGGGGTGATCGGGTGGAATTGAGGACTGGTCGAAGCGGTGAAAGGGAAACCCTAGTGGGTTCACCTTCTGTGCATGAAGGTGAAATGATTGAGTCGGGACGAGGTCTGAATGAAGAGATGTATTCGGAATGGTGCACGAGGATGTGTGGTATATGTCGAAGGTGGACAAGTGATCAGATTGGAGTGATGATGTGTATGCGTGGAATTAATTGTGAGAAATCACGAAGAGGCGGTGGACGGAGATTACCTAGAGGCGAAGAAAGTCGGAGGTGAACTGGAGCTTGAAATGAAGCTCTGGAGCTTCTACCTTCGGGTCCTCCATCTATATGAATGGCAATGTTGTGGAGCTCGAGCAACACCTGGAGGAGGGCTGCGACACGGTGGTCAGAACTGTGGATATTGTCGGAGACGAAGCTCGGTTCTCGCTCAACCTCTCTCTTTGTCACATGAGAGGCAATAAGGGCACTACAGACAATATCAACTCAACGCGCACAACTGTCAGCTGTTGTCGAGGACGTTGCTTCTCATTCCGTGCAGGTGACGAGGACGAACGGGCTGGAGTGTGAGTCAAATAGAGGACTCGAAATCTGACCATCGAGTCTGAAAACTGCCTGGAGTCTCCTCGTCGGAGAACTGGATCTCTCTCATCTGGCACAAAGAATGATACTCTACTCTGGAGTCCCTATGATACCACATGAAAACCCTTGCCAATATGGCATAGGGAATTGTCCTCTACTCTGAAGTCCCTATGGCTCAAATGAAAACTCTGGCCGAAACACAAGAAAAGACGAGGACCACTACAACAGATGGCATAGATGTGCTCATCTGAAATAAGACGCAATCATATGCGTGTTTGAAATTGAAGAAGACTCGGAAACATCTGATGCCGAGTTTGAAATCGCGCATCAAACTGGGACTAGGAATCTGAACGTCGAGTCTGGAATTGTGCATGGAAATTCTTTATCTGAAAAACTGTAGAGTCCGAACAACTGGCTAGTATAAAGAGTCTGTATCTAAGATGACATGTGACTCTGCACAATACTCCCCCTTTCTCCCAGCCTTGTCGAAAAATGTCATCGATCAAGTTGGGAGAAAACAAGAAATTGGGGGTACAAAATATCAATAAGCCGTATCATTTTTTTTTCGTTTCTCAGAAAATTTTTCTCGGCAATTTCATTCATCAAAATTTTTGATAGCCGTCATTTTTTTTTCAAAATAAGCCGTTCGCATTTTTTTACGGCTTTAATTTTTTTGGTCCAAACAGTAGACTTCCTCTTTTTGGAAAACCCCTTCCCCCTTTTTTGTTTAGACTGACAGCCCTCCTGGGCCTGCATTTCCGCCCCCTTTTTTTAATACACACACCGGGCCCTTCCCTTCCCTGCTCATTTGATCATTTTTTTTTTAAATATAAGGGGTATCAGGCCCCTGATATGTTCATCCACCCTAGGGTTCCCCAGGGGACCCAAATCCTCTTCGATCTCCGCCGCCCCAAGGGCCCTACTGCTGTCGCCGCTAGGGTTCCCCTGATGTGCGCCGCTACCCTAGGGGGGTTGCGTGGGACGAGGTAGTGACGCCTCCGCCTGGAGTTGCCGCCGCACACGCGCGAGGGGGAAGAGGAGCATCTCGTGCGGAGGGGGCCTCCGCCTGGAGGCGCTGGAGATGGGTGGTTCTGCCGGGGAGGGGGATGCGGTAGGATACACGCCACCCGCCAAAGATGCTCGAGTGCCTGGAGAAGAGGGTGACGCCGCTTGGAGAACCGACAATCAAGGGGGGGGGGCTCTGCCTGCGAGAACTGCTCCTGGGGATCGCGCGAGTTCTCCGGCCTTTGCCTCCTGGATGGTTGTCGCGAGGGCCGCTGTTGGTGCGAGAAGATGATCTGTTGGAGATGCGCCACTGGTCGACAATCTTGCAGGTCTGAGTCTTCTACCACGAGATCGGGTTCTGTGCTGCACCTTCTCCTGGATTGTGATGCACAGATATGTACGACAACTTCTCCTGGGTGCCGCCATATGCGGTTGCGCCTACTCCCGCACTGATAGGGCTCCGCATGCGGATGAAAGATGCTGCGCCCGTAGCTTCGGCCTGCGAGCGGAAGGCCCTTAACATTTGGATGGCTTCATGGCCTGTGGCATAATCTGGTTCCGAATTGAAGATCTAGAACTGAAACTCCAAACTGTGTGCCAAATGCCACGAGGATTGCTTGACAGAAATTAGGTTTTCAATCGAAACCCTCAACTTTGATAGAACATGGCTAAAACAAGGCAGAACCCTTCTTGACGATGACAACCATGAACAACTGAACTTCACGAGCAATCTTCAACAATAATCAAGAACTGGATCTCGAAATAAAAATAATAATACAAAATCCCCGAGAATCGACCCGCTCTGATACCATTTTAGAAAATAGAGAATGCGGAAGCGATTGATATATCAACAGAGCATAACTAGAAATATGAAACTGGAAGAACGCAGATTTTTTACGTGGAGCCCTACTCCCTAAGGAGCGCCATGAAACCATGGGAGAAGCTCTCAAAGGTGCATATGCTTTATTGCTTTTTTTCAATGGATACAAGATGTCTGGGGCTCCTTATATAACCTCCACAGAGCCTCCAAGTCCCACCACTCCCCTCTCCCATACATATGACGCACAACCAAATATTCCAACAATATATATATAAATTCCCATTTTTTATTGTTGAACTTGTCTAGTAACACGGAGAGACTGCTACTGTTTTAATTTAAATTTTTATTTATTTATTTTAACTTTTTGACTTATCAAAGTCATCCGTATAACTGTCCTGTATCTCCGATGCAGGTGTTCGATAGCTCGTTTTGACCATCTCTGGATGACGATCAAAATGGGTATAATATCCATGTACTTTGGATCGAAGATAAATCCTCGAAATTCTCGAGATAAGGTCTCGGTTTGCTACTAAATTTCGTGATTTAAAAATATCAAATGATCTTTGATTGACGAACAGTCGATTCTGTTGATCTTGTTTCGTCAAATAAGACTTTATGGCAGTCTTGGTTTGTTTTGCGGTTTTCAAATTTACGTCACGGCTTTTTTGGGCACGCATTACGCTACGATTGTTTTTTGGTCAATTTCGCCCGAACGACTTTTGATTCACGATCAATTGATCGATTTATGTTATTTAACGCTGATTAATAACTTTATTGAGTTATACGGACCCTAACCGGGTCGGGTTCGGCTTTAATTGGATCCGGATGTTATAAATAACGGATGCTCTGGCAGTTATGATGAAGTCGACATTAAGGGGAGAGCGGTGGGAGGGTTATATTAATGAGGATATTTTTGTTACTCTGCTGCAATACGCTAACGACACGATAATCTTCTTTGGGCTTGTTATGGAGCAATTCAGACGCATTCCAGGTTATGGATATCATTGGTGACATCTCGGATCTGGTGATTAATATAAAAAGTCCATTATGGTGCCATTCGATTTTACGCAACATGATGGCCAATGTATTGTTGAGGTGTTGAGATACCCGTTGGGGACTTTACCTATCACTTACTTGGGATTACCCATGGTATTGGGTAAACTGAAGGAGATCGACTGGAAGTCGGTCCTAGACAGATTGGAGGGGAAGATGGCGAGGCGGAGGCGGCGACTCTGTTGAAGGGTGGCGAGTTGGTTCTTAAGCTTGCGTTGTCGGCCATTCCCATTTTTTTCTGCGCCATGAGATTGTTATCTATTGGGGTCCGTAATAGGTTGGAGAAACTATGAGGAGATTTTTCTGGTCGGATGGAAAGTAGGAGAGGAGGGGCTTGCATTTGATCTCGTGGGGAATGATCACAACGACAAAGACGAATGGTGGGTTGGGTGTTCTGAGCATCAAAGAGATGAATAAGGATCTACGAGCGAAGTGGGTAGTGAGGATACGGGGGAAATCCGATGATCTGGTGTGCATGCTTCTAAGGAGGATTTATGGTGTGCGAGGAACGTTGGAGACTAGTCACATACGTTCCCCTTCCCCTTTGTGGCAAGGTATTACCAAGTTTTTGCATGGGTTGGAGGCGAGAATGCGATCGGTGCTTGGGAATGGGCAGATTTTTAGATTCTATCTTGAATTCTGGAGCAGCAATGGCATTTTAGGTGATCATTATCTGAGATTGTTCACGCTTGCGGCGGATCGGTATGCATCGGTGCATGAGGTTTGGCAGAATGGATCATGGACTCCGTCCTTTGTTACTGAACTGTCCGAACAGAGTCGGGAAGAGTTTTGGAGGATGCATGCTGAGCTGACTAAGGTTGACGATCCGAAAGGTGGGAGGGACCTGTTTGTGTGGGACAACGGCAAGTTCTCGGTGAAAAAAGGCATGTCGTTTCTTTATAGAGGTCCATGAAGAGATTCAGGAAGAAATCAAAACAGTTTGCAGAATCAAATGGAAAAGCATGATTCCAATGAGAGTCAAGGTCTTTTTGTGGCTGATCAGGCAGAATAAGGTTCTTTCCAAGGAACGTCAGAGCATGATACTACAACACGGTGACATCTTTTGTCATAGATGCGGGGATGAGATGGAAGGTTTGAATCACATTTTCTTCATCTGCACTCAATCGGCTGAGGTTTGGAGGAAAGCAAATATTTCCTGGCTTGATGCGGTTAGCGCAAACGATTTCTGGAGCTCCATTAGAGCAGTTTGCGGGGATGGACATGAGGATAGCTCATGCCCTTTTGCACTCGTGGGCAAATCTTATGCGGTAGGAATGAACACATTTTTCACGGACAAGTGTTTTATTCTGAGAACATCTTGGAGCATTGTAGGTCTTTGGTAGATGCATGGTCGAATGTATTAACGTATCATCTTTTCTTTTATATTAATATAATTACTTGCAGTGGATCCTAGCTTGGGACCCCATCCGTTTCTTTTGATAAAAAATGTTCTTAAATATTCTACAAACCCAAAGCGATCTAATCTTTCCCTCCATCATATATGGAGGGAAGCTTATGCTCCAGTTTTTTGATGTACCAGTATCTCTGGTTGTCTCATTGTAATGTCCATAAATTGTTGCTGTGTATGTGTTTGCCTGTTATCTAATTGTTTTTTTGAAAAGCCATGCCATCTATTTTATAGAGCATGTTTTGCTTTTGTTTTAGTTGTTTTTGAACTGGACGCACATCCATTCTGTGAGGTTACCGAGGAATTAAATGTTCTAACTTTATGTATTTGAGCTTATTTGTGTTTGCTTTACAGACTGTGCGAGGTCCATATTATAATTCTTTATTGTTTTATTTACTGAAGGTATACAGAGAATGTTGAAGGACGCAGCCTTACATTGCAGAGGCAAATTTCCCGTTATACTCGAGTTCACATTGATGCAGATGTGAGAAACTTAAAAGGGTTTCTGCACTTGTATGGTTTTTAGTGAACGTCGATTAGTCTGCTACTGTGGTACATGTCCATTGGCTATAATTTTATGTAGAGAATTTTACACCATGAACCCTATAAACTGTCAATTACCATCTCGTCCCTGTATTCTGCGTAATTATGACCTAACCCCACAAGCTTTCCAACTCTTGCACCACGACTCCCGTGATTAACTCCCATCCGTTTGTCTGTTACTAATGGAATCCGTCAAAAAAACTGTCAAATGTATTATTATTCATAAAATTTACAGAAAAGTACCATTCTTCTTCATCCTCCTCCCTTCCCCTCGTCCATCACCGCTTTCAAGAGCTGTTGCTATCTTTCCTCCTCCTGACCTTTCTTAGCTGCCGTCACCATAGTGATGGTTTTGCAATTTTAGTGCACAGGTTGGCCAATATGCGGATCAGGTTCCTTATTGTCGCATGCAAAGGATGCCCCCGAGCTGCTGTGCCTGTATCTGCAGATGAAGCTCTCCCTGGTGCAGTCAATGCCTATCCCGGCTTGTTGGAGACCTTTTCCCTCATGAAGAATGTGTTGCTGATATAGCGCTTGACCGTTAAGGTGCCTCTCGTCGTATAAACTCAGAGGATCCTCGGATAAACATTCAACTGCAACAGGTTCTGAATACATAAACAAAACAATAGTGCATTAAAAAATTATGAAATGGAATCTTTGAACCAAAATAAAACAATAAAAATAAGGGATATTTACACCCATAACCCTGAGTAATATGGTAATTACCCCAAGAACCCTTGATAAACACGAATTACATGCAAGACCTTGAATAAGTGCTCCGTTTTACAACCATAACCCTCCGTTACTTTTGATTATTAACTCAACCCGTGTAGTGAGTTAATCTAACCAATCCTAGATCTAACGGCTGAAGTTAATCAAAAACAAAAAACAAAAAAAAATCCACCCCTATCTTCTTCGTCCTCCAGCTCCTCCCCCTCTCCCTTCTTCCTCCTCCCACCCGTCCACCCCCGCCGACCACCTCTTCCTCTCCTTGTTCCTCCTCCAGCCACCCACCTCGGCAGAGCAAAGGGTCTCCGCCTGCAAGAGACCCCACCCCCGGCTGCAAAGAGTTTCTCTGCCGCAGCCACTCCACCTTCAAGAGAACGCACCGCCGCGACTCCGCCAGGTCTAGGCGGAGGGGGCCTTCTCTGGGCGGTGGGCCTGCGAGCTCCGGGACAATGAGGGAGAGGGCAGTGGGTCTGCGGGAAGGGGGGGTCGGGGTCTGGGGGGAGGAGGGGGGCCTGGGCGGTGGGTCTGCGAGCTCCGGGACAAGGGGGACCGACCTGGAGCGTGCCCCACCTGGAACTGCACCCTCCGTTTCTCCATCCCCGTCTCCGCGCCGTCCGACCACCTCTCTCTCGACATCGCCCTCCGCACCTACCGCCCCTTCCTCGGCGACCGTCACGTCGGCTCCGTCCGCGTCCCCATCCGCGATCTCGAACCCGACGCCACCCAGCCGAGGTTCGTCAGCTACCAGGTCGCCGGGCCGTCCGGGAAGGGCAAGGGCGTGCTCAACTTCTCCTACAAGTTCGGAGAACCCGTGTCAGTCCCGCGTCAGGCGGAGCCCGTCACGGCGTACCCGGCGTATCCGTCAGCACCCGGGGGATACGCGTACGCAACGCCGCAGGGATACGGTTACGGTGCACCGGCCGCGCCGGCGAGGGGGAAGTTCGGGATGGGGTTGGGGGCGGGGTTGCTGGGAGTGGTTATTCAGGGACAGGGGAGGGGGCCCTTCTCTAGGCGGTGGGTACGCGGGCTCCGGGACAGGGGAATGCGGGAGTGGTTATTCAGGGTTTCGATGAGGAGGTCGACGCGGCCGTGGGACTTTGAGCAGCCCGGGCTCGGCGAGAAGGGGGGTGGAGCAGCTCGGCGTGGTGGGGGTTTCAGGTACGGTGGAGGAGCAAACGCGGGCGAGCAAACGCGTGCGGGTGGGGGGCTTCGAGGACGGTGCAGGGGTGGAGCAACTCAGCTTGGGGGACTGAGCAGGAGCAGAGAACCTCGGCGGCGGGATGACGGGGGGCTTCGTCGGAGAGAAGACAACGGCATGCTAGTGTTTGATTGAATGGCATCCTATTATAAATATGATGTGTCTTGAGGGGTAAAATTGTCAATTTATATCTTTTTTCGTCGGACTTAACGGAGAATTAAGACGGAATTTGACGCAGGGTTATGCCATGTAAAGGTTAAGCATTACTCGGGGTTCTGGATGTAATTCGTGTTTATCGAGGGTTCCTGGGGTAATTACCATATTACTCAGGGTTATGGGTGTAAATATCCCTAAAAATAAGAAGTGGGATTACGGGCTAGAGGTGGACAAATGGATGAAATCGAAAGTAGACCGGTGCCTTTTGGTCGTCGGCTTCGAATGTATATACCAGTGGGGGCTTCAAGGAGGAGGAGGTAGACCAATGTTAGTTGGTCATCGACCTCAAACACATGTGGAAGTTGTAGAGGAGGAAGTTGGCGATTTTGAGACCAATCCAACACCAGTTGTCGTATACCCATGGCCTCAAATTTCAATAAAATTCTACTGAAATTCTCCAAAATTTTCATTTCTTTAGGTCATCGAAATCGAAACGCGTCTTTATTTTTCCAGGAATTCATCGAAATGTCAACGAAATTTCATCAAATTTACATGTCTTTTCGGCAAAACAACAAAAATAAGGGAATCCACCATTCACATTCATTGAATCTTGTATATATTAATGAATTTTCACTTATTTATTGCTAATGTGTTAAGTTGATAGTGTGATTTACATTGTTTAAAGAAGTTTCTTTAGTTAGTTTTTATATTTTTTATCTAAATCCAAAATAAATCATTTGGCCACAATATTTAAGAGTTAAATTAAAGTTTTAACTGAAGATATTTTTATTTTTTATTTTTTATTTTAATATATATGTTTTATTTAGTAGTTATCAAATTTGTTACCTTATTCTTATTGAAGAGGTGCTCACATGTCACCATTCTTGTCATTTTCAAGTGGAAAAACCAATGGCTTTCAATTACTATTCTGTTAGAAAATAGGAAGCGGAAGCGGAATCAGAAATAAAGATAAAGAACTTGAAGAACACAAAAATCTTTACGTGGAACGCTACTCCCGAAGGAGCAGGATGAAACCACAGGAGAAGCCTTCAAATGGGCATATGCTTTATTGCTTTTTCTCATCTGATACAGGAGGTCTGGGGCTCCTTATATATCCTCCAAGTCCCACCACTGGTAGATGTGGGACTAAACATATGGATGGAGTAAGTGGATCCTGGAGGTATGCATTTACCCATCTACAACTCAATAAGTGCACAACCAAATACTCCAACACTCCCCCTCAAGCTGGAGCATGCAATGCTCAGCTTGAACAAACGGAAAGAAACTCAACTCACGCTGCATGACACTACATACAATATCAACTCAACACGCACAACTGTTGGCTGCTATCGAGGACGTTGCTTCTCATGCCGTGCAAGTGAAGAGGACAAACTGGCTGGAGTGTGAGTCAATTGCGGACTCGGAATCTGACCATAAGTCTGAAACTGCGCCTGGAGTCTCCTCGTCGGAGATCTGGGTCTCTTCCATTTGTTCAGAGAATGATACTCACCGATGATACCACATGAAAACCCTTGCCCTCATGGCACAAAGAATGCCCTCTACTCTGGAGTCCCTATGGCTCACATGAAAACTTTGGCCTGAAACAAGAATGATGGGAACCACTACAAAAGATGGCAAACATGTGTTCATCTTAAAAAGACCGCATACATGTGCGTGTCTGAACCGAAGACTCAAAACCAAACGTCGAGTTTGAACATCAACTGTAGAGTCTGGAAATCTAATTGGTCTGGAATATCTGTATCTAGATCTGAAGAATCTGAATAGACCTGTGACTTTTCATATACTCCTCCTTTCTCCTATACTGGTCGGAATGAAGACATCGATCACGTCGGGAGAAGACAACAATGATTTGGAGAAAAGAAAACCAAATAAGCCGTCGGGTTTTTCTTCGGCTTTTCTCAATCAGATTTTTTTTATCATATATATATTTTTGAAATCATTTTTTTTAAATAAGCTGTTGCTATTTTTTCCGGCTTTTCCTTTTCCTTTTCTTTTTTCTCCAACTTTTGCATACAGCTTTTTTTTATTGTATGCGCCTTTTCTCTCCTTTTATTCAAACACATTTTTTTTTAAAATTTGCACTGGGCCCCTCAATTTTTTGGACCTTTTTTAGTAGCAGAAGCCTTCTTGGGCTTTTCAATTTTTTTAACTCAGGGCCCAATAGGGATGGAAATGCGGCTCCCCTTTTCTGTTTTTGTTTGTTTTTTTTCTCGAATCGAACCATCGAATTTTTTTCACTTATTACGGTTCCCACTTGGGAACCCTCTGTCGAAGGCTCCTTGCCCCCCGATGGGGCTCGATGCCGCGCCGCTGCTCGTGGAGGACACGAACTCGTGGAAAACGCGCGAGGAGGGATCACTATTGGCGGCTAGGGCTACTGAGAGGTTTCGCCGCTGGGAAGGCCGGTGGGCTTCGACAGGATCAGGAGGAGAGCGGGAGTATGGTCTGGGAGGAGCGCGAGCCCAGGAGAAGACGCGACGGCTTCCGTCGCCTGGATCTAGCGAGAGGGGCGGCGATGCGATGGCGCGCGATGCACGAGTGAGGGCTTGGGGCGCCGCGTAAGGGCTTCACGCGAGGGAGAGGATGCGACAATGGCTGCGCAGTGTTGCCTGCGCGGGTCTTGCGCACCAACGCGAGTCTTGCGCGTCTGCGCAAGGGGCTCCACAGCCTGCGGGACTTAGAGAGGCGCGCACGCGATGGGGTCTCCGACAGAATCGTGAGGAGGAAGGAGAACTACACGCTGGAGGTGAACAAAACGCTTCGGCTTCGACTTGGCTGGATCGTGCGCACTCCTAGTTGCCTCCTAATCGCTGTCTGTCACCTTCTGCACTGCCTGTGCCAGGAGATGGGCTGCTGAAGATGATGCTCCCCCTGTGGGGCTGTCGAGGAGGCGTGCAAGGCTTAGATGCACGAGTTCGAGAGCGGAGATCGGCCTCATGATGATCTAGGGTTTCATAAGAAACCCTAGAATCAACTTGAACATTAAAACAAATCTTCAAATATAAATCTCTACCATCTTACAATTGAATCTTGAACAAATACAGATCATGAGAGATCTTCAAGAAATAAAACCACTAAAATCTAACCTCGAACAAGTAGAAAAAAAGAACTCCGTGAGAATCGAACTGCTCTGATACCGTGTTAGGAAATAGGAAGTGGAAGCGGAATCAGAAATAAAGACAAAGAACTTGAAGAACACTAAAATCTTTACGTGGAACCCTACTTCTTAAGGAGCGGGATGAAACCACGGGAGAAGCCCTCAAAGCGGCATATGCTTCATTGTTTTTTCTCTTCTGATACAGGAGGTCTGGGGCTCCTTATATAGCTTCCACAGAGCCTCCAAATCCCACCACTGGTAGATGTGGGACTAAACATATGGATGGGGAAATGGATCTTGGAGGTACCCATTTACTCATCTACAACTCATTAAGCGCACAACCAAATACTCCACCAGATTCCAAATCTGATTCTGGTTCTGAGCAACATACTACTTTTTTGATTTGTTGGAACGATAAGATGGAAATTAAGGGATTATATCATATTAATATCTTACTATTAGCAAAAAAGCTATATTTCAATCTCATTAATTGAGTTAAAGAATATTAGAAATCTTTATTTTTTTAAAATGAGTTTTCAAGTAATTTCCCCAATTTTTAGCCATTTCACCGAAATTCTATCGAAATTCCACTGAATTTCTCTTTTCGGGCTTACTGAAACGAAACTGAAACCTAACATTTAAGGCCTTGTGTATACCATATCGTCCCAACCGCCCAAGAGAGTTCAAAGGCCATGCTGATGGACATGGCATCAGAGTCCATCCACCAGATGAACTCGATGCTCTTGTGGGAGAGGATGGTGCAGAGGATGGGGAGCTTGACCCAAAAGCTGGCCATCTCGACGTCGAGGATGGTGAGGTTGTAGAAGACATTGATGGAGTGGATGCGAGAATAGTCGAGCTTGTTCTCGAGGGAGCAGAGGAGGTAGTGGTCGTTGAGGCCAGTTCTTGCATGGGCAATGTAAGGAGCAAGTGTCGAGGATGCGAGTCTTTATTTGGGACATTTTAAAGGAGGTCCCTCCACCAAAAACCTTTTGTCCAAAAGTTAAACATGGTGGGAAGTGGGAACTCATGTGTAGTAATTTTTTTTGAAGGGGTAGAAAAATTGCAGCCATGTTCCTTGATGGAAAAGAATTATAGACACAACGCTGGATCAAAGAAAGAAATTAGGGTAACTTGGGAAGATTGAAACAACCATTTCATATGTAATTTTCCAACTATGGATTTCGAGCGATGGAGAATTGATGTAATCAAATTCAAACTGAGGGGTCAAGTTGAATTGATGCAATTACAAAATTAGATATTTCTAAAAATTAGGGTTTTTTGTCCTTATTTTGTTAACTTAGTTGGTCGGTTATTTTTACTTACGTTAAATAAATTATGCTTGATTGTAATCTCAATCTTTTACTAGATATAAATTGTTGGTTATTTTTAAAAAGTTAATTAGATGGCTTCATGGTCTAGTGGTAGTACAATGTGTCTACCACACAAAAGACCAAGGTTCAGATCACACTCTTGCAGGGGTTGCGTTAGGTAGTCGACAACAAGCGGAAAAAATAGTCGAATCTTTCACCATGGATTTGAGCAAGAATCCATCTAGCCGACCGTACTTATAGTGGGAGAAGGTTTAGTACACTTATTTAGATGGCTTCAAAAAAAAGTTAATTAGAGTCATTTAGAGTCGGTTAGGATTTTATTTAGTTTGAATTTTATCATGTTTCTATTTTTGTAATTAGTCCCCTCCCTATTCAAAGGAGGCAATAATCCATTGTAACTAAAAAGTTAAGTTATGAATCGATTCTATCCCCATTTCCCTCAATTTTTTAACTTAGTTGGTTGGTTATTTTTACTTACGTTAAATAAATTATGCTTGATTGTAATCTCAATCTTTTTACTAGATACAAATTGTTAGTTATTTTAAAAAAGTTAATTAGATGGCTTCATGGTCTAGTGGTAGTACAATGTGTCTACCACACAAAAGACCAAGGTTCAGATCGCACTCTTGCAGGGGTTGCGTTAGGTAGTCGACGGCCAGCAGAAAAAATAGTCGAATCTTTTAACATGGATTTGAGCAAGAATCCATCTAGCCGACCCTACTTATAGTGGCAGAAGGATTAGTACATTTATTTAGATGGCTTCAAAAATAGTTAATTAGAGTCATTTAGAATCGATTAGGATTTTAATTAGTTTGAATTTTACATGTTTCTATTTTTGTAATTAGTCCCCTCCCTATTCAAAGGAGGCAATAATCCATTGTAACTAAAAAGTTAAGTTATGAATCAATTCTATCCCCATTTCCCTCAATTTCTGGGGTTTCTCCTCTTGTCCCCGTTCATCATCCCGTGAGGCATGTCGCAATCTTCTCTTCTCTCTCCTCCCTTTCGATTTATCAACTGCATCGTAAACAAAGAGTGGTACATTAGACATATTTAATTTGGATCATATCTGATGTATATATGTTGAGACATTGGTTATTTTTCATATTGTTTATGCAATATCTATTTGCTTTGTCTTCTTAATGTAGTTTGCCCAACATGTTATTATGCTATATAAGAGAACCCTAGGACCTCATCAATATGCAATTCTTTCTTTTCTCTCCACAATATCCAAGAAAGCAAAGCCTTACAGTTTGACTAACATATTTTGACAGTTGGTTCTATGTGCAAAATTGTATACTGGCCATGATGTAATTACGAAGATTATAGGGCATTCTTCAAAGATTATGGTGGGAGACTTGTAAAAACTCATCTCCAACTGACTATATCCAAGAGCATGGACGAAGAATCATCACCTGCTTTCTTTTTCTCGGTTTATAACTATATCCATCTCATATCACCATATTTGTATATATTCGAGAAGTACGTGCTTTTAAAATGCAAATTATTAACAATTAGCACATTTTCCAAGCTCTGTTATAATTGACCTCAATTCAAAGAATGCACGCATATCAAACTACTGGAGTATAGGAAGGCCCGCGGTTTATAGAAAGAATTTGACAAACTTATACCAGGGTTCTTTGTTTAAGAACTGTAATTGGAATATAACATGTACTCCTAGAAAGATAACCAACTGTAGCATAATTAGAGGCAGTTGGCGACTCAGAAGGAGATTGACAGGGTCGATTAGATGGATGATATCAGGGCCCCAAGCAGAAATGAGTGGGATGTGGAGGGAGCATCCAACAGAGGAGATGGTAAACGATATAATGTGTGAGGTGGAGTGGAAACATTGCTAGAGACAAACCTGACTGGGAGGGGAGGGGTAATGCAAACTCATCATTTTTTCACGTCCATGGCTAACAGAAGGCATAAGAACAATTTTCTTCACTTTATTTGTGCCAACCTCAGATGTGATTTGTTATGGATGGCATGGAGGTTGGTAAGGTGGTGGTATATCATTTTCAAAGCTTCAGTTGGAGAGTGCATAATAATGGGCAGCAATGGTTGGCTTATGGTGCGAACATGCTACGCCCAGATCATGCAAAGGGATTGATGTAGGAGTTTGCATTGCACAACGTTTTATATTTCGATTTTCGATATTGTATCGATAACTTGTCGAAAAAATTTCACCGTAATTTCGTTGAAATTTCGTATTTCGCCCAAATCGAGCAACATTTGTGAAGGAATACCCACATATCAGCATTTCGCTTGAAATTTTGGTTCCATGTTGAAATCAAAATTTTGGCGAAATTTCACGAAATGTCGCGAGGTAGTTAATAAGTGAATGAGAATGGTTCACCTGGTTCTCATAACTTTTGATTTTTTCAGAGTGTTGTGTGACGTGGTTGGGTCTGATATATTAGATATGATGTAGGAGTTTAGGATTGTCAATTTTGGTTTTGGGAGGCTAAATATGCACTCATTATCCTATTACTTATGGAGGATATCGTACAATGGGTGGAGGACTTCACACCCATTGCACTTTCCAATATGATTTACCTCATTGTGGTCAAACATCTAATGAATTGATCATGTTTGGTGCTGGAGGATTTACTATCCCATTGCAGATGGCCTTTGTGTCAAGAAGCCTCATGATGGATGTTGGGAAAAGAGAAGAAGTTTTTTTATTCCATCAGCCCTAGGCTCTCTTTTATAGGAGAGTAGCCTATGGGTAAATTACATATAGCATACGACAGAAAAGAAAATAACAGAAAAGTACAAAAGTAACTGATATATGTTTACACTCCCCCTCAAGATGGAGCATAGATATCAATCACGCTCAGTTTGGACGCACACTTCTGAAATGGGCCTCGTAGTAATGCCTTGGTGAATATATCTGCAGTTTGATTCTCTGAACTGACATGGGATGTAGCAATGAATCCCTTCTGAATCTTGTCACGTATGAAGTGACAGTCAACTTTAATGTGCTTGGTTCGCTCATGGAACGCTGGATTGTTTGCAATGAACAAGGCCGCCTGATTGTCACATTCTAAGGTCATAGGAAGTGGGACCTCTATACATAAATCTGTAATCACATCCTTCGCCCACATCATTTCCGTGCTAACCTGAGCCATAGCCCTATATTCAGATTCAACACTAGACCTGGCTACCGCAGTTTGTTTCTTGCTCCTCCATGAGACTAGGGAATCTCCAACGTAAACCGCAAACCCAGAGGTGGACTTCCTGTCCTTGGGACACCCTGCATAATCTTCATCTGCACATGCTGAGATAGAGATCACCTTGCCTTTCTTGAATAGCAAACCTGCACCTGGAGATGATTTGAGGTACCTGAGTATCATATGTATGGCATCCATGTGAACCTGACGTGGTTGCTCCATGAACTGGCTCACACGACTCACAACAAAGGATATATCGGGCCTAGTAATAGTGACATACAACAATTTGCCCACCAGTTCTCTGTATCTTCTCCTGTCCACCTCCTCTGTATCATCATCGTATAGCTTCATACTGGGGTCCATTGGTGTTGTAGCAGGCCGGCAACCGAGCATTCCTGTTTCACTCAACAGGTCCGTAACATACTTCCTCTGCGACATTACTAACCCATACGGATTTCTGGCAAATTCCATCCCCAGAAAGTATCTAAGGACTCCAAGGTCCTTGGTAACAAATTCGCTACCCAGCATTTCTTTCGCCTTCTTTATTCCTTGTGCATCATCTCCTGTAATCAAGATGTCATCTACATAAACCATAATTGCAATAATACCTCTTGAAGTCTTTTGTACAAACAAGGAATGATCATCATTAGAGCGTTTGTATCCCTGTTTTTCAAAGAGGTCTGAGAGCTTCTGAAACCATGCTCTGGGGCTCTTCTTAAGGCCATAGATAGCCTTATAAAGTATGTACATCTTGGAACACTCCCCCTCAACAGCAAAACCGGGTGGCTGTTGCATGTAGACTTCCTCCTGTAAGTCACCATATAAGAATGCATTCTTCACATCCAACTGATATAGCGGCCATTCACGAGTAACCACAACTGACAGCAAGATCCGTAGAGTAGAATGACGCGCTACTGGCGAGAATGTATCAAGATAGTCCACTCCGTATGTCTGTGTAAAGCCACGAGCAACAAGACGAGCCTTGTATCTGTCAATACTACCATCTGCATTCTGCTTGACTGTAAATACCCACTTGCAGCTTACTGGGGACACATCTGCAGGTATAGGGACCAGGCTCCAAGTTCCTCTAGATTGAAGTGCTGCCATTTCTTCCTCCATTGCTAGACGCCATCTGCTATCCTTCAGAGCGTCTTGGTAATTCCGTGGAATATCCACAGCTGACAAAGCGGCCACAAAGTTTCTGAAGTCCCCAGATAGTCGTTCAAATGACACAGAAGCTGCTAAAGGATATGAGGCGCAGCTCCGCTTCGATTTGCGTATAGCAATAAGAACATCTAAATCAACTGTGTCCTCATCTGTCCTCTGTAACACATCCTGTTCCAAAACATTATCAGATCCATCAAGAGTAATATCTTCAGAACATACCTTAGGTGAGCTAGGTGATGAGTCGTGACCATGAGCTGTAGTAGACCTGCGGGTATAATGAAATGGTAGTGGTGAAACAGGTATAGTAATAGGAGGTGCAGATGATGGTAAAGGAGCTGGTGGTGGTGGTGGTGGTGTCACATAGATGGCATCGGTAGTAGGTGGGAGGTAGCAAGTGATCACCTGAGGATGAAAAATGCATTACGGATTCAAAAAATGTAACATCTGCACTGACAAGATACCGCCTGCGCAATGGATCATAGCACTTGTACCCCTTCTGAGTTCTGGAGTACCCAACAAACACACACTTGACAGCCCTAGGAGAGAGCTTGTCAGTACCGGGAGACAACTGGTGGACAAAGGCAACTGATCCAAACACACGAGGAGTAAGGGAAAACAGATCTTTACCAGGAAAGATAAGGGAGAAAGGAATCTGTTCACTTCACCCAGAACAGAGGACGACATACGATTAATTAGGTAGCATGCTGTGAGAACCGCGTCACCCCAGTAAGAGTAAGGAGCATGACTCTGTATAAGAAGTGACCTGGTGACATCTAGTAGGTGGCGATGTTTCCTTTCAGCGATCCCATTTTGTTGGGAGGTATAGGCGCAGGATGTCTGGTGGATAATCCCTTGGGATGAGTAGTAATTGGCTAGGACATGAGTACACAATTCCAGGGCATTATCACTTCTTACAATTTTAACATATGTGGAGAAAACATTACGAATCTCATTAAGAAAATGGATAATAATATTTCCTGCTTCAGATTTATTTTTCAACAAAAATACCCATGACACACGAGAGAAGTCATCCACAATAACTATATAAAATATGTGTCCCTGATGATCAAGAACACGACTCGGACCCCAGATATCAATATGAAATAACTCAAACTTGGAGGTACTACTCCGACACTGACGACTGGGAAAGGTAGACCAATGATGCTTTCCCAACTAACAAGCCTCACATTGGATGGATGTGTGAGGCAGACCCTGGGGTAACACACGACGCAACTTCTGAAGCGTTAGATGTCCAAAGCGCAGATGCCATAGCAGAGGAGATATGAGTCCAGTAGGTAGGGATGAGGTTCCAACAAAGGAAGTCTGATTGAGGCGATAAAGGCCTCCTTGCTCATAGCCACGACCAATCACGTTGCCCGTAAGGATGTCCTGAAAAACAAGAGAAGATGGATCAAAAATTGCCCGACATTGTAAATCCTTTGTAATCTGACTGATTGATAATAAATTCATTGAAAAATCAGGCGCATGTAACACATTCTTGAGCTGCATAGAAGATGTCAGTCTAATCTCCCCCTGACCAGTAAGTGGGGAATGCGTACCATTGGCAATGACCACTGTTCGGCCTGGAGGGATCTGAGTGTATCCTGTAAGTAAACTCTGATCTCCACATAGATGATGTGTGGCTCCCGAGTCCATAATCCAAGGTAAAGTATCTGATCTACTACTAGTAAATGCAAGTGTGCTACCTGATGCACTGGTAGACGCAGAAGCAGATGCAGCAGCATCAGATTGATTCTCAGTAGTAGGTGCTGGGCCAGATGGAGGAACAATGCCTCTTAGACGAGCAACTAGATCATCGAACCGCTGATCCAAAGAGGTAGCAGATGGAGGCTCTATCTGCTCAGCGACTCGTGCAGATGCAGGAAATCCATGCTTAGAGTAGCATGTGTCTTCATTGTGTCCGACGCGATGGCAGTAGGTACATGTTGGCCGAGTACGACCTCCTCTACCACGAGGTCCACGTCCACGGGTCTGATGATGAAATCCACGGCCCCTGTTGGTAGCCATGGCTGAAGCATTCTGATTCGCAGCTGTAGATGGAACAGTGATCCGACTCAATCTATGAAAAGCTTCCTCCATGGGAGGAATAGTAGAATCTGCCAAAATTTGAGACCGTGCTGCCTCATACTCGGGATCAAGGGCAGCAAGAAAAACTCCCACCATAGTAGCATTCCGGTAGGTCTTCTGTTGCTCTGGCGTGGCTGTCAGGGGCATGGAGCTGTACAGCTTCTCGAACATCCCACGCATAGATGTGTAGAGTGAGTGTAAAGGGCGACCATTCTGCTTAATGGTGAATATGTCATGCTGGAGTTGCAGAATCTTTGTCTCATTCTTCGCTTGAGAGTATGTGGCCGCCAGAATATCCCACGTGTCTTTAGCTGTGGGCTGATGAAGAATATCATTGACAATCTCGATTGCCAAAGTTCCAGATAACCAGACTTTCGCGTATGCATCATCTGCCTCCCATGAGGCATTAACTCCAGTCTTCTCAGCAGGCTCTTCTTCGGTAAGAATGTGCTTCTTACCAGTTGACTTCATCATACTCATGAACTGCATCGCCCACAGTTCATAGTTTGTACCATCCATCTTTACAATAGGCGCTGGACCACGAAACACACCTATAGATGGAATATCCGCCTTGCTTTCTGACATACTGGAGACAGAAGACTGGAGCGATAGACTGAAGATAAGATCGTCTACACGGACATAGACGGGTTTAGTTGCATGTGTAGACTTCAAGCAACCAAACCCATTTAGTTGACGGTGTGCGTGCTAGAAACGTGTAGGGCTGATTCAGAAGTTACGCACGCACAACAGATAGCGCGAGAGAGAGCACAAAGAGCGCTAGGGCATGCGCTTTCAGGGGTGCAACACAATGGGGCACGCACTGGAGCTCGCTGGAGGGTGCTAGGGCACGCGCGCACGGAGGCGCAGGCGCGCGATGAGGCGCAGGCGCACGGGCGCTGGAGGGCGCGCGATGGGGCGCGCGATGAGGCGCAGGCGCACAGGCGTTGAAGGGCGCTAGGGCACGCGTGTACGGAGGCGCAGGCGCACAGGCGCAGGTGTGCATGCGAGAGGTGCGCAGACGAGGTGCGCAGGCGAGAGAGAGAGAGGCACGCGGGTGGGGGTGGGGATAGGGTTAGGGTTTCAAGAACTCCGGTCTAGGACCGTCGCTCTGATACCATGTTGGGAAAAGAGAAGTTTTTTTATTCCATCAGTCCTAGGCTCTCTTATATAGGAGAGTAGCCTATGGGTAAATTACATATAGCATACAACAGAAAAGAAAATAACAGAAAAGTACAAAAGTAACTGATATATGTTTACAATGGATAGTTAGGTAATGGTAACTTAGATGATGGTTGAGTGAAGGAGTTGATATCTACAAGGGATGCTGTGGTCATATGGAAGGTTAATTTCTCCAATGCCTATGTTTGTATGAATTGTCAGTTTTTATGCTCTTCCCTCTGTTGGTGGGGCCATGGGACTTCTTAAAGATCTGGTTTGTGCCAATGAAGTGGTGTGTCACATTTGCATCAACTTGTTATGATCAATGGTGCACTTACAAGGTGGGTTCTTTCAGTAAAGGTAGGGCATGCATGGTTTCTTGTGAAGAGCGCTGAATTAGCTTTTAAAGGACACTTTCATGCACAAGTAAGGCTCCCTTTCGAGAATTCGTTAGTCCTTTGATCGATTGTAGGTTTGTTTTCGTTAATCGTTTTTGTTACATGATGGAAGGGTACCCTCTTTACCAACAATAAGAGTCCTCTCGGGATGAGTCGATCCTAGAAAAAGACCCCGCTTAGGATCAATAGTGATTCACTTCCTCGTGCTATATGGTTGGTGAATTTTGTGAGCAGGTTGGCTATCTAGTGAAGATGGAACAATGAATAGGCTTTATTTAAACTACTTCATTCTTCCAACTACGCTGCATAGAAGGAAATCCATTGTTTACATTTGTCCCATGCTATTTATCATTGTGGAAGATGTATTTGTGATGATTGTGGGTTGGATTGTGCATAGTGGAACCTGCCTGTTCTGGATATTTGTGTATCAACATTCCCATTTCTATGTTGGAGTACACAGACGATACTCTTAGATTTAACCATAATTGGATAAAATTGTTGTGTATTTATCATTGAATAGCTCTCCCTTTTATAGAAGGGAGTCTTGGTCTCGTAGGCCCTGCTAGGCCACTCCGTGGCCCCACCTGCATCGTTATGGCGCTGTTAGGCCCCTTCGAGGTTACCGCTTACAGCCGCCTAGGGTCTCCATGTACAACAGTCTGTTTTGATCTGAGAACAATATGATTTTGACCGGAAAACCTGATTTCAAACCTATAAATCATGTTTTCCAGCCTTTGCGCGTACTAAGGATTGACGAGGATGGTTGTACGAGTCTACACGTACAAACAATCCTCCATATGATTGTGAAAACTTTCTCAGATCGGTTTACTTTTCTAGACGAGTTCCGTTTTTTGGTTGTTCTTCCTTTATGTCAGAAAACGAGGGTGATATCTTCTCTTTGTCCGGTGCCTTCAAGAGCCTGGCTCCAAAGATGGATGAGGCCAACTATTAGTTGTGATCCATGCAGTTTCTTACCCTTATTCAGTGCAACAATAACAAGTACATTCTAACAAAGTCAGAACCAACGTATTAGAATGGGGACAATGCTTCGTGGAAGCAAGACGACATGTATGCACGTATTTGGCTCTCTGGGACCCTCAACACATAGATAGCCAATGATATTGTGAATCAGCGTACCGCCAAGGCCAAGGTTGCAGAAAACGGTAGTCGGTACTCGGTCGGCGGGGTCACCTACTAAGGATTAGTCGGCAGTCGGGCGACTAGTCGGATTTAGTCGGTCATTAGTCGGTTTTGAATTTTTAAATTATTTTAAATATATAAATCATTTTTTATACATATATTCTTATATATATACATATATTTGTACATTCTATATACCATCTTAATAAAACAAAAGAAGTATTTGACTTTAAATATAAAATTAAGCATGATAGAATATGTTTGCTTTTAAAAAAAGTGAAAAACTAAAAAAATAAAAAAGGTTGTTGTAAAAGTCGGCCGATTAGTCGGCCGACTAGGCCGACTAGTCGGTCGACTAGTCGGGTGGACCGACTAAAGGCCGACTAGGCCTAGTCGAGTCGGCTACCCCCCGACTCGACTAGTCGGACCGACTAGTCGGCCTAGTCGGCCGATTTTGCAAGCTTGGCCAAGGCGATGCGGGAAATTCTGATATCCACTTATGCCCAAGCAAAGGAGGCCAAGATTCTCCGGCTTAAGTTTGACATATACATGGCTAAGCATAATGATCGTCCACTGCACATGTTCTACTCCTCTCTTCGTGGCATGTTCGAGATGCTTCACAACTTCATGCCTATTACAACATCCTCAGAGCAGCAAATTGCCTACATGAACTCCACGATGGTTGGAGTCTTCTTGGTTGCGCTCGACCCGGAGTATGATGCAACACGGGCACAACTCCTCTCTGGAGTGACCATACCTCCAATAGAGGTGGCATATAGTCGTCTTAGCAGGCTTCTTATTCGTCATGTTGCCACCCCATGACCCTCCTCCACAATGATTGCTTTTCACTGCAGAGGAGGTTCTGCTCAGTTCAAAGGATGTAGTCCTCGTGGCAGATGCGATGGATGACATCATGGTCCTTGCACCCACTGTCATCATCCATGACACTATGAGGACACATACTTTCTGAAGCATGGATACCCTGCATCAGCTCGCGTGGCAGAGCAGATCGAGCCTTCTGAGACTGGCTCCCCAAGCAGATCCACTCCTTGGTGACAATGTCTCTCATATACGAGAGATCATGACTACAGTGATCGGTACTACCCCTATATGATGCACAGATACTGCAGCCGCAGCTAGAGCCTCTTCGAGCTCCTCAGGTATTACATACACTATTATTGGTAGTAGCAGTACAGATATGACAGGGTGGATCATGGACTCTAGTGTATCATACCATCTGTGTGGAGACAGAGCCTAGTTAAGGTCTTACAGGACTATACTTCCTGGTAGATGAGTTGTATAGCAATGGGGCTCACTTACCCATCACAGGACAAGGGGAAGTGCATTTGAAACCTTCTATGCGCCTTCAGAATGCTTTATATAGCCCATGATTTTCTGATGAACTTACTTTCTATTAGTCATATTACTAAGGATCTGCATTGTTGTGTCATTTTTATTTGTCTCTTGTGTTTCATGACATATTCACGGGCAGGGTGATTGGATGTGGTCGTGAGCATCAGTGGCTCTATAGACTGGTCCAACCATATCATGCTGGTGCTTCCACGATTCGTACTGGACCAATCTCACTATACCTGTTGCACCTTCGTTTTAGCCACCTTCCTCTGCGGAAGTTGTGTCATGTCCTCCCGCAAATCTCCTTGCGATCTTTCTTCTAGTGCGAAGCTTGCCAGCTTAAGAAGCATTACCATTCCTCTTTTACTTCTCGTCAGAGTCGGAGCGGTTCTCAGTTGTTTGAGCTCCTTCATTTAGATATATGGAGTTCGAGTCGTGCCCCTCATCATCAGGGACACCGCTTTTACTTGGTTGTTGTGGATGATTTTTCTAGATTTTCTTGGGTTTTCCTCTTAAAGAATAAATCTGGGACTGGGTCTGTTGTCAGGTCATTCATTAATGAGATAAATAATATTTTTTCTGCTAATGTTAAATATCTAAGTTTTGATAATGCCTTGGAGTTTTGCACCATACAACTATCCGAGTTTCTCAGGTCTCTTGACATTGTACACTAGGACTCATGTGCCTATACTTCTCAGTAGAACGATATTGCATAGTGCAAACACCATCACTTACTCCATTGTTGTAAAAGTCTCTCGAATGACCCGACTAGTAGGTCCGACTAGTCTAGTCAGTGGGATGGTCGATCGAGTACCGACTAATTCCGATTAGCACACCATATTTTTTATGTTTTGCTTTTTTTATAAACAATCTTAATATGATATGCTTAATGTTTTATTTAAATTCAATTACTTCTTTTATTTCATTATGATAGTATAAAAATGTACAAAATCTATGTAAATATATGTATAAAAATGAGTTATATATTTAAAATAATCGTAAAATTTAAAGCCGATTAAAATCCAACTGAATCCGATTAGTCGTTTGATTGTCGATTAATCCTTAGTCAGTTACCTGACCGACCGAGTACCGACTACCAACTTTTGCAACCTTGACTTACTCGATGTGATCAGAACCCTATTGATTCAGAGTCGTGCTCCTCATGTGTACTGGGGTGATGCGGTTCTCATTGCTTGCTACTTGGTGAACTGCATGCCTTCCTCTATTTTGGGAGAGAAGATCCCTTTCTCGATTGCGTTTCTGGAGATGGATCTGTTCTCCTTTACACTACGTGTGTTTTGATATGTAGCCTTTGCTCATGATTTTTCACCTGGTCATGACAAGCTCTTCCCCAGAGTTGTCAAATGTGTTTTCGTTGGCTACTCTCGTACCCAAAAGGGATACCGTAGCTTTAATCCACTTCGGCAGAAATACTTTGTCAGTGTTGACATTACATTCGTCGAGTCTATCATGTATTTCTCTCCTATAGGTGACAGACTGGCCCTATCAGACTCTGATGAGGAGATCTATATGCCTCCACCTCCTACAGCCTTACCACCACCTGCAGCTGCTCGGCCACCTCCCACTCCACCATTACCGCCATCTCCACCACCATCTCCAGTTGCTACTTCTGTGGCTGCTTCTGGATCACTGCTTACATTGAATTAGTTTTTGCCACGTGTGTTTGCTTGCAGATCTCGCTCTGTTCCCCTCTGCTCACATGTCTTCCCTATCATCCAAGATGCCTCAGGTATGTAATGAGCACATTGTTTCTACTGATGGCACTACTGAGTTGTCTGTGTAGCAAGATTCCCTGCAGGATGAGTAGGTACCCTCTTAAGGGGGAAACTTGTAGTTTCAAGAGTTGATAGATGATCTCGATTTGTCAATTGCTTTGTGGAAGCAGAGACATACGTGTGCTACATATCTTCTTGCACCCATGTTTCTTTGAGCATACTTTCAGATCTTCTCAGAGCTTTCTTTGCAACTTTTTGTCTATCGTCTTGACCTTGCGGAGCTTCGAGGCCCCTGAAAAGAAAGTAGTCTGGTTAGTTCTCTGAGTAGCTGATATCCTTCTCTGCTTACCACATATGCTCTGACTTCTGATTCGCTGACTGCAACCTCGTGACCTGCGTTTTGCTTTTCAGTAGAACATGCTTATCCATATGTTGTAGATTATAGTAGTATACAACTATCCCAAATATATAGTGAGTTCTCCCCCCTTCAGAGGATTTTAAGAGATTTACCTTGGCACTGTCAGCCGTGATACCACGAACATTTCAGGTGGCTATTTAGGATAGTCAGTAGCGCTCACCATGGGGAAGGAGATTGTCGCGCTATAACCACATGGGACTTGGAGCCTTGTTCCAGCTCCAACCGGTGCATCCATTATCTGATGCAAGTGGGTGTTCACAATGAAGCATCGAGAAGATGACAGTGTAGATCGCTAGAAGGTAAGATTTTTGGCACGTGGGTTCATCCAAACATATGGGGTGGACTATCAGGCAAGGCCCTAAATGTCGGTTTTGGTCACCATTTCGGTGACTGACCAAAACAGAATTTCGGTCGAAATTCGATCGAAATTTCGGTCATTACGGTCATTTTTTGTAATAGAGCCCTCATATTTCGGTCGTTTCAGCCATTCGGTCGAATTCGATTTCGACATGATATCGATATTCGATAAAAGTTCGACCGAATTTCGCTGCAATTTGAGGCCATACTATCAGGATACTTTTTCTCCAGTGGTCAGACATTCTACTCTGCATATCATTCTATCAGTTGCAGTGACAGGATTTGCCCCTCTATCGGCTTGAGATCTACATGAGGAGGTCTACATGTGGCAACCAGCTGGGTTCACTATTGAGGGGGAGTGTCAGAAGGTTTGTCGTCTTCATAAGGCTGTTTGTGGCCTTAAGCAGAGTTCAAGAGCATGGTTCCAGAAGCTCTCGGACTTGATATAGCAACATGGGTTTGTGCGATCGACTGTCGATTACTCTGTTTGTTCACAGAATTCAGAGAGGTTTAATTCTCATTCTTGTCTATATTGATATCATTATGAGGGGGTGGTCGACTTGACTAGGCCTGGTTGTTTATTAGTCGGTCACCCCGACTAATCGGGTTGACTATTCGCCGACTAATCGGCCGGATTTTACATTAAGCTTTTATTTTTTTTAGTTTTTTTAAAAGCAAACTTATTCTAATATGTTTAATGTTATATTCAAGGCCTTAAATGTCAGATTTCGGTTTCATTTCGGAGATTGATTGAAACGAAATTTCGATCGAAATTTGACCAAAATTTCAGTCATTTCCGTCTGTTTTTGAACTAGGGCCCCCGAATTTCGGCAGATAAAGGCCATTTCGGCCAAATTTCGGCAAAATTTGATCCCGTGGTTATGTTTAAAGTCAATTAATTCTTTTGTTTCAATTTGAAAGTATAGAAAATGTACAAATCTATGGTAATACATAAGAATATATGTATAAAGAATTAAAAAAATCAAAACCGACTAATACCCGACTAAATCCGATCAGTCGCTCGACTGCCGATTAATCCTTAGTCAGTGATTCCACCGACCTAGTATGAACTACCACTTTCTGCAACCTTGATTATTACATGGGATGACGAGCATAGCATTCAGGTTGCTAAGGATTTCCTAGGTCAATTGTTTGTGACAAGGACCTTGGTAGTTTACGCTGCTTCCTTGGACTGGAGTTTGCCCGAAACCAGCGAGGTCTTGTGATGACCTAGAGAAAGTACATTACAGATCTTCTTTCTGAGACATGCATGACAGATTGCAAACATGCCACTACGACTATGGACCCGAGCATGAAGCTCTACGATGATGACATTGAGGAGGTCAACAAGAGGAGGTAAAATGGGCTTGTTGGCAAGCTTCTGTATGTGACCATCACCATGCCAGATGTATCCTTTGCCATGAGCCAAATGAGTCAGTTTATGTAGCAGCCCGGACAATCACATATGGATGCAATCCATATGATTCTGGAGTATCTGAAGGCCTTACCTGGCACTGGTCTTCTATTCAGCAGAGGTACACTCCTTGCAGTTACATCATGTGCAGATGCGGATTATGTTGGGCGTCCCAAGGGCAAGTAGTCTACTTTAGGCTTCGCAGTGTTCATAGGAAGTTCCTTTGTGTCATGGAAGAGCAAGAAGCAGACTGTGGTTGCCAGATGTATTCCTGAGTCAGAATACATGGCCATGACGCAAACTAGTACATAGATAATGTCTGTCAGATCTTACTGAGATGATCATGGAGGTGCCTCTTCCCATGCACCTTTAATGCGACAAACATGCTGCTCTTTTCATTGGAAACAACCTTGCCTTCCATGAGAGGACCAAGCGCATAGAGGTAAACTGTCACTACATTCGTGGCCTGACACAGAAGGGTCTCATTGCCACTGCTACTCATGTCAGCTTTGGAGGCCAAACAACAGATGTACTTACCAAAGCCTTAGCCAGAGGGCCTTACCAAAGATGCTATTCTAAGCCGAGCCTGATTGATATCTACGCTCCAACTTGAGGGGGGGTGCTGAGATATACGTTATCGTTCATATTGTTTATGTAATATTTATTTACTTTGTCTTCTTTACGTAATTTGCTCAACAGGTTACTCTGCTATATAAGAGAACCGTAGGGCCTCATCAATATGCACTTCTTCTTTCCTCTCCACAATATCCAAGAAAGCAAAGTCTTGCACTTTGACTAACATATTTTGACAGTTTGTTCTACGTAGAAAATTATATAATGGCCATGACGTGATTATGAAGATTATAGGGCATTCTTCAAAGATTATGGGGGAGACTTGTAAAAACTCATCACCAACTGACTATATCCAAGAGCATGAACGAAGAATCATCATATGCTTTCTTTTTCTCTATAAGAGTTTGCATTGCACAAGGTTTTAAATTTCAATTTTCGATATCGTATCGATACCTTGTCGAAACAAAATTTCACTGTAATTTCATTGAAATTTCGGTCATATTTCACCGAAATCGAGCAACATTTATGAAGGAATGCCCACATATCAACATTTCACTCGAAATTTCGGTTCCATGTTGAAATCGAAATTTTGGCGAAATTTCGCGGAATCCGAAACCATGGCATTGCAAGAGGTTCACGAGGTAGTTAATAAGTGAATGCGAATGATTCACCTGGTTCTCATAACTTTTGATTTTTTCACGGTGTTGTGTGATGTGGTTGGGACTGATATATTAGATATGATGTAGGAGTTTAGGATTGTCAATTTTGGCTTTGAGAGGCTAAATATGCACCATGGCCTCAAATTTCAGCGATATTCGGTCGAATTTCTGTCGAATATCGATATCCAGTCGAAATCGAAATTCGACCGAAATGACCGAAATGACCGAAATATGGGGGTCCTAGTACAAAAAATGACCGAAATGACCGAAATTTCGGTCGAAATTCCACTGAAATTCCATCGAAATTCTGTTTTGGTCGATACCGAAATGGTGACCGAAACCGACATTTAAGGCCTTGATATGCACTCATTATCCTATTACCTATGGAGGAGGTCGTACAATGGGTGGTGGACTTCACACCCATTGCACTTTCCAATATGATTTACCTCATTGTTGTAAAACATCTAATGAATTGATCATGTTTGGTGCTGGAGGATTTATTATCCCATTGCAGATGGCCTTTGTGTCAAGTAGACTCATGATGGATAGTTAGGTAATGGCAACTTAGATGATGGTTGAGTGAAAGAGATGATATCTGCAAGGGATGCTGTGGTCATATGGTAGGTTAATTTCTCCAATGCTTATGTTTATATGAATTGTCGATTTTTATGGTCTTCCCTCTGTTGGTGGCGCCATGGGACTTCTTAAAGATCCGGTTCGTGCGAATGAAGTGGTGTGTCACATTGGCATCGTCTTGTTATGATCAATGGTGCACCTACAAGGTGGGTTCATTCAGTAAAGGTAGGGCATGCATGGCTTCTTGTGAGGAGAGCTGAATTAGCTTTTAAAGGACACTTTCACGCACAAGTAAAGCTCCCTTTTGAGAATTTGTTAATCCTTAGATGATTGTAGGTTGGTTTTCGTTAATCTTTTTAGTTACATGATGGAAAGGTGCCCTCTTTCCCAACAATAGGAGTCCTCTCGGGATGAGTCGATCCTAGAAAAAGACCCCGCTTATGAACAATAGTGATTCACTTCCCCCGTGCTATATAGTTGGTGAATTTTGTGAGCAGGTTGGCATTCTCGTGAAGATGGAACAATTCAGTTATGAATAGGCTTCATTTAAGCTACATCATTCATCCAACTATGCTGCATAGAAGGTCATCCATTGATTACATTTTCCCCATGCTATTTATCATTGTGGAAGATGTGTTTGTGATGATTGTGGGTTGGATTGTGCACAGTGGAACCTACCTTCTCTGGATATTTGTGTATCAGCATTCCCATTTCTATGTTGGAATACACAGATGATACTCTTAGATTTAACCATAATCGGATAAAATTGTTGTGTATTTATCATTGAATAGCTCTCTCTTTTATAGAGGAGAGTCTAGGTCTCCAGGACTTCTTGTCGTCGTTGCTGCCTCCTAGGGACTCGTAGGCCCTGCTAGGCCACTCCGTGGACCAACCGGATTCGTTAGGGCGCTGCTAGGCCCCTTCGAGGTTGCCGCTTCCAGCCGCCAAGGCCTCCATGTCACCCAACAGTCTGATTTGATCTGAAAACAATCTGATCTTGACCGGAAAATATGATTTCTTAGATCATATTTCCGGCCTTAGCACGTACCAAGGATTGACAAGGATGGTCATATGAGTCTACACGCACAACTAATCCTCCATATGATTGTGTAGACTCTCTCAGATTGGTCTACTTCCCTAGACGAGTTCCGTTTTCGATTGTTCTTCCATTATGTTAGAAAATGAGGGTGATATCTTCGCTTTGTCCGGTGCCTTCAAGGGCCTGGCTCCCATCGTAAGGATGGATGGGGCCAATTATGAGTTGTAGTCCATGCAGTTTCTTACCCTTTTACAATGCAACGATAAGAAGCACATTCTAACGAAGTCAATGATATTGTGAAGCAAGATGACGCGTATGCACGTATTTGGCTCTCTTGGACCCTCAACGCAGAGATAGCCAATGATATTGTGAATCAGCGTATCGCCAAGGCGATGTAGGATATTCTGACATCCACTTATGCCCAAACGAAGAATGAGGCCAAGATTCTTCTGCTTCAGTTTAAGATATACATGGCTAAGCATAATGATCGTCCACTGCACATGCTCTACTACTCTCTTCGTGGCATGTTCGAGAAGCTTCACAGCTTCATGCCTATTACAACATCCACAGAGCAGCAAATGGCATACATGAACTCCACGATGGTTTGAGTCTTCTTGGTTGCACTCGACCCGGAGTATGATGCATCAGGAGCACAACTCCTCATTAGAGCGACCATACCTCCAATAGAGGAGGCATACAATCATCTCAGACTCTTAGCATGCTTCTTATTCCTCATGTTGCCACCCTATGACCCTCCACTATGGTTGCTATTCACGACAGAGGAGGGTCTACTCAGTTCAGAGGATGCAGTCCTTGTGGCAGATGCGGTGAACGACATCATTGTCCTTGCACCTACTGTCATCATCCTCGACGACAGTCTAAGGACACATGCTTTCTGTAGTATGGATACCCCACATCAGCTCGCGCAACAGAGCAGATCGAGCCTTTTGAGACTGGCTCCCCAAGCAGATCCATTCCTTGGTGACATTGTCTCTCATATACAAGAGATCATGACTACAGTGACATGCACTACTCCTACATGATCCACAGATACTGCAGCCGCAGCTAGAGCCTCTTCGAGCTCCTCAGGTATCACATACGCTTTTATTGGTAGTAGTAGTGCAAATATGACAGAGTGTCTCTCCCTTATCTCTCATCCTTTTTGGAGGCATCTCATGTATGTGGAAGTTTTTGTATGGGTTTTGTCCCATCGCAAATGTTTATCTTAGGAGAAATAAATTCTAGTTCTATAACATTCAGCTATTCTTTGAAGTCTCAAAAGGGTTCTGAGGAATGTGATTCTGAACCATAATGAATCTTAAGCTATAAAGAAGCTTGGCTGAAAAATTGCTACCTTATTTGTTATTTAAGAAAACACGTCTACTCAATTCAATGACCTAGGATAGTTCTCCTACAACTCCTATAATGAAGTTATACTTGAAATGTAATGTTTTTTCTTCAGATCGTTGCCACTCACCAGCTAACAGCCTATGGTTTTAGTCAGGCAACTTGTTTGTGTATAAAGTAGAATGGGTTGGGTCTTCCCAGTAACCTCGTAAAGCAAGGAATCTGACGATCTGTACATTCATAACGTGAATTGCTGTGGGTTGTCATTTGCAAGGACCTTGTTCTGTCTCCATTACCCATGAATTGATGAATCATGTGGGAACAAATTTTAGCTTTCACTGCCTGCAACCGATCCTCTTTTTTCCTGCCGGGAAAAAGCATATTACAATAGCCAATTTATAACCCAGTGCCAACTCTGAAGGGAAAATTTCCACTTTGCACTCAGATACTCGGATGGTGATATCCTCATGAAGTTTTCTTCCAGGGCTTGGTTTATTTTATTATGTGACAAAGTAGGCTTCATTGATTTCTGTGCCGCTTCTTGACAAGGAGTGTTGTATGTTAAGTTTTCAAATATCATTTGTGATTGATGTAGCTTTTCATTGTTCTTTAAAAAACATTATTCAACTCATCACAATAAATGTTTTGTATGGTCCTATTAGTATCCATTCTTGCTTCTGCATCCAGTGGACCACGTTCTTTTTGGCAGAAAGATGTCAACTAATTTCTGTTATCAATCTGGCAATTGTTTCTTTTGACTTGAGCATTCAATTCTTTTAAAAGCATGGGTCATTATTGTTCATGTTCTTTGCAGCTGACTGGTCTTTCAGATGCTGATAGGAAGACCTTGGCAATAATAATTGAAGCTTCACTGGTTATCGATGAGATATTCTATTTACAGGTATCATTTATACTCTACTCATATCTACCGTTCAGGAATGCCCCCACACGAACCATATATGCCTATTCAGATGGTAGACCGAACCATATTCTCTATTCAGTGCATTATGCTGTCTGCACCGCGTATCGAGTCCGCATAGCCACATAATCGCTCGCGTAATACTTCCACATTTTAGATAGAGTTGATATATTACTTAGACTTCAATATTATTTTTAGGATTCTTATCAGTTGCATTAAGGACGAGGAAGGTCACGTGCTTGTTACTCAGAAGGATATAGAGACTAGATGGGAGCAGTACTTCCATAAACTTTTCATTGGGGAAGGAAATAGAGAGATCACTTTGGGTGATCTAACCAGTAGTGAAAGTTACTTGAATCGTACATGCTATAGACGAATACAAAGAAAGGAAGTAGAGGAGGCTTTGAAGGTTATGAGCCTGGGAAAGGTGTAGGACCAGATGACATCCCTGTAAAAGTATGGAAAGTTTTAGGTGAGCGTGGTTTGACTTGGCTTACGAATCTATTCAATGTTATTTGGCGAAGCAAGAAAATGCCTGAAGATTGGAGGAGTATCGTGGTGCCTCTTTATAAGAACAAAAGAGACATTCAAAATTGTTCAAATTATAGAGGTATCAAGCTGATGAGTCACACTATGAAAATTTGGGAACGTGTGATCGAAAGAAGGTTGAGGCTAGTTTCCCAAGTAAAAGAAAATCAATTCGGATTCATGCCATGTCGCTCAACTATTGAAGCCATCCATTTGCTGATGAGAACAATGGAGATTTATAGAGCTAAAAGGAAGAATCTGCATATGATCTTTATTGATTTGGAGAAGGCTTATGATTCCGTCCCACGAGAGATACTGTGGAGAGTTTTGGAGAAGAGACAAGTACCCGTCCTAAACATTAATCTCATAAAGGATATGTATGATAGGGCTTTATCTTGTGTAAGGACCCCGACGGGGAAGACTGACTATTTTGATATCAACATTGGTTTACATCAAGGTTCAGCTTTGATTCCATTTCTTTTTACTTTGATTATGGACGAGTTGACAAGTCACATTCAGGATGAGTTACCTTGGTGTATGTTATTTGCTGATGATATTGTGTTGATTGACGAGACCAGAGATGGAGTAAATGAGAAGCTTGAGGTTTGGAGACATGCTTTGGAGACTAAAGGTTTTCGTATAAGTAGGGCTAAGATGGAATATATGGAATGCACCTTTGATGGAAGCAATGGTGAAGGAATCGAGGTGAAGATTGGTGACGATAACATTCAGAAGAGAGATTCTTTTAGATATCTGGGATTTATTTTGCAACATGATGGGGAAATTGATGGAGATGTTATTAATAGAATAAATGCAGGCTGGCTAAAGTGGAGAGGAGCCTTCGTTGTTCTCTGTGATAAGAAAATTCCTTTAAAAATTAAAAGAAAGTTTTACAAAGCAACCGTGAGACCTGCTATGCTTTATGGATCTGAATGTTGGCCTGTGAACCATAGACATGTGCAGAGAATGGCTGTAGCAGAAATGAAAATGCTAAGATGGATGTGTGGACATACACGTAAAGATCGGATTCGGAATGATGCAATCAGAAAGAAAGTTGGTGTATCTCCGATCGAGGATAAGATGCGAGAAAACCGCTTAAGATGGTTTGGTCATTTGCAAAGAAGGTCAGCTGATGCACCGGTTAGGAGATGTGAGGGTTGGGATGTTGAGCCGGCTAAGAGAGGGCGAGGACGACCCAAGAAGTGTTGGAAAGAGACTATACGAAGGGATCTTAGTTTTTTTGGATATAAGCCCGAGATTGACCCAAGATAGATCTGAATGGAGGCGAAGAATCCATGTAGCCGACCCTAATTAATTGTGGGAAAAGGCTTTGTTGTTGTTGTGATTGTGCCCCCGACTTCTTATCGTTCTATCACTTGTATCCCTCGGGTTAGTTGCCCCCAATGCAAACGAACATTAACTCTGGGGACACAAGGGGAATTAAAATATTTAAAAAAGGATTGAATGATCTTTCACCAACTTCTCCCCCTCCTCACCCTCATCCCCCTCCTCCTCCGCCCTGACCTGCTCTTTTCCCTCCTTCTCAACCTCCGCTGCCACCAGCCTCCACTCCCTCCTCTACCCCAACCTCCTCCTCCCCATCCTCCTCAGCACCCAGCCTCCTCCTCCTCCTCCTTTCCCTCCTCTCCTCCGTCTCGGCTTCATCCTCCTCTCCTCTGCCTTGGTCTCATCCTCCCCCCCCCTCCAGCTTCCCCCTCCCTCCTTTACCTCCCCCCTCCTCCCCAACCTCCTCCTCTTCCCCCTCCCCTGCCCTGCACTGGTGCCACATGGGGAGGACGACATCGATAGACTGAGGGAGTTGAGCATTGAGCACGCAAAGGCGCTGGCGCCAGTGGAGCTCAAGAGCGGAAGAGGGCCTTCCTAGAGTAGAGACTCCGAGGGAGACGGCCCCAGACCACCACACGATGGATGCGGTGTAGTTTTGACGGTTCAAGGGGTTGTTGGAATCATGGAAGGACATATCGATATCGATATCGTTTCGATACCGTGTCGATATCGATATATCGCTATATCTAGGAATCTTTCTGAAGAAAATGCCTGAAATCGGATATATCGATATATCGATTTCGATATCGGTCCCATGTCGATATCGATATATCGGCGATATATCGCCTATATATCCGGATACGGCCTTCCATGGTTGGAATCACCGAGGGAAAGCATCGTGAAGCGCGAGCAGATGCTCGCAAAGGAGGTGTCGAAGGCACGCTTTGTGATGGGCGCGATGCAGCTACTGCCGCCTCTGCTGCTCGCGAGCGGCCAGTTCGCTCTCAAGGAGGATTAACAGTAGCTCATGCTTGACGGCTATTCCCATCCTCCTCTTCCCATCTTGATTTCCCTCCTCCTCCGTCCCCTCCTCCCTAGCGCCTCGACCCCATCCTCCCCCTTCTTTCCTCCGCCCCGATCTCATCCTCCTCCGCCACCTCCTCCAACTTCCCCTCCTCCCTCCTCCAGTACCCCCCTCCTCCTTTGTCCCCCTTGTCCTGTGCAGAAGAAGCCATCGACCTGCGAAACCTCCATCATGGATGTTCTGTGCATCGACGAGGATGATGAAGGAGGTCGGAAGCCGCGTGCGGCGGCGGAGGATAGGCTGGAGGAGGATGGGTGGGGGGAGTCTTGGGACAGTTATTTTTTACCCAAATATAAAGTATTAATAATAAATTACCGTTTAATTTAAATTTAAAATATATAAATCACTTTTTCTGCTGCATTTTTTGGAATCAATTTTTTATTGTTGCAGTTGCGACTTGACGTTTTGTCTTTACCTCTTAATCTCATCTTATATTATCCTATTTATCTACACATGTTCAAGATATTTCCTTTGAATGCACCATCAATAACTTGTTTGAGTTCTTATATTTCCCTTGAATGCACCATCCATAACTTGTTTGAGTTCTTCCCATCACAGTTACTTAGAGTTATTGTTTTTTAGAGCTAAAATTTTTGCACATGTTCAAGGCATTCTCTAAATATTTAGCGCACGGTTTTCTTAAACACTGTTGTTATATGCCACCAATAGTTGATTATATATATATATATATTCATTTATATGATTATTTGAATACAAACACGGTGTAGTTTAGGATTATTTGTATCAATTTGTTGCATTCGGTACTTATATATTGGTGATTAGCACTATCACTTGCTAACTATTCTATCAATTGAGATTAGTCTAAGATCTACGAGAAAATATGCAATTCCACTTTATTACATAAATTTGAAGGTTGTAATATCTATAGCTATTTATTTATAAATGAAAAAAATAGAAATACAGAAAGCCACATATGCCCCTGCATTGTGCTTATTCGGTATTTAGTAAGATGTCCAAAACACATGCATCCCACTCCTGAACTTTGTTCATATCTATTATACTAGCATCTATTCTGTGGTGCTCCATTACGTGGGATAGCGCTACCAATGCTCGGGATTGACTTTTAGTGTAACTTATAAATTTATTTTCTTACATATACTCTAGATTGTGTAACAAACAATGAATTGCCCATGTTTAGGTCTCACTACCTAAAGCTCTGTTCATTAAGCTAGTTCGTAGAAGATTTCCTTAAACACTACCAAACTACAAATTACTGTATTATGCATACATTGAGCACATGTATTCATAATTTCAAATCTTTCTTTTACTTTTTTATATTCTGACTTTCTTAGAATCAATATGGCAAGTCAAAGATGAATGTTAATGATACAGAAATTTGGGAATTTATGCTATCGTCTATGATCATCTTAATCAGCAGTTCCATGGTAGTACGCTATTTTTTTTCTAGGAATGAGCAAGTCTTTCCATGTGTCTTGTCTAAAGATTTGTGAGGAGTCTAGAAATATAATGGCCCTGTCAAGATAAATGGTCAAACTCTGGACGAGGCTACAGCAGGGGCATTGGATGGTACATATATATTAAATGATATAATAGTGTTCTGGTGGCTACAAATGGTTATGCTAGGAATAAATGACAAACATACCTCTGGGTTTTATATTCAGGGATCATTTATTGTAAATGGTTTTCTGGTGGCTATAATGTCTTTTTCTTGTCAGCAATCCACTTTATAATTATGGATGTATAATTTCTCTTAATCAGGATTAGCCTAGTGGTAGTACAGTGTGTCTACCACACAAAAGCCATGGTTCAAATCCCACTCTTGCAGGGGTTGTGTTAGGTAGTCGACGGCCAGCGTAAAAAATAGTCGAATCTTTCAACATGGATTTGAGCAAGAATCCATGTAGCCGACCCTACTTATAGTGGGAGAAAGCTTAGCACTTTTTTTTTAGGATTAGCCTGTGCTGTACGTGGAGCATATAGGTTAATATTTAAGCCGAACTCAAACTATAACAGTTTCAGAATTTTCCATTCCATAAATCTGGTTCCGATCTCCATCAGCCTCAGGGGGGATCCTTCTGAGCAGTCTTTGTACAATTCAATACTACATGCTCTCCTGCCTTGTTTTTCTTATTGATCCTCACCTGTTAACGCTTTTTGTCAAAAAAATTTCTCTGTCGGCACAGAACTATGTAGCATGAAAAGGACGGAAGAGCCATTGGATGTAGATTGGTACTTATTACTGAAATCAAGGTTTTAAGAATCGATTTGAACCGAACCAATCGGTTCAAAATGTTAAACTAAAAACCAGAGAAAAACGGTCCTTCCTCCCGATTTTTCTTCAAAAAATAAAAACCAACTTCTTGAGTCGGTTAGACCGATTGAACCAAACTACTTCTTTAACTATCCTTTTTTTTGGCAAAAAATAATTTCCAGTTATTTAATAACGTGCAAGTTCTTAAAAATTATCCACAATATAGTTTCATTATAATCCCTAGTATGGTATTCTTTTATCTCTTCACCTTCCATATTTTCCCCAATGTAAATCTCTTCCCTTTCCTAAGTTTTCATTTACAAAATTTAAATGGTTCCCCCTTTTACTTTGATAGTACACATGCTAATTACCAGTGTTGCAATAGTCGACCGACTATCCTGAATAGTCGGTCCGACTATGCGGTGCGGTGTGGTACCCGACTGAACAGAACTCCAGTCGGGCAATAGTCGGCCCGACCGAATAGTCGGCCGACTATTCGACCGACTGACCCGACTATGAGGCCGACTGGAGTTTGACTCTTCATATTTTTATTTTTTTATTTTCAATTTTCAATATTTATGGGTTACATTTTACCACGGTATCGCCGCAAATGTCAAATTCTATATGTCTATTATATTGATTGGTACTTTTATCTTGGATTCATGTTAAATAATGACCATATATGTATAAAAATATAAGAATATATGTATTATAAATAATTTTTATATTAAAAAAATACAAAATCGAATAATTCCGAATAGTCGCCCGAATACCGATTATTCTCTATTCAGTGACCCCTCCGACTGAATACCGAATACCGTCTTCTGCAACACTGCTAATTACACAATATTGCCACCCCATGCTCCCTTCGAGCATCGCCTCTTCTTACCTACATTGTGCAGATTGTTGTTTGTAGGTCATGTTGTTGTCCCCAGTGTTGTAGAAGTCGGTATTCGGTATTCAGTCTGAGGGGTCATTGAATAAAGACTAATCGTTATTCGGCGACTATTCAGGATTATTCGGTTTTGTATTTTTTATTATAAAAATTATCTATAATACATATATTCTTATATTTTTATACCTATATGAACATTAGTTAACATGAATCCAAGATAAAAGTATCAATCAAGAGAATAAATATATAGAATTTGATATTTGTGGCGATTCCGTAGTAAAATGTAACCCATAAAAATTGAATAGTCGGACTGACTATTCGGGATAGTCGGCCGACTATTGCTACACTAGTTGTCCCCTTCCAACAACAACAAACGACGCCTCTGTATAAAGAAGATTTTTTCATAATTACACTATACGAAGCAATAAGTTTTTGAAAGTCTGCAAGGCAGGGGGAAACACTCGGTGGTGTCCGCCCCATCAAAAAAATTTCATACCACAAAAAAGAAACTACAAAAGGACAACAGATTACAACGCCCTGAACTCACCAAAAAGAACACTACAACACCCAATCCTCTAATAACCTCTTTGCAAAGATCCCTACATTCTCTTTATAAAATCTTTGGCCCGAGAACAACAAGTCATTCCTTCCACGTCAGATCGCCTAGAGAATAGCCATGGGATACAACCGCTCCCTCCTTGGCCTAGTCCTATTCGTGTAGATCGCATTCCAGAAGGCCTGAAAGTCGTCGAAGCAGCACCAAGCAACATCAGCCTCCTGCCATACTTGATATACCACGGGGCAAGAAAAAAATAAGTGTTCCACAGATTCAATCGCACTATCACAAATTAGGCATCTGTCTGCAATGAAGCCCAGGAGCCTGACGCACCGATCATGCGTCATCAACCTCTTCCTCCTAAGAAGCCACATGAAGATCCCAATTCTCTCAGGAAGGTTAGTGGCCCAAATATTTGCACAGTCCCTGTTCAACAGCTCCGAGTTCGCTGGTGGCGGCCTGGAGATGGCCCCGTAGGCCCCTCTGACCGAGAACGGTCCATCCTTCCAACACCAGTGATCTCTTCCCTCGCTAGGAGCCCCCACCTCCTTCATGTCGTCAAGCATCTCCAGGAACTCATCAAATCTCTGATCCGAGAAGTTAGCGGAGAAGGTAGGCCACCTAGTCCCATCCACCCAGCAGTCACTGAGCAAAGCTTATTTTCCGCCAATGCATATAAGCGGGGGAAACGATAACACATAGCTCCCGCCTCCGTCCAATCATCCACCCAAAATGAGGTCTCCCCCCTCCCAATAACCGGTCTGAAGAGAGTTACATTCTTCACGAAAGCCTTCACCACGCTCCTCCAAAAAGGCGTCATCGCCGACAGAATATTTAACTGCGAATGAGGCGCTCCCTTTACCCCATAAATGATGCGAATCACCATGCAGACGAGATTTTCCCCCGGACCCCAGACCCTACCTGCCCATTTAAGCAAAAGCACCTCATTCATCTGCTCAAGTGACTTCACCCCCAGACCCCCCAAATCCTTACTACGTGTGATATCCTCCCATCCTACCAGATGAACCCCTCTACGCCCATTTACATGACTCCCCCACAAAAACGCGCGCATCCTCTTCTCCAGCCTCGAACGAATCCCCTTCGGAATCTTGTGATTAGCGAGAAAATAAATTGGTATGGAAGATAAGACGGCCTTGAGTAGGACCAATCTACCTCCCCTTGACAGAATAGCAGCTTTCCACCCCGCCAATCTCATCTCCACCTTCTCCACCACCCTCAGTCAGTCACGAAGTCTCATTCTCCCCAGAGTCAGAGGCATGTCGAGGTACTCAATAGGCAAAGAAACACGGGCAGACGCCAAAGCTATCGCCAGCCCATCAGTAAACTGCTCCGCAAGCCCGAACGGTACGAACGATGACTTGTTGTCATTCTTGCACACACCAGACAGCTCGGAAAAAATCTCCAGTGTCGCAGCGATTGCAGTGGCCTCCTCGATACCCCCTTCAATGAGAAAGAGAGTGTCGTCCGCATATTGGATGATCGGATCCCGCACCCCCTCCCTTGAGTAGCCTCCAGAGAGACCGTGGCTGATCACACCTGACGCCATATCAACCAACACATCGGCTGCAAGGATGAAAAGCATTGGCGCAAGGGGGCACCCTTATCGCACCCCTCTACGAGATTGGATCCAACCCCCCTCGGGCCTACCATTGATCAAGATTGAAAAAGACGCCGTGGTAACACATCACCTCATCCAAGAAATCCACTTGTCCGGGAAGCCCAATCTCCGCAAAACCGACCTCAAAAAACTCCAGTCAAGGCTATCGTATGCCTTAGCAAAGTCCACCTTCCAAAGGACACTGCTCGTGCCCTTCCTTCGCCAATCCGCGACTATCTCCGAGGCAAGGGTGGTGCAATCAGCAATCTGGCGGTCGGGGATGAAGGCCGATTGCGCCGGTGATATCAAGTTCCCTAGCATGCCAACTAATCTCGCGGCAAGAACCTTAGCCGTTATTAAATAAATGGCGTTTGATACAGCAATAGGACGAAAGTCCTTGATGGAAGACGGCACAGCACAATTGGGGAGCAAAATGATGAGCACCCGGTTGATACGGTCAAAGCCCCTATTCCCCTGACAGAACTCCAACACCACCTCAAGCACCTCCTACCCAACGAGGTCCCAAAAATCTCTGTAAAAAGATATCAGGAAACCATCGGGGCCAGACGCAGCATCAACGTTCAAGCCCCACACGGTATCCTTAACTTCTTCCAAAGTAACATCGCGTATAAGAGCATCGTGATAATGCGTCGCCACCAACCTAGTACTCCGACCCAACCATTTCCATCTTCTCGGGATTGTTGCAGAAGATACGTCCCTGAAGTGATTCGCAACCGCTATGCCCATGTTTCTGTTCCCTTCCTGCCTGACCCCATCAACCACAATAGACCGCAGGGCGTTAGATCTGCGCCTCCCACTAGCAATACGATGGAAAAAAGCAGTATTCACGTCCCCCTCCCGAAGCCAGGTGCTCCTCGATCTTTGCCTCCACTCTGTGACCCGTTTCTTATCCTCCAAGGCAACCCTCTTCTGCGTTGCCAACCGCGATTCCAACTCAGGTGGTGTGAGTTCCCTGGTGTCCTCCAGCGCGTCCAACTGTTGAATCTCAACCTCTGCGTCCTTCCTAGCCGCGACCCTAGCAACCCTTGTTTCCCTCTTGAACTTCGCCAACCTGACTCGCAGGGCGGAAAGCTTTTGATCAAACCTGTATGCAGCGGAGCCCGAAGTTACCACCTCTCCCCAATGTGATATTACCATCTCCCTGAACCCATCCTCCAACATCCAACTTTTCTCGTACCTAAAAAACTCCCTCTGTATTGGGGCAGTCCCAGAGCACCACAAGACTGGGATATGATCAGAATATGACCTCGGTTTGGCCTCCACCGACGCCAAGGGAAAAGCATCCATCACCTCATTTGAAACAAAAAAGCGGTCGAGGCGCGAACGTGCTTTTGAATTCCTTCAAGTGTAAGCCACGTCCCCAGCATCCATCAACTCGAGATCGAGCAAGTCAATGGTGTCAGCGAAGTCATTGGAGCCCAGGTCCTGCCCCCCCTCCCCCCAGGTCTGTCTGTGGTTAGAAGGGTGACGTTGAAATCACCCCCCATCACCCACGGCGTCCGCCCGACCGCCCTTCCAGCATCCAACAAATCCTCCCACAGCTCATCCCGCAATCCGCTATCACATGGCCCGTACACACATGAAACCGCCAACAGGTCGGACGGGGACGTACCAGCTAAGATCACCGTCAGGACGTGACGGCCGCGAATCATCGAGACAAAAGACCAGGCCGCCGAGCGCCACGGCACAAGCATCCCTCCCGAAGATCCCGAAGCCTCCAAAATTCTGAATTGATCAAGACCACCAGCGCCAAACGACCTCCAAGTAGCCTCCGTCAAGGATTGTAGCTTTGTTTCCTGGAGCAAGATGATGTCGCACTCCCATTCACTGAATCTATAGCCCATGGTTTTCCGCTTATCCAGATCCCCGAGGCCACGAGCATTCTAAGATAAAATTTTCATTTGGAAACTTCGACCGACCCCTGCAGCTGGGCAACACCAGCAGCCGTCGCCACAGTAATCTTGAAAGGAGAGCAAGGTTTTGCCTCTGCTCTTGACGTCCTGGCTTTGTTTCTCCTTATATACCTCTTTCCGCTCCTTTTGTCGCTAGCCCCTGCCTCTGCACTACGAGAGGGAATGCCCTTATCCATGGAACCCCCTCTTGGCAAGCCTCCGAGCTGGAGGTGGCCATGGCAGGGTAGGCCATCGACCGTGTTCTAACCCCACCAAAGAGGTTGCCGGGGACAGGGAAGGAGATCACCTGGGAAGCACCCGTCAATGCGTCACGCAAGTTCACCGAAGGGAGGACCTGCGATGCGAAATCGGAGAGAGCAGCGGCCTGTACAGTCTTGAGAGGGTCCGAGACCATCAAATGAGCAACCGTATCCGAAAAAACCCACGAGCTAGCCATAGCGCCCGAATGCAAGTCCGGATCCGGTAGCGGATCCGCAAATCCATATCCAGCACCCGGAGTCATCTTTACCTCCGAGTACAGCGACTTGGAAGGCGGATCCAGAAGCCTACTGTCCACGTCACACTACAGAGGGAACAATCCTGACGACAGATATGCCGGTTGAGGGAAGTTCTCGAAACGTCGCGTGCCAGTAATCATCTGGGTCCTTCCTTCGAAGGATCTTCTCGGGAATCCAATCGCCAGCGACGAACCCAACGCAGCCCTTGGCCCTTCATCTTCCGCCGCCCTCGTAACCAACTCCGGCCTCGGAACCACCAGTGGAGGCGGTGGATCATCGACGGCAAGCTCACTCACGAAGGAGAAGCGTCCCACGACCAACTCCGCGAACTCACTACGCCCCCCGATCTTGTCGAGAAAGGACTTGGGGCATTCGAAAAGAATCTTTGTTTCCTCCATCACGGAGCCCGGTCGAAGACCATCATCGAGGATTTCCCGAACAAATCCCCAGCGGCTCAAAGCCCTCCGCAAGCAGCCAGACGAACGTGAGAGGAAGGGGACTCCCCTTACCGTAGCCAAGCAAACCTCCATCTCACTACAGGATCCATCCGCAAAGCGCAACCTCCTCCATACTACGTTCCCGACGTCCCCATTACGAACCAAACGCTCCATCTGTGACTCCGATAGGCCGCAAACACATCACCTTCTATCATCCAGCATCACTACGTCCCCCACGAATTGCAGGCCTAAGAACCCATCCGAATGCGAGAATAACACGTCCATGTCGATAGCGTCTCTTACCGCCTGGCCGATAACCGCGTGCATCCCCGAAGCATGCACGTTACACCTTCCCTTGCCAACACGTTGTTCTCCGACAAACCCACCAACAACAGGACTTGCGCCCCCCCTCCCCCCCCCTCCCCCCCGGCTTATCGCAGCACCCCCCCCTCGATGCCTTCCTTACCGCATCCGCATATGAGGATCCCCCTTGCAGAACGTGAGGAGAACCTTCATTCGAGGAGCCACCAAAGAAGGCCGCCTGTCGGCCCGCAGGCCTCGCCTCCTTGGATGGCTTGGACGTCATGCATGAAGCCTGCCGATGCCCCACATTACCGCATGAGTAACATCGAGGTGGTAACCGACAAAAGGAGGCACCATGGCCCCTCTCCCCGCAGCGGAAGCATCGCCGACCCGGTTTCTTGTGAGAGACCAACGCCCACTCTCCACCTTTTCCATTGCAACACTCCTCATTCACCGCCCCGCCACACCAAACGTCTTCCCCGGACTGGATAACCTTCTTTCCCTTATCCAGCATAGGCTTCCCCACTCTGCCTTCTTCCACCCCCTCACCTCCTTCCCAAACCCCTTCACCTCCCCCATGCAGCCCCACCTTCTCCTGCAGCCTACCTCCAGCCTTACCACCTCCCCCAACAGTTCTCACCGAAGAACCCTCCACACGAAAATCACCCGAGGTCCCCTTCGCATTCGTCACCTCACTCGCCTTCGCAGACGCCTTCACACTCGCCTTCACTCGCCACCAGCGCTCCATCACTCGCCTTTCATACGAAGCAATAAGTTAGCAACGCATGTCATCAATTAGAGTTTGAATAGTTCTAAATTTGTTACTCGTAGACATCACTATATGTAATTAATGTTGGAAGAAGAGAGTTTATTATTTATTCCAGAGAATCCTAGGCTCTCTTATATAGAGAAGGCCTATGGGTAAATTACATAAGATGGATAAAAGAAAATAAACGTAATAGAAAAAGGTACATAGAATATAGAAATATCTCTACACTCCCCTCAAGATGGAGCATATATGTCAATCATGCTCAACTTGGAAGAACACTTCTGGAATGGCCCTTTGAGCAATGGCTTGGTAAAGATGTCTACAATCTGCTCTCTTGAAATGACATGAGAAATAGAAATTAAGCCCTTTTGAATCATATCTCTAGTGTAGTGACAGTCTACCTCAATATGCTTTGTTCTTTCATGAAATGCAAGATTATTAGCAATGAATAGCATTGCTTGATTATCACATTGTAATTGCATGGGTAAAGTACATCTAGATGCAAATCATCTAACACAGCTCGAACCCACATCATCTCTGTACTCGCTTGTGCCATGGCCCTATACTCAGATTCAATACTAGATCTAGACGCCATTGTTTGTTTCTTGCTCTTTCAAGAAACCAAAGAACTGCCGACAAATACTGCAAAACCTGAAGTAGACTTCCGATCCTTAGGGCATCCTGCATAGTCTGCATCAGCACATGCAGAAACATAAATATTTGTTTCTTTCCTGAATAGTAGTCATGCACCTGGAGACGACGTTAGATATCTCAATATCATGTATATGGCATCGATATGTACTTGTATGGGTTGTTCCATGAACTGACTCACTGACTTACTACAAAAGCGATATTAGGTCTAGTGATAGTAATATAGAGAAGCTTTCCTACCATCTCTCTATATCTTCTCCTGTCAACCTCATTTTTATCATCATCATCATCATATTACTTCATGCTAGGATCCATGGGAGTAGTCGAGGGTCGACACCCCGATCATGTCCGTCTCAACAAGCATGTCTGCAATATACTTCCTTTGAGTCATCACAAGACCCTACGCAATCCTAGCAAATTCCAACCCCAGAAAATATCGTAGGGTGCCAAAATCCTTAGTAACAAACTGATGACCTAGAAATGCTTTTGCCATCTTTATCCCCTGCATATCATCTCCTGTAATAAATATATCATCAACATACACCGCGATAACGATAGTACCTCTGAGTCTTCTGGACAAACAAAGAATGATATGCATTTGAACTTTTGAACCCTTGCTTTTGAATTAGGTTATAAAACTTCTGAAACCACGCCTGTGGACTTTGTTTAAGTCCACATATTGCCTTGTGAAGTCTACACACCATTTGACTCTCCCCCTCAACAACGAACCCTGGAGGTTGCTGCATGTAGTCTTCTTCCTGCAGATTCCCATACAAAAAAAACATTCTTAACATCAAGCTGAAATAACGATCAATCACGTACTACAATAACTGAAAGGACACGCAGAGTCGAGTGACATGCAAATGGAGAGAATGTGTCCATATGATCGACGTCGTATGTTTGAGTGAACCCGTACACCACTAGCCTTGCCTTGTAACGGTCAAGGCTGCCATCTGCATGATATTTGACAGTAAATACCCATTTACAACTGACAACAGAATATCCTGGGGGAGCAGAAACCAAGCTCCATGTGCCCCGCGACTACAGAGCAACCATTTCCTCCTTCATGGCTGACGCCAACAACTCACCTTCAAGGTGTCCTGATAATTTTGTGGTATTTCCACAATAGATAGAGCCGCAACAAACCTCTGAAAGCCCTCTGTGAGACGATGGAATGAAACCTGTGAAGCAAGTGGATATGATGCACATGTACGCTTCTGCTTATGTAAGGCAATAGGTACATTCAGTTCATCAGAAACAGTACTCGTCGGTATGCTATTCACTTGCAAAGATCCCTGCACTTGCACATTTTCATGCCCATCGTTAGTAATATTATCTGGACAAACCTGAGGAATGTTGGATGATTGACGAGTACCATGAGAAGGGACAGACCAACGAGTATAAAATCTCGATAAAGGTGAAACAGGTGGTTGTGGAGGCAGTGGTGGTGGTGGAAAAACAGGAACTGGTATGGGAACTAATGAACGCAGAGGATGTGGTGGCACATAAATCTCATTATCAGATGTGGAGGAAGCCAACCTGTCACCTGCAGGGGAGAAATACATCATAGACTCAAAGAAGGTGACATCGACACTGACATAATATTTTCTGCTCAAAGGGTCATAGCATCGGTAACCCTTCTGAGTCCGAGAGTATCCAACAAACACACACTTGACAACCCTAGGTAAGAGCTTGTCAAGTCTTGGAGACAATTGGTAAACGAAGGCAATAGAGCCAAAGACACGGGGAGTAAGTGAGAATAGTTCCTTGTCAAGAAAAACAACAGAAAGAGGAACTTTCTCACTTAAGATAGAGGATGACATACAATTCACTAGATAACACACCATAAGGACTGCATCACCCCAAAAGGAAATGTGAGCACAACTCTGGATAAGTAGAGTCTGAGTGATATCAAGAAGATGATGACGCTTTCTCTCTGCAACGCCATTTTGTTGAGACGTGTTAGCACAAGTTGTTTGATGGATAATGCCTCGAGACGAGAAGAAATGTGAAAGAGCACGAGTACAAATTCCAAAGCATTATCCGTACGCACAAATTTCACAGTAGAAGAAAATACATTTTGTACTTCATTTGTAAGATTTTTGATCACATCCCCTGCTTCAGATTTATTCTTCAACAAAAACACCTTTGACAACCGAGAAAAGTCATCAACAACAACTAGATAAAACCTTCATCCCTAGTGATCAGGGACACGACTCAGACCCCAAATATTGACATGAAATAATTCAAAAGGGGAGCGACTGCTCCGTGACTGATGGCTAGGGAAAGCAGATCTGTGATGCTTTCCCAACTGGCACGCTTTACGATGAAAAGAGGAACTCGGTGAAATCTGCGACAAGATATGGCACATCTTCTAAAGAGGGAGGTGGACAAAGCGTAGATGTCATGTAAATGAAGAGACTGGTCCACTTGACTGAGAGGAGACGCCCGCATAGGGAGTTTGGACCAAACGATAGAGACCATCCTGCTCACAGCCACATGCAATCTCCCTGCCCATAAGAATGTTCTGAAAAACAAGAGACGACGGGTCAAAAATAGTGCGACAGTGCAAATCCTTCGTAATCTGACTACAACAACAACAACAAAGCCTTTTCCCACAATTAAGTAGGGTCGGCTAATAAATTCATTGAAAAATCTGGAGCATGCAAGACATTTTGTATACGCGTAGAGGGTGTCAAACTGATCTCCCCCTGTCCAATGATGGGGGAATGTGTCCCATCTGCTATCACAAAAGATCGTCTCGGTGGAACCTCCATGTAGGATGTAAGTTTATCTTTGTCTCGACGGAGATGATGTGTCGTGTCGGAGTCCATAATCCATTATGAAACGTTAGATCCATGACATGAAGTAAAGGCATAATCACTACATGAGGTGCTAGCGGTGGCTGGAGTACTGGCAGAGGTTGAAGCAGCTATGTCCGAGTTGCCTCCTGAAGATTCTGTTGAGGCAGGAGGTATGATATCTTGCAGTCTGGCAACAAGTTCCTCAAACCTCTGGTCTGAAGCAGATGTCGATGGAGATGCAACGTGCTCGGCTACATGCGCCGATGCCGGAAAAGCATGCTTAGAATAGCACGTATCCTCCGTATGACCTGGGCAATGACAGAATGTACAGGGCTAACGGATGCGGCCACCTCTACCACAAAGTCCACGACCATAGAATGAAGAAAGGCTCCTCTGTCTCTGGATGCCGCCATCACCGAAGGAGGCTAAATAGTAGCAATAGACGAGACTGTAATTCTGATAAGCCTGTGGTACACTTCCTTTATTGGAGGAATAGTAGCATCCGCAAGAATCTGCGAGCGAGCAACATCATATTCATGGTCAAGTGCCGCTAGTAAGACCCCCACCATCGTAGCATTCTGGAACGTCTTTTGCTGCTCGGGAGTTGCCGTGAGGGGAATGGTGCTGTAGAGCTTCTCAAACATCCCTCGCAAGGATGTATACAACGAATGCAGAGGCCGACCATTCTGCTTGACCGTAAATATGTCATGCTGGAGTTGAAGGATCTTGGTCTCTTTCGCACCTGCGATTATGTTGTTGCAAGGATGTCCTGCATCGCCTTAGCAGTGGGTTGATGGAGTACATCATTAGCAATCTCCATCGTCAGTGTACATGAAAGCCAGACTTTGGTGTACGAATCATCGGCCTCCCATGAGGCATAAACCCTAGTTTTCTCTGTCACCTCATCTTCGGTAAGAATGTGCTTCTTACCATTTGACTTCGTGAGACTTATGAACTGCATCGCTCAGAGCTCGTAGTTCGTCCCATCCATCTTGACAATGGGCGTTTGACATTCGAAAGCGCCTATGGAGGGTTTATCGACCTTGTTTTCTGACATTTTTTGTCGGAGATATAAAACTAGGGTTTGTAGACCAAGGAACACATGTCTACATAAACATCCGAGGATTTGAGTGCATATGTAGTCTTATGCACTCAAATCCATAGGCGGCGGCGAGAGAGAGGTGTGGGGGGGGGACGACAACGAGAAGAGAGATAGAAAGGGTGGAGGGTGGTAGGCAGCTAGGGTTTAGGTTGGCTCTGATACCATGTTGGAAGAAGAGAGTTCATTATTTATTCCAAATAACCCTAGGCTCTCTTATATAGAGAAGGACTATGGGTAAATTACATAAGATGGATAAAAGAAAATAGATGTAACAGAAAAAGTTACATAGAATATAGAAATATCTCTACGATTATATGAACTTGGCAAAATATATCTGCCGTGACCTTTCAAGTTATTCAAACAACATTTATACCTTACTTGTTTGCAATTACACTTGCACGTATATATTCTTAAAAAAGTCATAATATTGCCCCTACATTGGTGTAATAGAAGATAACATTGTACTAATAAAAGGCAACTACTATGATTTTTTTAAATATTGTGGCACACCAGTAATCGTAAAACATATGTGCTTTTGGAAAAGTTGGAAGGATACAAATATAAAAATCCCTTAAATATATGATGTAACATTATTCATATTTATTTATACCAAATAGTAGTCTAACTCGGTTCGACCTGCCGTATCCTACAAACCAAACTAATAATATAACAGTTTGATTTTTTTTTCTGATTTTTATGAATAGTTGATAAAATTACCGGTTCGACCGGTCGATTCTATTGGTCCAATCATAAAAACCCAAAACCGATACCTGATCGGTGTTCAGTTTTTAAAACTTTGATTGAAATAATGGAGAGAATTTGTTGCTTTTCTTTGCAGAATATGGGTCTGTATGAGTCAAAAGATTATATGTGTGCGTGTGGCATGTGCTTGCACACATACAATATAGCATGCAAGCTCACATGCATGTGATCGACTATCAAGGGGAAGTCCCGAAGAACACAGTCTTGTCTGTGAAACTTACTACCACAAGGGAGCCTGCTGAGCAGGCAGAGTAAAGAACACAGTTGATGGCTATGTTGTCATCAAGGGCATCCTTATCATTAAGGGCTGGCTCATCAGGATAATCTTTGTTTGGTCAAGCAATTATCATTCATCTTGGTCTTCGCTCCTTTGGGATGTGCAAACAAGATGGAGGGGTTGTGGGACTTTACTGTTTTATTCTCTTCTCTGAGCAAGAGGGAGTATCAATAACATTCCATCACCCTTCTTTCCCCAGTCGGTCAGTTTGTGGATTAATTTCCCTTTTTCACTGCCTTCCTTGTGTCATCTTGCATAAGTTAGTGAAAACAAGTTGTTAATAAATAGCTTGAGATCGGATAATGATCGGATTGTCACACCCTCATTATATAAATCCTCTTTGCAATGTATAGATGAAATTCAACTTCAGTCCAATCCATGGAGTTGATTGTGTCGATCGTTATTCTTGATTGATGCAGTCCCATAGCTTCTCACTTGATTGTGTCGACTGTTATTCTTAAGCATCACCTTTACACCCTTACTATATGCCAGTCATGATGGATTTTATCCGTTCTTTTCATTTTCAGGTGTGGAATAGCAACCCTGTATTGAGAGAGTGGCTGAAAGGCCGATCTGGTATCTCCGACTTGGATCAGTTGAAGTGGATATATTACAACATCAATAAAAGTCCTTGGTAATTGTTCAGAATGTATTTTGGTTCTTTTAAACCTCTAGGTGGTTAATTTACATTTTGAGAATTCACGAATAATTTAAGTTAATGCTGAATTTTGGACATGATACTTGATTGCAAGCACTGTGTTTATTTTTTGTTGTAGTATGAAGTATAACCTAATATGATTCATGGGTTTGAACACTTCCAAGCTCTTCAATTTTAGGCATGCTAGCTTGTTTGATGTAATATTCCTCTCTCGAAAAGAAATCTTATGTTATTTTTGTTGTTTGCTAAATTAGAAGTTATTGACAAGATGTTGTCCTAAATTTTAAATTTTGTTGTACTCACCCATGATGGTCAACATCATGTTGTGATGAATGTCAACTTTCTCTTTTTTGGTTTTTCGTCATGACACTTGGCTGCTGACACGAGGCCCAAACCCTTACTGTTGTCAACACTACGGCATGCCCTGTTGTGGGTCTCGGGAGTGATCGTGATTGGTTGGTAAGAATCAAATATACTTACTGATGGGAAAATGATCTTAACCGTCCGATCAATGATGGACGGTCCCCAAGGCCCACGACGAGACCTGCTATGATGTTGGCCAGAACTGGGATCTCTCTGCTTTTACTCTTTACCTGTATTGATGCCCAAAATATCTTGATAACAGGTCTGTTCTAGATGAGAACCAGGCATTTTTGACAACTGCTGATTCTGCTGTCAAGTTGCTAGCTGGAGCCAGTAAACCTGTGCCTGAGTGGAAAGGCATCGAATATAGAGCTGCATTTCCACTTACCAAACCTCCAGGAGCTAATTTTTATCCTTCAGACATGGATAAAACGGTAAGTGTAGAACACGATCGGTTCTTTGCATCTGTTTGGGATCCTGTCTCATCCTCTGATTGTGATGTTGTCTTGTTTCATCACTTGATCATTAGTAAAGAAGAAACCGTTAAGGTCAAGTTTTACGAGGATGGGAGGGTGAATTCGGGTCAGCAAAATCGATTTCCATCTGGACTGTAATTATGTTTTTTTTATTATTAGGAAAATTGATGAAGGAGGATGTCTAGGGGAAAAGTAATGACTTGCTACACCATATTTGAGTGGAGAATCCGGAAACACACCAGGACCGAGACACATGAGTCAAAATTCAATTTTCTATTATAAAAACACACTAATCCTTTCACATGGAGAGGTGAGATTACATGAAGGAAATAATATTAGTATGCTGGTCGAGTCTTAAAACAACTCCTCCTATATCATGGACTCCTAAGTAACTTATCCCAGCCTGGAATTATAGATTTTAATTGCTTTTAGTAGACATTAAAATAAAACTATAAAGGAAATATATGTGGTTTTAGGTGACTAGAATATGGGAAGAGCCCTTGCTGATTACTTCTGTGATTTCTCCCGCAGAGTTCCTGGCAGACATTGGATATGGACAAACCTAGGGGCTTTGCCACTATCTGGGCAACATGCGAGTCATCTGATGTGGATTGTAATTCTTAAGGAGGTAAATGCAACAGTTTGAGGTCTGAATGGAGATGGTGGTCCCAGCACAGATGGCTCTTCCATTTTCTTCTATGATGAGGAGTTCTGGGAGGTAGCAGTTAAGAAGGTATGGAGGTTATGGTGGATTTCCTTGATAGAAACCCAGGCTTTCACATGATCAACAAGGAACTTTTGTCTGTTCTCCCTCAAAAGGAGATGTTTGAAAAGGGGGCAAAGATTTCTGCCTAATTGCTCTCTCAAATGCAGTCTATCTAGTGAGTGCCAAGGTGTTGGCGAACGTACTAAATGTGGCTATTAATGAGAACATTACTCTGGTTCAATCTGAGTTCTTTCTTAGGTGGTAGATTGTAGACAAACACTGCTATGGCTACATAGATCATCACAACTGCAGAGATGACATTCAAATAACTTGCTTTGGAAGGTGGACTTCTCTAAGGCACATATGACACGGTAGACTGGTGATTCTTTTGGTCAACAATGACGAAACATGATTTTCCCTATCTTTGGATTATATAGATTAAGAGATGTATGACTACGAGGCCATATTCGGTGCTTATCAACATTCATCCTAGATGGAGTTTTTTCAGCCGCAACATAGGGTTCGACATGGATGCCCACTAGCCCCTATGCTATTTGTTATTGTAGTTGTTGGAATATAAACACGGAAGCAAAATCAATAATCAAGAATAAGAAACATAAAAAATATAAAAGTGGACACTCAGATTTTACGTGGAACCCTACTTCGTGAGGAGTGTGATGAAACCACAAGGCCTCAAAGGGTCGGATCTTCTTTATTGAATCTCTCGATCAATACATGGGGTGTGGGGCTTCTTATATAGCCCCACATATAGACCGGAGTCCCACAAATAGGTTGATATGACCAAACATGAGTGAGGGTAATTCCAATTACCTCTATATTACATACTCCAACATTCCCCCTCAAGTTGGAGTTGAGAAAACCGCAACTTGCAATAAAAGAAATATACAACACATCTTCACTTGATACATCTAAGAGAGACGTGGATATAGACATCCTGCTCAGATGGGGATAGAGACACCCCATTTGAAGTAAACCACTGCTAGTAGAAGTCCTCGCTTGAGGACGGGGCTGCGCCGATCAAGTCTCCTGGAAAGAACACTAATCGTGCCTATAGTTTGGGATAGAACAACCAGGTCGTGCTTGGAGTAGAGTTGTTGTAAAGAAAGAAAGTGCAGCGTGGAGTAATAATCTGGGATAGAAAAACCCCGATGAAGTAGATGCTCGATGAAGGTGGTTGATAGTAGTAACAGTCTTAAGTGTCGGTTTGTAAGTCATGGACGGGCAGTAGAAGTCCTGTAGATACCTATCAAGAAGAATATATACCATATATAACCCCCTTTCTTCCATACCTGATTGAATAAGAGCATGAAACATTAAGTTGAGAGAAAACAAAACATGCATTTTTTCCTTTTTTTTGCGATTCTCTCTTTTTTTTTCCTTTTTTTGCATAAATCAATATTTTTTCTTTTTTGTACCCATCCTTTTCTCATTTTTTCCGGCTATATTTTTTGACATATTGGGCCCTCTTTATTTCCTTTTGGCGTCTTCTCTTCTTTTCAATGCAACCCGTCTGGGCCCAAAATATTCGGCCCCTGTTTTTGAATACAGAGTAGTACTCACGGCATGCAAACACGACCCAATTGGGTATATTAGACATTAGGGTTCTCTGAAGGAGAACAACTGCTGTTGCCTTGGCCTGGAGATGGTGCTCATCGCACCGCGCATGGAAAGGGTACGGAAGTCATAGGTAGCATGCCTTCAAATGGAGGTTGCGATGCCTTGATGTTGTCACACGAAGAAAAGGGGAGTTGTGAAGTATCATCGTATGGTCTAGAGATGAAGAGAAGATGGCTGGAGATCGTGCCTGGTGGTTTCACGTGCATCGGTTCATCATCTCCTGATGCTTAAGAGGTCGAGGCGATTAGGTCTCGCGCTGAAGTGGGGGGACACGATCTGCCTTCCTTTTATTAGCGGTGGCGACACGACAAGCAGTTGCAAGGATGCCGTGCCCTGGAGATCGCCATCGCCTCTTCCTCTTCTTCTTCTTCTTCGAAATAGGCTTGGAGTTGTAGGAACTTGGTGTTGCGGCCTCCATCGAGTAGTCTTCGAGTCTTCTGGAGGTGGCTGCGATCTCCTTGATACGCTTGGCGTTGGAGATGAGAGATGCTCCTAGGAGGGATCCCACTTTCATATTGGTGGTGTCGAGATTGGCACATGAGGTCTAGCATCGTCGCATCAAGATAGGTGCAATGCCTTCTGCACTCCACGAGCCTTGTGGCTTGGCCTTGAACCCGAAGATTACAACTGGGGTAGAGGATGTGGTTGTTGCTTAACAGAATTAGGGTTTGGTGAACCCTATGGTTTCTCAAACTTGAACATAACATTGAACATGGACTTCATCTCAACCATGAAGAAAAGTAATCTTGAGGAACAAAATCAGAATAAAGGTTGAAAAATCAAATCGTAGAATTGACTACTCTAATATCATGTTGAAATATAAATAAAATGTACTAAGCCTTCTTCTACTATAAGTAGGGTCGGCTACATGGATTCTTGCTCAAATCCATGCTGAAAGATTTGACTATTTTTTACGCTGGCCGTCAACTACTTAACGTAACCCCTGCAAGAGTGGGATTTGAACCCTGGTCTGTTATGTGGTAGACACACTGTACTACCACTAGACCATATTTATATCATGTTGAAATATAAATATGTAAGCAAAATCTGTAATAAATAACGAGAAACGTAAAAATATAAAAGTGGGCACTCGGATTTTGTGTTGAACCCTAATCCGTGAGGAGCGGGATGAAACTACGGGAGAAGGCCTCAATGGACCGGATCTTCTATACTGAATCTCTCAATGAGTACAGGGGGTGTGGGGCTTCTTATGTAGCACAAAGATAGAGTGGAGTCCCACAAATAGTAGCTATGGGATTAAACATGAGTGGATGTAATTGGATATTGGAGAGGTGTAATTACCCCTCTATTACGCACTCTTAGCTAATGTATTGATGTGTATGGTAGGGAAAACAATTTAACAAGGAGTGACTACTGGATCCTCTCGTGGCGACATGTCCTTTCCTCTTCTGCAATACACTAAGGAATGTTTTTTTCATTAAGGTGAAAAAGATGAGGCGGGGGCATGGTGGTGGTGCTTACTGTCTGTCTAAGTCTGAACAAATCCAAGTTGATAGTAATCCCATTATGACTGTCTGGCATAGATACTGAAGCATGCTATGCAGAACTGGGTTCATCATGCGGCTCATTTTCGATATGCTATCTAGGTCTTCCTTTGACCTATGGTAGACTCAGAGTTGCAGACTGATTTCTTATTGATGTTGAGATATTGGTTATCTTTTATTCATTCTATGTCTTTCTTTTCTATTCATCTAAATTATGCAATTTACCAAACATGTTTCTCCTCTATATAAGAGAACCATAAGTCCTCATGAATAAGCAACTCATTATTTTCTCTCCTCATGGTATCAGAGAGATGGTCATAGATCCGAGTTCTCGTATCCTATGCCCTAATCCCCACCCGTCGTTTCTCTCTTCCTCGTCGCGTGCCGTCAGGGCTATACCCTCTGTTGTTCGTTGTTTCGCCCACCCCCAGAGCCCCCTACCGCAGAGCCCAGGGCCCCCTCGCTTACCTTGGGCCACTGTTGCCCCCAAGGAGTTCCTCGCACACACTCCCTCGGGCCCATAGCGCGTTGCTCCATCCTCCAAGGGACGTGCACCTACTGCCTAGTTTTGATAGGGGCATTCTCGTCGCCGAGGGTCACTGCAGGCCCTCTTCAAGCACCACACTGCCCTGGCTTGGGCATCTGCACCTCCGCCATCACACTTAGGGCCCCTATCGGCCATCGCTAGGCCCTCGAGGGCCCTTGTTATCCTCTCAGACCCCACCTAGATTTGTTAAACCGTCTGATTTGATCAGAAAATGTGATTTCAAACCTATAAATCTCCTTTTCCGACCATAGCGCGGATCAAGTATTGGCGAGGATGGTTGTATCATGAGTCTACATGTTCCTATATATGATCATGTAGACTCGCTTGGATCATTCTACTGCCCCAACTGAGTTCCATTTCGGTCTCTTTTTTCATCATGTCAGAGAGCAAGTGTGGCATTTTCTCTTCATCTGATGCCTTTAAGGCCCGGTTCCCATGGTGAAGATGGATGGGGACCAACTATGTGTTGTGGTCCATGCAGTTGTTGACCCTCATGCGGTACAATAATAAGGAGCACATTCTGCCACAACTAGAGTCGGCAGATGAGATTTGGGAGAATGCTTTATGGAAGCAAGATGACGTATACTCACGTATTTGGTTATTTGGTACTCTTACCACAAAGATTGCTAATGAAATTAGGAAGCAGCCTACTGCCAACACGATGCATGATATCCTAGCAACCATATATGCCGAGCAAAGAATGAGGTCAAGATTCTTCAATTATAGTTCGATATCTACACGGTCAAGCAAAATGGTCGTCCTCATCATACTTTCTACTCTTCGCTTCTTGACATGTTCAAGAAGCTTCACAGCTTTATGTTCATGACCACGTCTACTGAGCAACAGATGGCGTACAAGAACTCCACGATGGTTGGATTTTTTTACTGCTCTTGATCATGTGTACAAGGCAACACACACATAACTTATTACTGATGCAGCAGTTCCCCCCATTGAGGAAACATACAGTTGCCTCAACATGATTATTGCCATACCTCATGCCACTATACATACCTCCTCAGCGATGACCGCATCTCGCGACAAGGGAGACTCTACTCAGTTCGGGGGGTGTGGTCCCCGTGGTAGAGGAGGTGGAAGTCAATATGACCCTTGCACTTATTGTCGTCATCCTGGTCATTATGAGGATGCATGCTATCAGAAGCATAGATATCCTGTATCTGCTCGTATGTCCAAGTAGAGTGAGCCTCCTGATAGTTTGGCTCCTCCTACAGATTCTTGACTTGGTGACACTGTCTCTCGTCTGATGGAGATAATGTCTCCTGCTACCAACACTACTATATGCCCCCCTAGATGTTACAATTTTCCAGATCCTCTTCGAGCTCCTCAGGTATATCCTATGTATTTACGAGTTGTAGTAGGGCATATATGACAGAGTGGTTCATGGACTCGGGTGCTTCCCACCATATGTGTGGAGATAGAGCACAGTTCAGTTCATATAGATCTTTGCCCCTTGGTAGATCGGTAGTCATTATGAGCGATGTTCTTTACCTATTAGAGGACATGAGAATATCCATTTGATGTACCTACAAAATGTGCAATATGCACCTGATTTCTAGATGAATTTAATTTCTATTAGTTAGATCACTAAGCATATGGATTGTTGTGCCATTTCGACCCCTCTTCTCTTGTGTTTCAGGATATACTCATTGGCAGGTTGATTGGATATGGCGGTAACTAGCAGGAGCTCTACAAACTGATCCAGTCTCCTTGTGATGGTGCTTCTACTGTTCCTATTGGATCAATCTCGTCATACTTGTGGCATCTTTATTTTGGTCCCCTTCATTGGCAAAAGCTGTGTCATATCCTCCCACTTATCTCCATGGCTTGCCAGCTTGAGAATCATTATCACTGTTCTTTTTCGGATCATCAGAGTTGTAACAATAGTCATTATTTGATGTTAGAAAATCGGAAGCGGAAGCGTAAACATGGAATAAGATAAATAAAGAAAAAGAACGCGGGATTTTACGTGGAACCCTACTCCGTGAGGAGCGGGATGAAACCACGAGAGAAGCCCTCAAAGGGGCATGCTATGCATTGCTTTTTCTCAATGAGTACAGGAGGTCTGGGGCTCCTTATATAGCCTTCCCAGAGCCTCCAAGTCCCACCACTGGACGATGTGGGACTAAACACTGGATGGGGTAAATGGATCTTCTCCAGGATCCATTTACCCTGTTACAACTTAATGGGCGCATACACGAATACTCCAACACTCCCCCTCAAGCTGGAGCATGCAATGCTCAGCTTGGACAAACAGAATGAAACTCAACTCAACGCTAGAGGACACTACGGACAATATCAACCCAACGCGCACATTGCTGCTGTCGAGGACGTTACTTCTCATGCCGTGCATGTGAGGAGGACGAACGGGCTGGAGTGTGAGTCAATTGAAGACTCGGAACCTGACCATCGAGTCTGAACTTGCGCCTGAAGTCTCCTCGTCGGAGAACTGGGTCTCGCCCATTTGGCTCAGAGAATGGTGCACTGCTCTGGTGTACCTATGATACCACATGAAAACCCTTGCCCTCAAGGGAATGGTCCTCTGCTCTGGAGTCCCTATGGCTCACATGAAAACTCTGGCCGAACAACAAAAAGAATGATGGGGACCTCGAACTGATGATGGCAACGTATGCACATCTGAAAATGACCGCACACTTGTGCGTGTCTGAAACTGGAGACTCGGAAACAATGATCGTCGAGTCTGAAACCGAACTGTAGAGTCTGATCAACTGGCTGGCCTGGAGACTGACATCTGAATCTGGAATCTGGATCATGTACAAACCTGTGACTCTACATATACTCCCCCTTTCTCCCATACTTGTCGGAACATGAACATCGACAAAGTTGGGAGAAGACAAGATAAATAGGGGTACAAAACAAAACCACTTAGCCGATCAAAACATTTATCGACTTTTCAAACATTCATCATCATTTTTTTAGGCTTTTTTAAGCCGTTGACAATTTTTTTCGGCTTTCAATCTTTTTTTTTCGTAAGCCGTTTCATTTTTTTTACGGCTTTTCAAATCATAATATTTTTTTCTCAACTTGCGTACGATTTTTTTTGTGTACGCACCTCCTTTTCACATTTTTTTAAATGCGTACGACTTTTCTTTGTACGCGACCTCTTTTTTTTTCAGCGTACGACTTTTTCAAATGTACGCGCCTTTTTTTTCTTTTCCTTTCTCTTTTTTTTAAATACTCAGCCCACTTGGGCTTTACAAGAATCAAACCCCCAATTAAAAAGAAACCAACCCATTTGGGCTCTCACAGAAATAGCCCACTCAATATCTTTTTTTTAATCACGGGCCCGCTGCCCCTTTAGGGTTCCCCAACGTGGGAACCCTCTTCATAAACACGCCGCCCCCCTGCGAGATGTGCCGCAAGGGAGGAGCACAGGAGGCCTTCGAGCCGCTAGGATCTTGATGGAAGGGCTCGATGACGGGGGGGGGCTGCTGGAGGTCGCCTGCGCTGCTGGCGCGATTGGATCGTCGGAGGGCTCCTCGTTGATGCGGCAGGAGATGCGCGCCACCATGGAGGTTGCGCAGGACCGCCGCCTGCGCCATCGGGATGCGCGGTGGCCTCGCGCGATGAGGGAGAAGAATGGACTTGGAGGCTGGGCTGCGGCGCTAAGAGAGGGCCGCCTGGGATCTCGCACGCTGCCAAAGGATGAAGGGGGTTCCGCGCTTGGGAGGACTGTAGCGATCTGGGCGGTGCCGCGCGCTGCCTGCGCGCGGTTGAGGAGGAGGCACCTAGACGATCATGCGCCTGGAGAATAATAGAAATCGCCAGAGGAACGCGTTGCCTGCTAGGGTTGCATAACGGCAAAGAGGAGTCCTGATGTCGATGGAGAAGAAGGGGCGCTGCTGCTGCGCCGCCTTGGAGTCCTGTGCCGCCCTGGGATTGAGGGCTTGCAGGTCCTGCGCCACCCTAAGATGGGATTCGATTTGAAAGAGCGCTTGGAGTTGGAGGCTGTGCCAGATCTGGAAGAGAGCGCCTGGCTTCTGCTGCGGCTGGTGATTTACGCTGACAACGACAATAAATCGCGCAAGAGCGCCGCCCGCTGGAAGAAGGAGTGTGTTCCTTCAGAATTTAGGGTTTCAAAACCCATAGAACGACAGAACTTGAATCAAACTAGAAATCTCCTTGAAAAATGATCTTCAATAAACGCACATAAAAAAAACTCGAATCTCGAACAAATAGCCAATATAAAATCCACGAGAATCGTCCCGCTCTGATACCATGTTAGAAAATCGGAAGCGGAAGCGTAAACATGGAATACGATAAATAAAGAAAAAGAACGCGGGATTTTACGTGGAACCCTACTCCGTGAGGAGCGGGATGAAACCACGGGAGAAGCCCTCAAAGGGGCATGCTATGCATTGCTTTTTCTCAATGAGTACAGGAGGTCTGGGGCTCCTTATATAGCCTTCCCAGAGCCTCCAAGTCCCACCACTGGACGATGTGGGACTAAACACTGGATGGGGTAAATGGATCTTCTCCAGGATCCATTTATCCTGTTACAACTTAATGGACGCGTACACGAATACTCCAACATTTGAGCTTGTTTATTTTGACATTTGGGGTCCCAGTCGTGTTCCTGATCACTCGGAACAACATTTTTATCTTGTAGCTGTGGATGATTATTCTAGACTTTATTGGTTTTTTCTTTGAAAAACAAGTCTGAAATTGAGTATGTCATCGAATCTTTCATTATAGAAATAAAGAATATTTTCTCTGATACTGTTAAGTTTATTTGCTCTGACATTGCCTTAGAGATCTGCACATTACAACTTTCTGAGTTCTTACACTAGACATCGTGTGCTTGCACTCTCAATAGAACGGTGTTGTTGAATGCAAATACCATCGCTTACTGATACGGTTCTCACTGCTTGCTACTTAGTGAACCGCATGCCATCTTCTGTTTTAGGAGAAAAGGTCCCTTTCTCGACTGCGTTTCCCAAGGACTTGTTCTCTCTTACACCCCGTGTGTCTAGCTCTGTGGCCTTTGTTACCATATGATGTCTGGTCGTGACAAGCTCTCCCCTAGAGTTGCGTTGTGTATCTTTGTTGGCACTCTTGTACCTAGAAGGGATATCGTTGCTTCGATCCTATTCGACATAAGTACTATGTTAGTATGAATGTCACTTTTGAGTCTGTTATGGTATTTCTCTACTACAGATGACAGGTTGACTCTGTCCGACTCCGGAGAGGAGGTATATGCATCTCGTCCTATGTCATCACCACCTCCAGTACCACCACCATCTCTACCATTAGCACCCCCACCTACTGCTCATGTGGCTACTCCTACACGACCACCCAGTACCTTGGCCCAAGTGCTGCCACGCTTCTTTATTCGCATGCCTCCCAAGTTTCCCCTTGGTCATGGGGCTTCCCCATCATCCAACATGCCCCAGTAATGTACTGAGAACATTGTTTCTACTGCGATGGCATTAGTGTATCTATATAGGAAGATACTTTACATGATGAATGCGCGCCGTCTTAGGAGGGTAGTTTACAGGTTGAGGAGGAGGTAGGTGATTTTGTTGTGTAATGGATCCACGGAAGCAGAGACGTACTAGTGCTACTTATCCTCTTGCAACCCATTTTTTTGGGATGACTTAGAGGATTTCAAGAGGTTTGTTTTGGGGCTGTCAGCCGTGGAGATACCACACACATATCAGGAGGTGATACATGTTAGTCGGTGGCGTCTTTCCATAGAGGAAAGGATGGACGCATTACGTTCATGTGGCATGTGGAGCATTGTTACAGCTCCTACAGACGCATCAGTCATGGGATGCTAATGGGTGTTTACGGTGAAGCATCACACATATGGCATCATGGGTCGCTACAAGATGAGACTTGTGGGTCGTGGGTTCACCCACACATATGGGTGGACTATCTGGATACTTTCCCTCAAGTGACTCAACATTCTACACTGTGAATGCTTCTCTCTGTTGCAGTAACACGCGATTGACCCATATATTCACTTGTTGTGAAGAATTCATTTTTTACGGTGACCTGCAGAAGGAAGTTCTCATGCAGTAGCCTCCAGGGTTTGTTGCTGAGGAGGAGTGTCATATGGTTTGTATACTTAATAAAGCTATCTATGACCTTTAGCAAAGTACAAACTCATGGTTTTAGAAGCTCTCAGACTTGATAGAGCAGTAGGGGTTCGTGAGATCGACTGCAGGTCATTTACTATTTGTTCAGAGGTCTCAGAAATGTACATTTGCTATACTTGTTTATGTTGAGGATATCATTGTTATAGGGGATGATGTATAAGGAATTCAAGCAGCTGAGTTTCTTGTATCATGACGACATCGCAACCCCACTCTAAGAAACGTGCCCCCATAGTTCTCCTCTTGCCCACCTCCCCATAGCTTCAAGACGTCAACGATGTTCTCTGGAAATCGTTTGGTGCGGGAGGACTAGATGAAGTCAGGTCTATTTATGCGGTGGGCTCGGCTGGTGGTCTGCTGATTGCTTGGAGATCATCGGCTTTGGCTTTTACATCGGTTCTGTGGGGGAGGCATAGCATCTTGGTTCAATTGGTATGTGCCAGATCTTCTTTACCGATTGTGTTTACCTGTATATACGAACCTTGCTGCCATACTCAAAGGAGGGAATTATGGTTGGATTTGCGGGAGGCGAGTAGGACGTTCGCAGGAATCCCCTGGCTCATCGGGGGGATTTCAATGTCACCCTTAGAACATCCGACAGGCCTCGGTTCAGGGGTGGTCAGGACCCGGGGTCTTTGGATTTTGCTGATGTTGTGGATTCGTTGGCTTTGGAAGTATTGGATGCGGGAGATGTCGCCTACACATAGAGGAATTCAAATTTGCGCTCCCGTACAGATAGATTTTTAGCATCTACAGAACTTCTTGATGGCTTCCCTTTATCTTCTGTGCTTGCTCAGCCTCGGAGCATGTCCGACCACACTCCAATTGTTTGGGATTCCGGCGATCCGCCCGCGGCGAGGGGTTTCTATAGGTATGAGAGGAGCTGGTTTTTGGAGGATAACTTCAAGAAGGTGGTGGCTTCTCATTGGTCATACGTGTAGGTTGGTGGCTCCGCGGTTTCCAAATTTGTCCACAAGCTCGGGTCTTTGCGCACGAGGTTGAGCTCCTTCAAAAGGGAGACCAGGGCTGCGAGGCAGGCTGCGAGGTTGGAAGCGGAGGGTGTGGTCACCGGACTCGATGCTTTGGAGGATGCTAGGGAGCTGTCAATGGATGAGCTGGCTGAGCGCTCGTTCGCCCAGAAGCAGATCGTAGCTGAGGATCTCAAGCATGTCACCGAATGGCGTCAAAGATCGAGGAGCATGTGGCTGAAGGAGGGGGACGCTAATACGACTTTCTTTCATCGCATAGCAAGCGTAAGGTGATGCTCGAATACTTTGTGTGCGATCACGATTAATGGCATAAGGGTGGATGTCGACAAGGAGATGGGGAAAGCAATCGCCGCTCACTTTAAGGAATTCTCGGCAAGGAGCATTCCAAAGTTGTGGAGGTGGTCGGGGGTGGAATTACCCCTCTTTCGCCCGCATTGTGTGATGGGTTGACGCAGGGAGTCTCCTTGGAAGATTTTAAGGCGGCGGTTTGGGACTTGAAGGTGGATGGGGCTCCGGGGCCGGATGGTTTCCCGGTTGCCTTCTATAGGGATTTCTGGGAGTTGGTTGACAATGAGGTGTTGGAGGTTACCTCTGAATTCTGTCGTGAAAATGTTGGTCCGTTCAATGATGAGCAAAACACGTTTACCTCTTAATTTCTGGGGATATGCAGTAGAGACTGCAATATATATCCTGAATAAGATTCCTGGCAAATTTGTACCCAAGACTCCTCACGAGCTCTGGTATGGAAACAAACTTAGTGTTAAACACTTGAGGGTTTGGGGTTGCTTGGTCCATGCGAAGAATGTGGACGCAAGTAAGCTAGAATCGCGCACTTGTGAGTGTTACTTCATTGGGTATGTTAAAGATGGTATTGGATATCAACTTTATGACCCTGAGACCCAAAAGGTTTTTATCTCTAGAGATGTAAAATTTCTGAAGGATGATTTCCTTAAAGGTCAAGATAGAAATGAAGTAGAGGAACTCATTGAATCCCTTGAAGATTCTGAGATTCCTGAACTAGAAACTGAAGAGATAAATAAGGATGAAACACCCATACCTCTTCGAAGGAGTTCGAGAGTGGTAGCACTACTTGAAAGGTATGGATTCCATGTGTCAAGTGAGACAGACAATGATCCTACTTCATTTGATTAGTACTCGAGGATCATGACATGGATAGATGGATGCTAGCAATGAAGTCAGAGATTGACTCCATGCATTAGAATGGTGTATGGATCCTAGAGGATCCACCTAAAGGGGTGAAACCCATTGGGTGTAAATGGATCTTAAAGAGAAAAAGGGGATCTGATGGGAATGTAGAGACTTTCAAAGCACGGCTCGTGGCCAAGGGCTACACACAGAGAGAAGGCATCGACTACGATGAGATATTCTCTCCTGTGGCTATGCTTAAGTCCATCAGGACACTGCTAGTTATAGCTACATCTCTTGACTACGACATCTGGCAGATGGACGTCAAGACAACTTTCCTCAATGGATACCTCAAGGAGGATATCTATATGGAGCAGCCACACGGCTTCATAGTTGAGGATGGAAAAGTATGCAAGCTGAAGAAATCCATATATGGGCTCAAACAAGCTTTTCGTAGCTGGAACATCAGATTTGACGAAACCATAAAGAGTTATGATTTTGTGCAGAATCCTGATGAACTTTGTGTATACAAGAAGTTTAGTGGGAGCGCCATTGTGTTCATCATGCTTTACGTAGATGATATCCTTATCATTGGGAACGATACATGAATGATGACCAGTGTAAAGATTTGGTTATCTCATACTTTCGAGATGAAAGATCTTGGAGAAGCCTCTTACATCTTAGGCCTGAAGTTGTTCAGAAATCGAGAAAAGAGGATATTGGGATTATCACAACATGGATACATTAAGAAGATTCTTGAACGATTCCACATGGATAGTTCCAAGAAATGATTCCTCCCCTTAAGACATGGTATCCATCTGTCTAAAGGGATGGCTCCTCAAAGTGTTGAGGAAAAGAAGGCCATGGCTGGATGCCCCTATGCATCAGCTGTAGGAAGCTTAATGTATGCCATGATGTGTATTAGGCCAGACATCTGCCATGCAGTGGGAGTGGTAAGTCGTTATCAATCCTGCTATGGAGAGCAATATTGGAATGCAGTGAAGAACATATTCAAATATCTAAGACGGATGCAAGATTACATCTTGGTCTATGGAGATGGTGATCTCCAAGTCTTGGGATATACAGATTCAGACTTCCAGTCGGATATTGATGATCGAAAGTCGACATCAGGGTTTGTATTCCTGTTGAACGGTGGTGCTGTGAGCTGGAGAAGCAAGAAGGACACTACAACCGATTCAACAACAGAAGCTGAATATATTGCCGCATCGGATGCTGCAAAGGAGGCGGTGTGGTTGCGCAAGTTCATCCTGGAGCTTGGCGTAGTTTCCCCTGATACTCCCATCCCGTCACTCTGCGATAAAACGAGAGCCATTGCCCATGCAAAGGAACCTAGATGGCATCAAAAGAGCAGGCACGTGGAAAGGAAATACATTATTCGTAAGATTTAAAAGCGTGGTGATATCATCATCACTAAGGTGACATCTGCCGACAACATTGTTGATCCACTTACCAAACCTCTGACACAGAAGGTTTTCGACCAACATGTAATGAGTATGGGTTTAAGAATTGTTCCTGAATGGTTCTAAGGGCTAGTGGGAGATTGTTAGCCATGTGAGCCCGAGGCGAACCATTCTTACAATAAATGTTATTGTAATAAATATGTTTTATCAATAAGAGTTATTGATTGTTTCACTCCCTTTCTGAAATTAAATGAATGAATGCACAATAAGGTCCCTCTATACAATTAGGGTAATGTACCATGGCCAATCATATAGCTGTTGTTCCATTAAATGAATCATAGAGGCTGGTGTTTAGAAGAATATCTAAAGAGTTAGATAGAGGGCTCATCAAACACCATCAAATGATTATTAAGAGATGATCTCCAGCCTGAGTAGGAGATGGCAATCCTTTCTCACATAGGCTGATATCTGACCGACCTCTTGATGCAGGTCCTCTGCATGGGAATAGTGATTCAGAGGTGTCAGATTAGTTAGATCAAAGTGTTGACTTAACGAGATCGAGATAACCAAAGTCCTATGATGAATGCTGTCACAACATAGGCACAGATCCTCTGATCAGAGACAGATGTGTTACTATATGTCTGAGTGTGTACATTTGGCAGACCAATAGGTTGATGACCTAACCAAGGTCTATACACCGGCGAGCTGGTGTGCATGTAAGGGTATATGAGTAATACGATCTCTCAAAGGGATCATACATGTTCACTTATGAACCGGAAGACATGAGCTCACTCATGAGGTATTGGGACATATCAAATTCCATGCATGGCTGTCGTGCTTTGGAAGCATGACAAGAATTTGAAGATATGATATATGCTTTGGGAAAGCATATGATCAATACCAATTCCCAATGACCAAGATTGAGAAACTTAGTGATCTAACCCTGAAGAAGACAATGTAAAGTCGATCTTTATCTTCAGGTTGATCATGGGTCTTCCAGTATGCATGATGTACATGTATTGGGAATACCTGAGGGTGATGTGATCATAAACGATTGTATAACCATGACACTTCCATTCCGAGGGAGTAATGAAACATGTTTGGATTTTAGTGGCTCATCTCAGTAGAGAAGCAATCTGATCTTTGTTAGAAAATAGGAAGCGGAAGCGGAAACGATAAACAGAGCATAAACAAGAAAGATAAACATGGGAACACGATGATTTTACGTGGAACCCTACTCCGTGAGGAGCGGGATGAAACCACGGGAGAAGCCCTCTAAGGGGCGGATATTCTATTCCTTTTTCTCAATGGATACAGGAGGTCTGGGGCTCCTTATATAATCTCTCCAGAGCCTCCAAGTCCCACCACTGGACGATGTGGGACTAAACACTGAATGGGGTAAATGGATCTCCTCCAGGATCCATTTACCCTGCTACAACACAATGGGCGCATACAACGAATGCCCCAACACTCCCCCTCAAGCTGGAGCATGCAAAGCTCAGCTTGGACAAACAGAAAATAAACTCAACTCAACGCTACAGGACACTACAGACAATATCAACCCAACGCGCACATTGCTGCAGTCGAGGACGTTGCTTCTCATGCCGTGCAGGTGAGGAGGACGAACGAGCTGGAGTGTGAGTCAGTTGAAGACTCGAAATCTGATCATCGAGTCTGAAATTGCGCCTGAAGTCTCCTCGTCGGAGAATTGAGTCTCTCCCATCTGGCTCAGAGAATGGTACACTGCTCTGGTGTACCTATGATACCACATGAAAACCCTTGCCCTTAATGGCATAGGGAATGGTCCTCTGCTCTGGAATCCCTATGGCTCACATGAAAACTCTGGCCTGACAACAAGAAGAATGATGGGGACCTCTGACAATGATGGCAGCATATGCTCATCTGAACAATGACCGCAATCATATACGTGTCTGAAAACGGACTCGGAACTTTCTGACGTCGAGTCTGAACAACTGAACTATAGAGTCTGAACAATGTGCACTGGCCTGGAATATGAAGATCTGACATCTGGATTCTGGATCTAGACCTGTGACTCTACATATATACTCCCCATTTCTCCCATACTGGTCGGAAAAACATGGACGTCGACCAAGTTGGGAGAAGACAAAATAATACAGAAATTGGGGAGAAAATAAAAAATAAGCCGACCACATATTTTCTTCGGCTTTTCTTGCAGATGTTCTTTCCCTTTTTTTCGGCTATTCCTTTTTTTTATAGCCGTGCAAACAAATTTTTTTGAAACACAATTTTTTTTGAACTTTAGCGTACGACATTTTACTATATATACGCGCCTTTTTTTTCTTCGAGAATTCATTCATTTTTTTATCCGACCAAATTCTCCATCATCATTTCATTTTTTCCTTTTTCTTCTTCTTCTTCTTCTTCTTTTTTTTAACACACGACCCTCTTGGGCTCTCACGTAATAGCCCATACCTTTTTTTTTGTAAAAGACCACCTCTCCTTTTTTTTCTGCTCTCGACCTATGCAGGCCCAACGCTTCTGCCAAATTTTCTTTCTTTTTTTTTGATATAAGGCAGCCCTAGGGTTATGGGAACCCTCGACTTCAGAGAAAAAAAACCCCGCCGCCCCTGATTTGGGGAGCAGCAAATGACGCCGCCGCTAGAAGGGTTTCGCCACCAAGGGGGTAGTTGCCGGCGAGCAACTGGAGGAGGGGGGGGCACCGCCGATAGCGACTGATGGAGGTGGGCTCGCCGTCGCTGGGAGCACCAGGCTGGAGCATGCCCGAGCGATGGGAGAGGCCGAGATCGGCCTAGAGAGGTGCCTCCTGAGCAATCGGGCTCGATCTGAGAAGCAGAGGCATCGCCCGGGACTTGAGTTCGCGCCGCCGCGCGGTGGGAGGGCAAGCGGGACTGGGTCGATGGGACCGGCTTCTTGGTGCGCCGCCTGGGAATGCACGCGATGCCTCTGGAAGGAGGGCACATGCTTCTATGCACGTGCAACGATACTGCGACGGGGTTTCGTGCGCACGATCTGTGCGCGGTGCGCGAACAAGATGGGGCAGTCGTTGTTGGGACTGATGCGGTCCTGGAACTGCTTCTTGTTCGCCGCCATTGAACTAGGAGGCGTGGCTCCGGTCTGACCTTTGAAGATGGAGGCGGTCTGATGTCGCTGGACCGCGCGTTGTATTAGGGTTCCGCCACTGGAGGGCGGTGTACATGGGAAGGCGGCGGCCTGGGCCATCGCCAAGATCACATGTTGCTTCATGAGGAGAGGAACTTCTGTATGGAGAAAAGCCGCAGCTAGGGTTCCTAGTTGGAACCTGATGCCTGCACGGGATGGGGGGTGCCGTCTCTACATATGGGACTGAAGATGCCTGAAACTAGGGTTCAAGACATTGAACCCTAGATCTGGACTGAAGATGGAAATCTGCCTCAATAATGAGCATGAGAATAATAATCTTCCTTTTAAAAAAAACTGACAATCGAATCTCGAAAATCAAAAAATAATTTCAAGAACAACTCCACGAGAATCGACCCGCTCTGATACCATGTTAGAAAATAGGAAGCGGAAGCGGAAACGATAAACAGAGCATAAACAAGAAAGATAAACATGGGAACACAATGATTTTACGTGGAACCCTACTCCGTGAGGAGCGGGATGAAATCACAGGAGAAGCCCTCTAAGGGGCGGATATTTTTTTTCCTTTTTCTCAATGGATACAGGAGGTCTGGGGCTCCTTATATAGTCTCTCCAGAGCCTCCAAGTCCCACCACTGGATGATGTGGGACTAAACACTGGATGGGGTAAATGGATCTCCTCCAGGATCCATTTACCCTGCTACAATACAATGGGCGCATACAACGAATGCTCCAACAATCTTGGTTCAAGTGTTGGACATTGGTCTGAATGAGATTCAGATTCAATGAGAAGATTAGATTTGCGGACTTGATTTAATCAAGCATCTGTGGGAGGTCCGTCTCCGTGAGATCTGGATTTGAGATGAGATCTCAACATCCAAGTCCACTATACGTGGAACAATACAATCGCCCTGACCTTATCTCCAAGTATCTGCGAAGAGAGCGCATTATTCTTGAAGGAAATCAGGATTAATTCCTATGATGAATTTGTATCCAAGCAAAAAGGTCTTGATGATTAAATGAGATTTAATTATCAAGTATAATATGAATGAGATTCATATTGTGAGAATGATTATCCAAGATAATTAAATGAGATTTAATTATCATGGAAATACATATAGTGGATAGTGCTATCCATAATATCTGTGTATATATATTATAAATATGATTTATAATATATTAGAGAGAAGAGAAGCTTTGTAAATAACATTTGTTAATTATTAATGTGAATTGAATTCACATTAAGTAATTGATTGGAAATGTAATTCACAAATTAGTTTGGGTTGTGAATATGATTCACATATTTTTCAATGACATGATTGAAATATTCACAAAGTAATTTGGAATTAATTTGGTGGATATTATTGCAATAAAAGTTATTGCAATTTATTAAGAAATAATAAGATTAAATAAAAAGGAGATAATCACCACCAAAATGAGGTAGCGTCACGAATGACTTAGTCTTAGGTGACGCCCCCTCAATTTTAGGGGGTGATTTGTTGTCTCCCTTTTTGTTATCTTGTTATCTCTTAATAATTAATATATGTTAAATTAAATTATGTTGATGATAATACAACATATATTTGATTTTATATAAATTAATGTTGTTGGTTTTTAACCAACAATCATCATGGCCGTTGATTGATGCATAGATCAATTTAGCCGTTGGGTCTATGTATGCCATGGATTGAGATCCATTAGAATCCCAAACTAATATTATAAGGAGGGCACCCCTAGCCCTTTAGAGAATATACAACAACAAGAGAACATCAAGAGTACACGCCTCTCTCTCTCTCTCATTCTCGCCGTCTCTCTCTCTCTCTAAGGTGGCTGTCCATCTTATGTGTTGAGAGAGACCTTCTCATCTTCGACTACTCGAGGATCACCATTTTCTTGGGGCTGCTTGCTCTAGAGGAAGACGACGGATTTCGTTGAACGAAATCAGGGGATTCGAAGCTTGGATCGTCGTCGAGGATTGCGGGAGTCACGCGTCTCATCATCGCGCCCGCAAGTGTTGTCTTTGTGGATCAGACTTGAGCCAGGAAGATCTCTTACTTTAGAGATCTCGTGATCGCAACCACGCTTCGAGAGGTATTTCTAATACTTTGTGGTTTGATGAAACGATCTAAGAAACGTTCTTGTGATCATGTGGTTTCATCATATGATTTAAAATTTTAAATTCCGCTGCACATTGCGACTAGTGCGATCGTCACGCTTCCGTAATGCGCTTGAGGATTCTCAATATCCTTCAATAGGGAATGATCCTCTACTCTGGAGTCCCTATGGCTCACATGAAAACTCTGGCCGACACATAAAAGGTGAGGACCACAGAAAAGATGGCAAACATGTGCACATCTGAAAAGAAGACCGCATACATGTGCATGTAAAAAAAATTGAAACTAAAGACTCGGAATCTCTGAACGTCGAGTCTGATCAACTGACAATTGTAGAGTCTGAAAACTGAATGGCCTGGAATCTTGAATCTGGAGAATCTGGAAGATCTGACATCTCAATCTGACCTGGAATCTGAGGAGGACCTGTGACTCTACACAATACTCCCTCTTTCTCCCATAGTAGTCGGAACACATGACATCGACTACATTGGGAGAAGGAAATAATATGGGAAAAAACATGAAAACTAATAAGTCGATCCTCATTTCATCATCATTTTTTCGGCTTCTCAAATCATTTTTAAACAAAATTTTCTTTCTTTTTAGCCATTTAAATTTCTTCTTTTTTTACGATTTTTCCTTGCGCTTTTTGCATTTTTTTAACTTGCATACGGCTTTTCTTTGTACGCGTCTTTTCTAAAAAAATCTTTCCTTTTTTTAACCATCCACACTTTTTTTCTTTCCCCCCTTTGAACCGAATTGCAGTGAGAGCCCCATTTTTTTTAACAGTCGCCCTTTTTTATACAAAATACGGCCCACTTGGCCTATAATAAGCTTTTTTAAACGACCTACCCCTCTCTAATATTTTTCTTCAATTTTTTTATAAAGCAGGTCAAAACCCTACATAGGGTTCCCTTTCTCTCCAAATCACGCCGCCCTTGATGGGGGCTTGGAGGCTCTTAATGCCACCGCTGCTCGCGAGGAGGTACGGGAGGGGAGCGGCATACGAGATGAGGTCCGACGATCGGAGGAGCAGCGCGATGGAACCCCGTCACATGTTGTGGCTAGTGATGCCGCCCTTGTGAGAGGAAACAGTCGGTGACATCACCTACGCGCTTGAGCGTGCAATGCGAGGAGGATGGAGTCGCTAGCGCACCACCACATGATGGAGGATCGCTTGGAATAGGGGCAGAGGGGCGTTGCCGATCCCTAGAATGCGCAAGGGATCCCGCGCGCCATCGCATGCGCTTCTGGGAGGAGGACGGCTGGAGGTTGAGCTCCTCCTGGAGCCGCCTGGTGCTCTCGGGAGACCTGGTGCTGGAGGTTCAGGCACGCAGGAGCGGGAGCTCCGCCTTATTCTAGTGAGTGTGCGCGCCATCTACGGCCCAGAATGTCGTAGGGGCTTCATTGCCTGGGGAAGATGCGGGAGAGAGATTTCCCGCATGGGATACTTCGTGAGGGGGCATCAACCACTGGAGTTGCACGCAAGAGAAGATGTGCACACATGGGTGCATCTTTTTCTTCTACTTTTTTCTCTCCTAGAGTTACTCAAAGCTCGCGTTGAATTGGGAATAATCTTCCCTGATGGAGGCTCCTGACTAGAGTTAGGAGATGCATGACCGCCATCTAGGATTTGATTTGTAACCCCATCATTGTATGTTCTTGCTTTCGGGTGATGCAATCGATTCCTAATTGCTGCTGAAACCATCTACAAAGGTTTGCCCAGAATGAAACCCCATGATTTTTCATGACATGTCGATGATGTGATCTTCAGAGGAGTTTGTTAGAACTTGTCGATGACGTGATGTGGCATTTGAATCTCAGACTTGATTATGAACATGAGCAATAATACATAATAATAATCTTCTGAACGAACAAGAATTGAAGTGCTCTGTAATCGAATCTCGAACAATATATAAAAATAAATCTTCGAAATAAATCATCGAGAATCAAACCTGCTCTGATACCATATTAGAAAATAGAGAATGCGTAAGCGAATGATAAATAGAGCATAAGAAACAGAAACATGAAACATCGAACAAAGATTTTACGTGGAACCCTACTCTCTAAGGAGCGAGATGAAGCCACGGGAGAAGCCCTCAATGGGGCAGATATTGCATTCATTTTTCGCAATGTACTACAGGGGTGGGGCTCTATATATAGCACCCACGGAGTCTCCACATCTCCAAACTGGTAGATATGAGACTAAAGACTGGATGGGGTAAATGGATCCTGGAGGTATCCATTTACCCATCTACAACAACCCATCTACAACATAATAGACGCACAACCAAATACTCGAACAGTTAGTGTTAATGTTACTTTCTTTGAATCCATCATGCATTATACACCTACATGAGATAGGTTGAGTACCCCTGAGTCTAGGGACGAGGTTGCTCTTCCACCTCCTCCTACACCTATACATCAGCACATTCCCCATGCTCCAATGCCTTCCCAAATATCCATCATGCCTTAGGTAAGTTTTGAAAATTTGATTTAATTGATGGCACTTGTGGTTTGAATGATGATCATAGAAATATACATGATGAGTATGGCCCACCACATGAGAATAATCTAGGGTGGCCTATTGCATTGCGTAAAGGCAAACATACCTGTGCTAAATACCCACTCGCTGGACACATGTCTTTGGCACAACTATCAAAGGACTTTGGAAGTTTGTTGTGGGATTATCTGCCATTGAAATCCTACGTACATACTAAGAGGTCCTCTGGGAGAGCCACTGGCAACTTGCGACAGAGTAAGAGATGTTGCACTCCAGTCTCGCGGTACATGGACTCTTGTTTCTGCTCCAAAAATGCATCTGTTGTGAGCTGTAAATGGGTATTCATTGTCAAGCATAGGGCAAGTGGTTTCGTTGATCGGCACCAGACACACATAGTGGCCAGAGGATTTCACAGATTTATGGGGTTGATTTTCTCGACACCTTTTCTCCAGTTGCTAGACATTCCTCCATGCGGTTTCTGCTGTCATTTGATGTGGTACGTGATTGGCCTCTCTTTCCGCTTGATGCAAATATGCCTTTCTATATGGTGATCCACATGAAGATGTATATATGCAACAATCGCCCAGGTTTGTTGTTGAGGGGAAGTATGTATTTAGGCTCCATAAAAATGTCTATTGCCTTAAGCAAAGCCCAATACTTGGTTTCAGAAGCTGTCAGATTTGATAGAACATAAGGGGTTTATACGATTGACTGCAGATCATTCCCTTTTTGTTCAGAGAACTCAACTATGTACAATTGCCGTCTTGATGTATGTTGATGATATTCTTGTTACTGGAGATGATATTCATGGTGTTACTGTAGCCGAGAACTTTCTGGGACTTCAATTTGTCACCAAGGACTTTGGTCAACTACGGTACTTTATGGGTCTTGAATTTCTTACAAATCAGCAGGACCCTTTTGTGACCTAAAGGAATTATGTAACCGACCTCCTTTCAGAAGCGAGAATGACAGGTTGCAAACCGACCTTTACACATATGGATCCAAACATAAAGCTACATGATGATACCACTAAAGAGGAATAAACGAAGGTACTGAGAGCTGGTTGGGAAGCTTCTCTGTGTTACAATCACCATACCAGATGTATCTTTTGCAGTAAGAAAGGTCAACCAGTTTTTGGAGCAACCACGACAGGTGCACATGGATGTTGTGTACATGATTTTGAGATACTTCTCCAGGCATACACATTGTTTAGCAAAGGAACTTCACTGTCTGTCACAACTTGTGCAGATGCAAATTATGTAGGTTGCCCCAAAGATATGAAATCTACCTCAGGCTTCGTAGTTCTTGTGAGATACCCCCTATCATCATGGAAAAACAAGAAACAGACTGTAGTGGCAAGATCTAGTGCTGAATCTAAATACAGGGCTATGGCGCAGTGCCATGTTGAAATGATGTCGGACAATTCTGTTCTTTCTGATCTTAGTGTTAATGTGCCTCTTCCCATGTAGTTGTAGTGTGTCAATCATGCATCTCTCTCTTTATTTCCATTAATCCAGCTTTTTTTCACGAGAAAATAAAACGAGTTGAGGTAGATTGTCACTATACATGCGATATGATCCAACATGAGTTTATCACCACTTCTTGTGTTAGTTCAGGAGGTCAAACGACAGATGTTTTTACCAAGGCTCTTTTATGAGGACCTTTTCAGAGATGTTCCAAACCGATGATAGACATCTATGCTCCATGTTAAATGTGAGTGTTGAGAGTTTTATGTTACTCTATTTTATGTTACGTTTTATGTTTTATTTATTTCTCTTTCCCAACTATGTAATTTGCCCCTTAGGGTTTATCTCTTCTATATAAGAGAGCCCTAGGGCACCATTGAATGACCAGTTTTCTTTTCCCTCAATAGTTGTCACAAGGAAGACATCTTTGAGTAGATCATGTATTCGGGTGCATCTCATCATCTCTGTGTGGACAAAGCTCATTTCTCGTCCTACAATTTTGGGAAGGAGCTTGTTACGACCAGGGATCAGGTAATGGACAAAGGTTACACAACCAAAGACGCAAGGTGTTAGAGAGAAGAGGACCTTTTTGATAAACACACTCGAATAAGGAATCTTTTCTTCTAACATGCAAGACGACATACTATTGATAAGATAACATGCGGTGAGGATAACATGTACTTAATACGAGCGAGGAGCATGTCTCTGTATCATGAGACTCCGGGTAACATCTAAGAGATGACAGTGTTTACAGTTGACAACATTGTTCTGGGGGGAAGTATGGGCGAATTAAGTCTGATGAAGAATCCCAAGGGACTTGAAAAGTTGTAATAACTAACAAGTTCAAACTTGCAAAGCTTTGTCAAAACATAGTTATCAATAGCAGAAAAGAGATTATTTATTTTTATTATAAAGTTTTTCATAATAGTACAATTTCATACTTATTTTTCATCAGAAAGAGCAAAGGAAGTTTGGAAAAATAATCAACAACAACAACAACAACTCAATAGAAATGCGCCCTTGGTGATCAGGAACATGAGTGGGATCCCAAAAATTAAAATGCAACAACTTGAATACGGAAGTACTGCTAGGACTCTGGGGGAGAATTGGTACGTTGATGCTTCCCAAGCTGGAAAGCCTCACACTGGAAATCAGACTGAGACGAGATCCGAGGGAGGACTATACATAGCTTCTTCAGAGGAAGATGACCAAATTGAAGATGTCACATGTACAAAGAGAATGATTGAGAAGAAAAGGAATTTTTGCTAGCATACAGAGACTGTACCAATATATAGAGATCATCTTGCTCACGATCACATCCAATCACCCTGACTGTAAGCATATTATGACACACAACAAAAGAAGGGTCAAAATTAGCACAACAAAGCTATGGGCATGCCACCAACCTCGATGCTTGAACAAATTGTCCGTGGTTGGGAACTTATTTAGGAGCTTAAGGTACCAAATTGCATCAGTGTTTTCTTGTGGTTGATGCGCATGGGGGGGTGGGTATCATGACCAGAGAATGTGGTCTAAGGCTTTTGTGGGAGGAACTGATGGATCTTCGCTTTGAGATGTAGTTGTGGACACTGTTGATCATCTTCTTATTTGTGCGAGAGTGAACCTGATTTGTTGGTGCTTATAATTGATTGGGTCGATTCTAGTGGCATTGAGATTTTCTGGGACTCGATCTATAATGCAAAATGTCGCCCCTCCAACAAGATCCTCCTCTCATTGATGGTCATCTAGGCAACATGGTTAGCAAGGAATGGTGTAATCTTTGTTTCAGAATGCTTGTATGCTGAAAATGGTCTTTTCCACGTCAGAACTCTCCTCGAGTTATGACTTTTGTAAGCCAATCATGGTATTTCTCCATGAATTTAATTTACTTGGGGTGTACACCTTGGCATGTTTCCCTCGTTTTTGTCTAAAAATGACACAATCGAATCTTTGGTAATCTGATTGAAATCAGGCTCATGTGGTGCACATGTAGTACATTCTGCATTATAAAAAATGAATCTCTCTCTGTCCTGTAATAGGAGAATGTCTCTATTGGTAATGACTACAGACCGATCAGGAGGAACAATAGTGTATGATGTGAACTATTCTCTGTCACTGTAGAGATGCTCAAGAGTCTATGATCCATTCTTATATGTCATCATGATGCTAGGTGATAAGAGCATCTTTAGTACCTGAGGGTTTGTGAAAGCATCAATGTCAAATGAGGCCAGAGAAGCACTAGCAGTACCAGCGGAAGGGCCTACGATATCTCTCAAACTGGATACAAGATCATCATTATTGTAATAAGTATGAGTAATAGTGGGTCAAAACTGCCCAGTTGCACAAGGCGACCATGCCTCTAGTAGCATGTATCCTCAGAGTGCCATATATGGTTGCAGTTTGTGTAATGAGGGAGAGGATGCCCACTTCCTCTGTTATGGACTCCAAGTCCTCTAAACTGTGTCGAACCCTCTCTGTCGCGAGATACTACTATAGTAGAGGATGTCTAATTAGTAGAAGCAAGAGAGATTGCAGTCTAAGACGACTTTAGGTTTCCTCCATAAGAAGGATAAAGGTGCCTCTAAGAAGCTTGCTACGGGCGGCATCATACTTGGGACCAAGAGCCGCACAAAAAAATACTCGTTGTTGTGGTGTTCTTATAGGCCACCAGCTGCTCAAGACTAGCACTCAGGGGTATGTGGCTATGAAGCTTCTCGAACATGCATCTTAGCCAGGAGTAGAATGCATGTAAAGGGTAGCCATTGTGCTTCGTAGTAAGGATGTCATACTGGATCAGGAGGATCTCCATCTCGTTATTCGCTTGGGAGTACGTAGTGGTGAGAATTTCCCATATCGGCTTAGCAATGGGCTGACGTAGAATATTGTTGGCCATATCCATTTTAAGAGTATCGGGGTTAGGGATGCAAACAGACGGATACATATATGGATATAGGTATTACCATATCCTTATCCGTTTAAAAATATGGATACGGATACAGAAACTGATATCATACGGATATCGAAAATTGAATATGTATCCTTAAATACGGAAACGGATTCGGAATCGGATAATCATGATTCAGATATGTATCCTATAAATATTAAGTGTCTCCTCATACTTTTAATTAGAAATGATGTCTTAACGAACTTGTAATTGATGTATGACTAAAATCCTAAATTCAATAAACTTACAATGTTACATAATAAATAAGAAACAAATTAAAATATTGAGTGAAATAAATTGAATACCAGGGCATGTTGGGTGTGGGATTCGGATCTGGACAGTTATGTCTTTTATATAAAATTTTACATATATGCCCATAAGGAGATCTATATTAGCACATAGATGTACATGTCCTAAGTGACTCAGATAATACGGATCCGTATCTGTAACCTTGAAAAATATATACATCCGTATCCATATCCGTATCCGAAAAAAATCTATAATGGTATCCGTATCCGTAAAAAAATTAAAACTAGTATATGTATCCGTATCCGCTAAAATCTAAAAATGTATATCCATATCCGCTTAAAAGCGGATACGGTAGCGGATGGATACGGATATATCCGCATCCGGTTGCATCCCTAGTCGGGGCTCATGCGTTGTCTTTCTTCCATAAAGCATTTGCTTTACTCTTGTCAACTAGCTCAGGTTGCGTCAGTATATGCTCTTTGTTGTTGCTCTCCATAATGCTCATGAAATGCATTGCCCACAGTTTGTAGTTGGTCCCATCCTTCTTTACGATTTGTGCTGAGCCTTTGAATACCTCCGAAGTGAGGCATATCAAGCTTGTTTTCTACCATGATGAATGAAGGAGGCCGCGAAAGATACCACCGGGTGGTGGAATGATCTGATTTTGTCTACACAATCATGTAATGAACCTGTTGTGTGCACGCAGATTTAGAGCTCAACCTTTCGCATCAACTTTATCGACGCTCTAGGGTAAGCGAATCGGATTTTGATAGTCCAGATAGTCGAATACGTCCTAGATTGCACCGAAATCAACATGAAGGAGTGCTTGGAGGAGGTCTACAGGCATGAGGAGCACCACCATTCACCTGGGGCCTAGATGGTGGTGCAAGGCACCCTCTTGAAGTCAGGATGATAATGAAAATATGACTTAGAACTTATCAAGTGTTAGAAAGAGAAAGATTTGCGCGAAATGGGGAAATACCAAGAGTTAGAACTTTAATAAGTTGTAAAAACTAAGAACTTAACTCCTTGGGACATGTATTGTGTTAGCTGGCTAACTCTGTTCGCAGTAGTTTCAAGACTTGAGGTAAGATTGGATTGACTGTTTAGCATGTCTGATTGGCCTAATTTACTCAACCCACCTGATAGTGTTGTGGGCCAGGTATATTTCGCAAAAAAACCCTACTTCTACTGATTTGATCAATTCCAGGATCACCCATCTGATAGTATTGTGGGCCAGCAGAAACCCGTCACTTCAAAGCTTGGTGGACCAATTTCTTTTGATGTTAAACATGAGGATTCTTGGATATCCACTTGCCATTATCACACCTACAATCATTTGGTTTGAATTAAGCAAATCTGACTTTTGAATGCTGCTTCTAATTGCACTAGAGACCAAACTCGGTTTCTTAAAAATCCGGCAAGCAATTTGCATCTAAGAGGGCAATGTTTTTGTAGATTGTGCAATATATGTCTTATTGTGATCTGGCAGATAAAAGCATTCTTCTAAAAACTATATTTTGACCACAATCTGCAAGTCTGATTTAAGGAGGAAAAATACTATTAGACAAGCTTGCAAAAGTCGGCCGACTGGGCCGAATAGTCGGTCCGACTAGTCGAGTCGGGGGGGTAGCCGACTCGACTAGGCCTAGTCGGCCCTTAGTCGGTCCACCCGACTAGTCTGGCCGACTAGTCGGCCTAGTCGGCCGACTATTCGGCCGACTTTTACAACAACCTTTTTTATTTTTTTTGTTTTTCACTTTTTTTTAAAGCAAACATATTCTAATATGCTTAATGTTATATTTAAAGTCAATTACTTCTTTTGTTTCATCATGATGTCATATAAAATGTACAAATATATGTATATACATACGGATATATGTATAAAAAACTGATTTATATATTTAAAATAATTAAAAATTCAAAACCGACTATTGACCGACTAATTCCGACTAGTCGCCCAACTGCCGACTAATCCTTAGTAGGTGACCCCGCCGACTGAATACCGACTACCGCTTTCTGCAACCTTGCTACTAGAAAGACCTGTCGATATGCTGCAAGCTAATGTAATTTCGTTTGCTAATATATTATTTGAGTATTTGGAAACATCTTAGTTAGAACATTTTTCAGGAGTTTGAGCTATGGAGAAACAGTTTAAATGAAGAGAACCAGATCACGGCAACAGGATTTTTTAATGTCATTAGAAGACATGCTAAGCCTAATATGCAAACATCTTTGGAAATTGGCAACACAAATTTATACAGTCTTTTCGTCATCCCTTATTCTCAAGAGTATAGACCTCTTCTAGTTAAAGCAGCAGGCCTGCTGCATGAAGCTGCTGCTGTAACCAACTCACCTAGGTAACATTATTTAAAGGTTTCTGGGCTTTAGCCCTTTTCGTTATCCCTTGTTTGTTGTTAATGATATTATCTTTTTTCTGTAGCCTAAGGAGGTTTCTGAGTACCAAAGCAGATGCTTTTCTTTCAAACGACTACTATGACTCTGATATAGCCTGGATGGAACTGGTAGATACCTTTCAATTTATCAGTCTGAAACCTTGTTTCTGCGGTGCACTGTCATTGTTTAGGTCAGCACGTAATCATTTGTGTATAAGCAACAGCATAACAAGGAACCACCAGCGAACTTTTTCCAGATGTTGTATGCAGGGTCGCAAAATTTTAGGAAACGGAAAGATGCACTGTGTATCCAAGAAAATGTTGATTGGCTGGACGGTTGCCAAAAATACATTTGTTTACCTTAATATAAAATATTAACTTCTAAATGAGATGAAAATATGTATGTAATATATCAAGTCTACTATGAAACAAATGCACCTTACAATATGCAGTAACCATCTTGAATGTGATATGCTACAGTAACCATCACTTATTATATGTGCTTCAAAATGGAACTTTTGACACAGTTAATAAATGAAACCTGTTAATCAAATTCTTAATTCCCCCGCTCCAAATTGAATTTTCATTTTTATTCAAATAATCTGTCTCATTTTAGCCACAGTGTTTCTTTTTTAGTTTTTGTGTTCTCTACCTGTTACAAATAGAAGAGCAGGAACTGAATTATAAGTAGAGTTGAAAAATTAGTTTAAATAAATCTCACAGTAGTTCGAACTTCTGATTATTTCTTACCACAAATCCTCGGATTGAACATGGTCCCTCGGAGTATCGACATATTTTCTTATTTGGTTAAGTCAAAGTATGTTATCATACTTTCTTTGTGGTCTTTTTTGTGTGATAGTTTTATTGGGAAAAATGAAAGAGTTGTTTATTCCATCAGCCCTAGGCTCTCTTATATAGGAGAGTAGCCTATGGGTAAATTACATAAAGCATACGGCTGAAAATAAAAATAACATAAAGGTACAAATGAAACTAATATATATGTTAACACTCCCCCTCAAGATGGAGCATAGATATCGATCATGCTCAGCTTGGATGCACACTTCTGGAATGGGCCTCTTAGTAATGCCTTGGTGAATATATCTGCAGTTTGATTTTCTGAAGTAATATGAGATGTAGCAATGAACCCCTTCTGAATCATGTCACGTATGAAGTGACAGTCGACCTCAATGTGCTTGGTTCGCTCATGGAATGCTGGATTGTTTGCAATGAACAGGGCTGTCTAATTGTCACATTCTAAGTTCATAGGAAGTGGTACATCTATACATAGATCTGTAAGCACAGCCTTTACCTACATCATTTCTGTGCTAGCTTGGGCCATAGCCCTATATTCAGATTCAACACTAGACCTGGCTACCACCGTCTGTTTCTTACTCCTCCATGAGATTAGAGAATCTCCAACGTAGACTGCAAACCCAGAGGTGGACTTCCTGTCCTTGGGACAACCTGCATAGTCTGCATCTGCACATGCTGAGATAGAAATCCCCTTTCCTTTCTTGAATAGCAAACCTGCACCAGGAGATGATTTGAGATACCTGAGTATCATATGTATAGCATCCATATGGACCTGACGTGGTTGCTCCATGAACTGGCTCACACGACTCACTGCAAAGGATATATCGGGCCTAGTGATCGTGACATACAACAGTTTGCCTACCAGTTCTCTGTATCTTCTTCTGTCCACCTCCTCTGTATCATCATCATATAGCTTCATGCCAGGGTCCATTGGTGTTGTAGCAGGCCGGCACCCAAGCATACCTGTTTCACTCAACAGGTCCGTAACATATTTTCTCTACGACATTACTAGCCCATACGGGTTTCTGGCGAATTCCAGCCCCAGAAAATATCTAAGGACTCCAAGATCCTTAGTGACAAATTCGCTACCTAGCTTTTCTTTCGCCTGCTTTATTCCTTGTTCATCATCTCCTGTAATCAAGATGTCATCTACATAAACCATAATTGCAATAATACCTCTTGAAGTCTTCTGTACAAACAAGGAATGATCGGCATTAGAGCTTTTGTATCCTTGTTTTTCAAAGAGGTCTGAAAGCTTCTGAAACCATGCTCTGTGGCTTTGCATAAGGCCATAGATAGCCTTATGAAGTCTGCACACCTTAGAACACTCCCCCTCAACAGCAAAACCGGGAGGTTGTTGCATGTAGACTTCCTCCTGTAGGTCTCCATATAAGAATGCATTCTTCACATCCAACTGATATAGCGGCCATTCTCGACTAACCGCAACTGACAGTAAGATCCGTAGGGTAGAATGACGGGCTACTGGCGAGAACGTATCAAGATAATCTACCCCGTATGTCTGTGTAGAGCCACGTGCAACCAGGCGGGCCTTGTATCTGTCAATACTGCCATCTGCATTCTGCTTGACTGTAAATACCCACTTGCAGCTCACTGGGGTCACATCTGCAGGTATAGGAACTAGACTCCAAGTTCCTCTAGATTGAAGTGGCGCCATTTCTTCCTCCATTGCTAGACGCCATCTAGCATCCTTCAGAGCATCTTCATAATTCCGTGGAATATCTACAGCTGACAAGGCAACCACAAAGTTCCTGAAATCCCCAGAGAGTCGCTCAAATGACACATAAGCTGCTAAAGGGTATTTGGCGCAACTCCTCTTTGATTTCCGTATAGCAATAGGAACATCTAAATCGGTTGTGTCCTCATCTGGCCTCTGCAACATATCCTGCTCAGAAATATCATTAGATCCATCAGGAGTAATATCTTTAGTACATACCTTAGGCGAGCTAGGAGATGAGTCATGACCATGAGCTGGAGTAGGCCTGCGAGTATAATGAAATGGTAGTGGTGAAACGGGGATAGCACTTGGAGGTGCGGATGATGGTAAAGGAGCTGGTGGTGGTGATGGTGGTACTGGTGGTGATGGTGGTGGTACTGGTGGTGGTGGTGTCATATGATGGCATCGGTGGGAACTGGAGGTAGCTGTTGATCACCTGAGGATGAAAAATACATTACGGATTCAAAGAATGTAACATCTGCACTAACAATATATCGCCTACGCAAAGGATCAAAACACTTGAACCCCTTTTGAGTTCTGGAGTACCCAACAAACACACACTTGACAACCCTAGGAGAGAGCTTGTCAGTACCGGGAGACAACTGATGGACAAAGGCAACTGAGCCAAACACACGAGGAGTAAGAGAAAACAGATCCTTACCAGGAAAGATAAGGGAGAAAGGAATCTGTTCACCCAGAACAGAGGACGACATACGATTAATTAGGTAGCATGCTGTGAGAACTGCGTCACCCCAATAAGAATAAGGAGCATGACTCTGTATAAGAAGTGATCTTGTGACATCTAGTAGGTGGCGATGTTTCCTTTCAGCAATCCCATTTTGTTGAGAGGTATAGGCACAAGATGTTTGATGGATAATCCCTTTTGATGAGTAGTAATTGGTTAGGACATGAGTACACAATTCTAGGCATTATCACTTCTCACAAATTTAACAGATGTGGAGAAAACATTACAAATTTCATTAAGAAAATGGATAATAACATTTCCTACTTCAGATTTATTTTTCAACAAAAATACCCATGACACACGAGAGAAGTCATCCACAATAACTATATAAAATCTGTGTCCATGATGATCATGTACACGACTCGGACCCCAGATATCAATATGAAATAACTCAAACTTGGAGGTACTACTCCGACCCGGACGACTGGGAAAGGTAGACCGGTGATGCTTTCCCAACTGACAAGCCTCACATTAGATGGATGCGTGAGGCAGACCCTGGGGTAACACACGACGCAACTTCTGAAGCGGTAAATGTCCAAAGCGCAGATGCCACAACAGAGGAGATACTTGTCCAGTAGGTAGGGATGAGGTTCCAGCAAACGGAGTCTGAGTGAGGCGATAGAGGCCTCCTTGCTCATAGCCATGACCAATCACGTTGCCCGTAAGGATGTCCTGAAAAATAAGAGAAGATGGATAAAAAATTGCCCGACATTGTAAACCCTTCGTAATCTGACTGATTGATAATAAATTCATTAAAAAAATCAGGTGCATGTAGCACATTCTTGAGCTACATAGAAGGTGTCAGTCTAATCTCCCCCTGACCAGTAATTGGGGATTGGGTACCATTGGCAATAACCACTGTTCGGCCTGGAGGAATATGAAAATATCCTGTAAGTAAACTCTGATCGCCACATAGATGACGTGTAGCGTCCGAGTCCATAATCCGAGGTAATGTACCTGATCTACTACTGGTAAATGCAAGTATACTACCTGATGCACTGGTAGACGCAGAGGCAGATGCAGCAGCATCAGATTGACTCTCTGTAGTGGGTGCTGGGCCAGACGGGGGAATAATGCCCCTTAGACGGGCAACTAAATCATCGAACCGCTGATCCAAAGTGGCAGCAGATGGAGGCTCTATCTGCTCAACGACTCGTGCAAATGCAGGAAATCCATGCTTAGAGTAGCATGTGTCTTCATTGTGTCCAACGCGATGACAGTAGGAACATATTGGCCGAGTGCGACCTCCTCTGCCACGAGGTCCACGTCCACGGGTCTGATGGTGAAATCCACGACCCCAGTTGGCAGCCATGGCTGAAGCATTCTGATTCGTAGCCGTGGAAGGAACGGTGATACGTTTCAGTCTATGAAAGGCTTCCTCCATGGGAGGAATAGTAGAATCGGCCAAGATCTGGGATCGTGCCGCCTCATACTCTGGATCAAGTACAGCATGGAAAACGCCCACCATAGTTGCATTCCGATACGTCTTCTGTTGTTCTGGCGTGGCTGTCAGGGGCATGAAGCTGTATAGCTTCTCGAACATCCCTCGTAGGGATGTGTAAAGTGAATGAAGAGGGCGACCATTCTGCAGTGAATATATCATTCTGGAGTTGCAGAATCTTTGTCTCATTCTTCGCCTGAGAGTATGTGGCCGCCAGAATGTCCCACATGTCTTTGGCCGTGGGCTGATGTAGAATGTCATTGGCAATCTCGATCGCCAACGTGTCAGATAACCAAACTTTGGCGTATGCGTCATCGGCCTCCCAAGAGGAATTGGCTCCAGTCTTCTCAGCAGGCTCTGCTTCGGTAAGAATGTGCTTCTTACCCGTTGACTTCATCATACTCATGAACTGCATCGCCCACAGTTCATAATTTGTACCATCCATCTTAACAATAGGCGCAGGACCACGAAAGGCGCCAATAGATGGATATCCGCCTTGCTTTCTGACATACTGAAAACTGAAGACCGGAGCGATTGACTGAAGATAAGGTTCGTCTACACAGACATAGATGGGTTTAGTTGCGTGTGAAGACTTCAAGCAACTAAACCCATGTAGTAGACGGTTTGCGCTAGGGCTCTAAGATGCCCGCTGGATCACGCTAGCACAAACGCGCGAGGGTGCGCACGAGCGCTCAGTTGCGCAGCGCGAGGGCTAGCGCACAGTCGCGCGCTGGTGCTGGTGCGGAGGCGCGTTGGTGCTGGTGCGCAGTCGCGCGCAGGTGCTGGTGCGGAGGCGCGCGAAGGACGAGCGCGCAAGGGCTAGCGCGCGATCGCGAGGTGCTCACGCGCGGCGGAGGCGCGAGTATGCCCCGACAGCGGTGGTGAGAGAGAGAGAGAGGCACGCGGGTGGGGTAGGGATAGGGTTAGGGTTTTGAGAACTCCGGTCTAGGACCGTCGCTCTGATACCTGTTAGAAAAATCGGAAGCGGAAGCGTAAACATGGAAAAGATAAAAGAACAATAATAAGAACAAGATTTTACGTGGAACCCTACTCCGTGAGGAGCGGGATGAAACCACGGGAGAAGCCCTCAAAGGGGCGTGATATGCATTGCACTTTCTCAATGAGTACTGGAGGTCTGGGGCTCCTTATATAGCCTTCCCAGAGCCTCCAAGTCCCACCACTGGACGATGTGGGACTAAACAACTGGGTGGGGTAAATGGATCTCCTCCAGGATCCATTTACCCTGCTACAACTCAATAGGCGCATACACTAATACTCCAACAATACCATGTTGGGAAAAATGAAAGAGTTGTTTATTCCATCAGCCCTAGGCTCTCTTATATAGGAGAGTAGCCTATGTGTAAATTACATAACGCATACGGCTGAAAATAAAAATAACAGAAAGGTACAAAGGAAACTAATATATATGTTAACAAGTTTAGTTCTCAAATATTGAGGTGTTAGATAATTAGTCATGTATTTTTATATTGAATGAATTAATTATAATTTTCATTTATGCCTTATTCATATTTTTACAACACACACTTTCTTAATAATTTTGTATGAGCTTTGCACTGTTTTTGGTCTTTTTATGAAACTGTTTTTGGAGTTGATGTCTCATTTCTCTAAAGGCCAAATGTAAATGCCCTTTGTGGGAGGATAATCTACATGCTAGTTTTTGACTCGTCCTTTTTTTAAAAAATAAAAAGGGCGCAAAACCGTTATGCCGATCGCCCTTTTGACTCATCTTTATGCTATTACTATTTGGCCCTTATGCAGGATTCAAAGTTGGATATTACTATTGGTCCTTATGAGACATACGAAGATGGAATTTTTGGATACAAGGTATCTATTTGTCATGGTTATTCATCTTTTTATAATCGATCCTTCATAAATAATTTGTTGGTGTATGATATAAAATCAAGTCGGTCCCTTCCATGGTTGTGGATACTAAGTTGCCAATACAAACTATCTTGGGTTTCACAGTTTTCGATGCATTTAACTTTTAAGTGAAAAAAATGTTTTTTTTGTAACAATATAATATACATGAATATTGGCACTCAAAGATTAAGAAGCTGAAACCATGGCAGTGGTAGACACACACACATTCACACATGTACACGTCTGCACATTCTATTGGTCTTGGATTCAATAACCACGCCTGTCATATTTCTACCAAATAAGAGATTTTATTCCAGAATGGCGTTTGTATTAGCTATTGACACCTTAATAGGGGGTCGTGTGTTAGGTTGCATACGCTTCCCCCTGGTGCTCTTTGGGGTCTGATTAAAGAATTATAGGTTATGTATATGTCAGAGAGTGTGTTTATTGAAGAAGGCTATTTACGACCGTACGCAAAGTCGTTGAGCTTGGTCTCAAAAGTTGTCATAACTTCTTGAGAGTCTGAGACTTTCTAGATCCTCATTGTATCATTTGTATAAAAACAGTGAAAGGTATTATGGCTATGTTGATATGTGTTGATGACATTGCTTTTTGGATATGATTTATATGTCATTATGGAAGTAAAAAGCGGTTTGCATAACAGTTTCTTATCAAAGATTTTGAACAGATGTATACTTTCTTGGGAATCTGGGGTTATAGTTGATGTGCTATTGATTTACTACAAGAGATCGTGAATGTTTACGTTAGAAAATAAGAATGTAGAAGTGTACCAGAGAAAAAGAATAAAACATTGAAGAACACATGATTTTAACGTGGAACCCTATTCCCTAAGGAATGGGATGGAAGCACGGGAGAATGCCTCAAAGGGACATGTTGGATTACACTTTCTCATCTGATACAAAAGAGTGAGGGGCTTCTTATATAGCCCTCACCAAGTCTCCACATTCCACAACTTGTAGATTTGGGAATAAATAACTGGATGTGGTAAATAGATTCTGTAGTGATCCATTTGCCCATATACTTGATGCATACACCATATACTCCAACACTCCCCCTCAAGCTGGAGCATGCAATGCTTAGCTTGGACAAACAAAAAGAAATCACCCAAACTTGCACTACAAGACAATACAAACAATATCAACTCAATGCAAACACAACTGTTGGTTGTTGTCGAGGATGTTGCTTCTCATGTCATGCAGGTGAGGAGGAACAAATAGGGTGGAGTGTGAGTTAAACTGAATCTCCTAGTAGGAGAGCATGTGCTTTGTACTGTGCATGTTAGAGTCACTGCAACTGAAATGAGTCTCCACCTGGAGAACTCTGGCCCGCCACATCATATGGACAACCGCTCCATCTCCGAAAAGGCCAAACTAGAAAACTTGTGGGAACATCCTCGTCGGAGTACATGGTAACTGGAGAATGGAGTCTGAAAAGTCTCCTCGTCGGAGAACTGGATCTCTCCCATACTGGCTCAGAGAATGAGATCTCTACTCTGGAGTCCCTATGAAACCACATGAAAACCCTAGCCCACATGGCATAGGGAATGAGATCTCTACTCTGGAGTCCTTATGGATCACATGAAAACTTAGACCAAAATAAAAGATGGAGACCACAACAAATGATAGCAAATATGTGCACATTTGACTGAGGACTCGGAATCTGAATGTCGAGTCTGAAAATTGAATAACTGTAGAGTATGAAATCTGGCCTGGCATCTGAACTGGAGAATCTGGAATCTGACGAACTGGCATGTTATAAAACTCTACATAATACTCCCACTTTCTCTCATACTTATCGGAAAACAATGACATCGACAAAGTTGGGAGAAGACATGACAATGTGGGGAGAATAATATATCAAGGAATCACTTAGCTGATCTTGTTTTTTTTCCTGCTTCTCCTTTTTTTCAAATCATTTTTCGTATGGATTTTTTGTATGATTCCTCTTTTTTTCACAACCATTTCCTCTTTTTTTAGTTAGAGTTAGGATCATATTTGTTTATGAAAATTTGAGTCCACTTTGGAATTTCTATTTAAAATAAAGAGATTGTGTGTGATCTCTAATTAGTTACTTGGTTAGGCATTTTAGATGATAATTATGCTTTGTTAGGATTTTTATTTTATTTGTTTCCTTTTATTTTTTATTGTAATCCCCTAATCCCTCCTATATAAAGGGAGCAATGACCTATGTATGGGGACAATTCAAGTTGAATCAAAATTTGATATTTATCTCATATCCCCCCTCTTTTCTCTTCACGTGATCTCCGTGATTCTTTTCTCCAAACCCTTCACATCCAATGAGTTTTTTCTCTTCTCCACCCCTCATTTCTTTCACCATCAAAAAAAAAATTTCTAGCATTGAATTTTTCTGTTTGCATCATAAGATGAGGCTAAGATTATGGTTACATCCAGAACTCACACAACAAAGAAATGAGTTAGTAACCATGAGGGGTTAAGCACATATATCACTCAACAACCTTGCAACAAACTTAGTGACAAGCATATCATATCGTAGCATTTTACATATGTACCCCATTGTACTCATTTAGTTGTGAAACCCTGCAAAAGAAACCAATTCTTTGTTGAATATCATTTCCATACTATTTAGACATGGGATTAGACCTGAGTTATTGAAGAAGATTGACCCTATCAACTTGTAGGGTGTGGAGCAAATAGGATATAATATTGACACCTGATATCTTTAAACTCAAGTTGTTAAGTACAAGTCCCACCTGTTATAATTTACTCCCATATTTTTTGCAAATCATGCCTTAGATATCACGACATATCAATGGAATTTCACCGATTTGTTGCTATCACCAAATCAACGAAATCGAAAGGCTAACTTATCTTTTTCTCATGTCTCGACGATATATCGCTGACGTGATGATGATATATGACCATGCCATGATATATCGCCAACTTCCTTCAAATTTTAAGGGAAATGTGATTTGATTTGGGAGGGATGTCTTTTTTCATGTCTCCCATGCCATTTAGATGTTTGGCAAACAACAAGTTTGTGACATATATTGTTAATATAATATATAGTTTGCATGTGTTTTATATAAGTTTTACGTTTAGAATGTTTTGATAATATATTTATGTTTAATTGGAGTCTTGTTTCGTATACGAATTGATTATTTTTCCACTAACAATAGCGATTGTACTCTTTGGGTAGATATGGCATCCGAAGTTTTTGTAGGGATCGATCCACTTTTTAAGCATCTCTTTCACTATTATAGAGATTTTTACCCTGATATAATTTATGGTAATCAAATTCTAAATCTAAGGCGTTATTTAGGGAAACAAACCTCGAACAACTTATTAGGATTGGACTCAATAAGATCCACTATCAATCATTCAAAATGCTTAAGCTCCAGTCACTAAGTAGTGGCTTTTCCCTTTTGAAACTCGCTCAATCTTTGAGTATTATATGTAGGACCTTGTTGGGATACCGCAACCTCCTGTCGTTGTTGTGACCTGGTCCGTCACTTATTCCATGTAATGTCATAGCTTCTTGGGTAGTGATTACCTATAGGAGTAGTTTCACTTCTTGGGTAGCCCTTTACACTTTTAGAAAGAGATGTGGAGAGGATGATTTGAAATCATTTGTAACATCCGTAGTGGCCCACACCTCGATCTGAATTGTTATTGATAAAAACTTGGTCGTCAACTTGTTGGGAATGAACCTAATTCGATTACCAACAATGATCAAAATGCTTCAGCAGAAGTTATCGTTTAGTAATACTCATCTTCAATACTCACTTTGTGAGTATTCCATGTGATTATATTTGGGTGTCAATATGACAATAAAATGGTGTAGAACAAGCGTTCATGCAAGGGGCTTACATGGTTTAATATAAGTGGGAAAGTGGTACCCATAGGTTTGAAGAACCATATGAGGGAATATATTATAGAATTGTTAAATTATATAAATTTAGTACCGTTAAATATGTCGTAATAATAATTTTATTATTCAGGTAAAAATAAGGGCATAAATAGTGTTGGAGTGGTTGTTCATAAGGATTGAAGGATTGTCTGGTTGAAGTGCAAAGATGCGGGGATCAGATTATTTTGCTAAAATTGGTGTTCGAAGTAGAAATTCTGAATATCATCTCAGTTTATGCATCACAAATTGGTTTAAATGAAAGGATTAAACAAGCTTTTTGGGAGTATTTGGATAAGATTATGCAAGGAAATCTACAAAGAGAGATGATTTGCCTATGTGGAGATCTTAATGGATAATGAGGGAAAGGATGCTTCAAGGTATGCTAGTGTTCATGGAGGCTATGGCTTCGAGGATATAAATGAAGAGGGAAAAGTCATTCTTGATTTTGTAATGGCTTATGATCTTTTCATATCAAACACTCTTTTCAAGAAGAGTAAGGAGCGGTTAATTACTTGTAAGAGTGACCCGACTAGAACACAGATAGATTACTTTGCGTTGAGGAGAAGAGATCGGTTGTGTTGCAAAGATTGCAAAGCAGTCCCAGGAGAGAGTTTGACAATGTAACATCGCTTATTAGTCATTGACGTGGAAATTAAAGGTATGGTAAAGAAAAGAGAGTTCCTAAGATCACTAGAACTAGATGGTAGAATCTTTAATTGAAGCAATCAAGATTTAGAGAGAAGGTTTTAGGAGACTTATCTTGGGATTGTAACGGAAGTGCAAACGATTTGTGGGAGGCAGTGACATCTTGTATCCGAAATGTTGCCAAAGACTCAAAGAGATGCTAGGTGAGTCAAAGGGAGGAACTTCAGGACAGAAGGATATTTGGTGGTGGAGTGGAGGGGTGCAAGAGAAACTCAAAATTAAAAGAGCATGCTTTAAATCTATGCATTAGGATAAACAGAGGAAGTTGTCACAAACTACAAAATAACGAAGAAGGTAGCAAAGAAGGCCGTGAGTGAAGCTAAGTCAAAAGCTTATGAGGTTTTGTACAAAGATCTCGACTCTAAGGAGGGACAAAAGGATATATTTATGTTGACCAAAGAAAGAGAAAGAAAAACCAAAGACCTTTCTCAAGTGAGATGCATTAAGGATGAGGAAGGTCACATGCTTGCTACTCATAACGATATAGAGACTAGATAGAAGTAGCATTTCCATAAGCTTTTCATTGGGGAAGGAAGTAGAGAGATCACTTTGAAAGATCTAGCTAGTAGTGAATGTTATTTGAATCGTGCAAGCTATATACGAATATAAAGAAAGGAAGTAGAGAAGGCTTTGAAGATTATGAGATATAGGAAAGGTGTAGGATCTGATGGCATTCCTATTGAAGTATGAAGAGTTTTAGGTGAGCATGGTTCGACTTGGCTTACAAATTTATTCAATGTTATTTATAGAAGCAAGAAAATGCCTGCAAATTGTAGAAGTATCGGGGTGCCTCTTTATAAGAAGAAATGAGACGTTCATGTTGGAGTAATTGATATATGCGTCACATGTATGGGAGATGGGCAAATGGATACCTCCAGGATCCATTTACCCCATCCCAGTGTTTAGTCCCACATCTACCAGTGGTGGGACTTAGAGGCTCTGTGGAGGCTATATAAGGAGCCCCAGATTTTCTGTAACCATAGAGAAAGTGAAATGAATAACATGCCTCTTTGAGGGCTTCTCCCGTGGTTTCATCCCGCTCCTCACGAAATTGGGTTCCACGTAAAATCATGGTGTTTCCATGTTCTATTTTTCTAGATTATGCTTTGTTTATCATTCGCTTCCGCATTCTTCTATTTTTTAACATGGTATCAGAGCGGGTTCGATTCTCGAGTATTTCAAGTTCTTTAGTTTTGTTCATTCGAGATTCGATGTTATGTTGAATTATTTGTTCATGAGATCTATCCAAGTTTTGGCACGTTAAAGTTTGCTTCTAGATTTCTGTCGTCATTCAAATCTTCTCCTGTCGAAGATCCTCACGTGCGCGTATTTCCAGGTTCTGATCTAGGGTTTTCTGGACCCTAGTTTCTCGTGAGTACAGTTCCTGGAAGAGATCCATAGCCTCTCTATTTGGCCGATGGCAGCGTGTCGCATCCCGCCCTAGCCTCAAATCCTCAGGCGAGAATTGATCAATCCTCCAGCCGCTTCAGCCAGAGAGCATCAGCAACAGCACGGGTCGCGAGCCCCAGGCGACCCCCCCCCCCAAACTGACACTTCCTCCAGATAGGGTGAGGCGGCGCCACCCATCGCCTCCTGTGCGCTCCCTCTTCAGCGCATCTTCCAGCACGGGCTCCGGATAAGCCGCGGTGCTACGTGCCGCAAACCCCATCGCGGCATCTCTCTCAGATCCCAAGTGGCTCGTGGCGGCAAGCCCTGACGGCTCCAGGCGACTCCTTCAAAACCCTAGGCGGCGCGAGCGGCATCCTCCAAACCTCCGTATGCGGCGTGCATCTCTTCAAGCCTCTCCAGTCCCGCGGCGGCTCCCCTCCTAGCAGGAAGGCTCCGTGGGAGCCTCTGCTCCTCCAGATCCAAGTGGCAGCGCGGCGCAGTTCGCTCCTCCAGATCCAATACTCTCTCGCAACCACCACGACGTAGGCGACACCATCGGGTGGCGGTTGTTTGCGAAGGGATTTCCCAAGAGGGAATCCTAAGGGGGGTGTAACTGCCTTTTAAAAAATGGGTTTATTGTTTGAGAGACCCTAAAAAATAAAGGGGGGGGCTGGTTTGCTTATAAAAAAGGAGGTGTTTCATTTCTGCCCGGTTTGGCCGCGCATAAAAAAGAAAAGGGGTTGCAAGTTCTCGAAAAGAAAGGAGAAGAAGAAAAAAGGTGCGTACAAGAAAAAGCCGTACGCAAGATTAAAATAAACCGTAAAAAAAGAGACATACGGTTACAAAAAATGAATGGTTTGAAAAAATGAAATGATTTGAGAAGTCGAAAAAAAATGATGACTGAATTCGGCATTTGTGTTGTTTTTTCTCCCCATATTTATGCATCTTTGTTGTCTTCTCCCAACTTTGTCGATTTGTCTGTTTTCTGACAAGTATGGGAGAAAGGGGGAGTATTATGTAGAGTCACTGGTCTGTTCCATTGTTCCATGATCCAGATTCAATGTCAGATTCAGATATTCTCCAGACCTGACAGTTGTTATTCAGACTCTACATACAATTTTTCAGATGAAGATTTTCCATACGCAGTTGTTCGGACTCGACAGATTAGTCAGAGTACAAGTCCGAGGCACTCCATGATGAGAGGCCCATTTTCGAGTTCTCCAGAGAGAGACTCGGTTTCAGACACACACATGTATGCGGTCATAATTAGATGAGCACATGTATGTCATCAGTTCAGAGGTCCCCATCCTTTCTCAGTTCAGAGGTTTCCATCCTTTCTTGTTTTGTAGGTCAGAGTTTTCATGTAAGCCATATGGACTCCAGAGTAGAGGATCATTCCCTATGCCATGTTGGCAAGGGTTTTCATGTGGTATCATAGGGACACCAGAGTTGTGTACCATTCTCTGAGTCAGATGGGAGAGACCCAGTTCTCTGAAGAGGAGACTATTTTCAGACTCCATTCTCCAGCGACCATGGACTCCGACGAGGATTGCACAACCATGACCCTTTTCAGAGATGGAGCAGTTGTCCACATTATTGTGGCAGGCTAGAGTACTCCGACGAGGAGACTCATTTCCAGTTGCAGTGATTCTGACATGTGCAGTTCAGAGCACATGCTCTCCTACGAGGAGATTCAGCAGATTCACACTCCAGCCTTTTCGTCCTCCTCACCTGTACGGCATGAGAAGCAACGTCCTCGACTGCAGCAATGTGCGCGTTGGGTTTATATTGACCGTAGTGTCCTGTAGCATTGAGTTGAGTTTCTTTCTGTTTGTCCAAGCTGAGCATTACATGCTCCGACTTGAGGGGGAGTGTTGGAGTAATTGATATATGTGCCACATGTATGTGAGATGGGTAAATGGATACCTCCAAGATCCATTTACCCCATCCCAGTGTTTAGTCCCACATCTACCAGTAGTGGGACTTGGAGGCTTTGTGGAGGCTATATAAGGAGCCCCATACCTCCTGTAACCATAGAGAAAGTGCAATGCATAACATGCCCCTTTGAGGGCTTCTCCCGTGGTTTCATCCCGCTCTTCACGGAGTAGGGTTCCACGTAAAATCATGGTATTTCCATATTCTATTTTTCTGGATTATGCTATGTTTATCATTCGCTTCCGCATTCTTCTATTTTCTAACAGTTTAAAATTGTTTAAATTATAGAGGTATCAAGATGATGAGTCGTACCATGAAAATTTGGGAACATGTGATCGAAAAAGGTTAGGCAAGTTTCCAAAGTAAAATAAAACCATTTGGATTCATGTCAGGTTGCTTAACTTTTAAAGCCATCTAGTTGTTGAGGAGAACAATAGAGATTCATAAAGCTAAAATGAAGAACCTTCATATGGTTTTTATTGATTTGGAGAAGGCTTATGATTCTGTCCCACATGAAATATTGTGGAGAGTTTTAGAGAAGAGATAAGAACATGTCCCATATATTAACCTCATAAAGGATATGTATGATATGTCTTCTTCTTATGTAAGGATCCGTTGCGAGAAGATTGACTATTTTGACATCGACATTGGTCTGCATCAAGGTTCAACTTTGAGTTTATTACTTTTTACTTTTGTTATGGACGAGTTGACAAGTCACATTCAGGATGATATACCTTGGTGTATGTTATTTGTTAATGATATTATGCTGATCGATGAGACTAAAGATTGAGTAAATGAGAAGCTTGAGATCTGGAGACATGCATTGGAGACTAAAGGATTTAGTATAAGTTGGGATAAGACTGAATATCTGGAGTGCACTTTTGATGGAAAAAATGGTGAAGGAATCCACAACACCCGCGGATTCGGGTTACCCGTTTACACAACACTCGCAATATCATTTCCGATATCGGTCGCATTAGGTTACTAAAATTTAGAGAAAATTTTTCGTGATTCCAAATGACATTCACAATCCACAGTAACAACAAGTGTCATCAATTCACATTACATTAATTTTCATATACTTACATGTAACAAAGGAAGCCGCATTTCGTACATGTATCTCAAAATATAAAAGAAGAGAAAGAAAAGCATTTACATTATTTTGTACTAAAGCTATAACATGTGTACCATCGAGAATATCTGCGGAAGCTCAAGGTCAACTGTCAATCTACTGCAATGCAGGCACCTTGCCTGCCATACATGTTAGGAACACGAGATATGTCAATAAATGTTGGTACAATCAAAATTTATTAAAAAAAAACATGTATTTCAGTTGTTTCAAAAAGAATCAAGTAGATAGGTATTGACATTTACATTTAACAAGCTACTTGCGTGGAGGTTTCAAATTATGTATGTGAATCCACTATTACCCATCACCCCTTAATTTTCCATAGATGACATTTTCATTTATTGGTCTATATGATTTATATGTAGGTTATCATCATTTATACACTTATAATTCATGTTGATGGATCTTGGGATTGTGTATGATGAGACTATGATCTAATCTTTATCTATATCAAATTCTCAAGCCTAGTGGATAGCATGTGGTCTTGGTCTGAGTGTGACCTCACACTATTACTCTAAGGCATGAAGAATACCTTAGAGTTGGGGTGCCTCTGTAGGCATGTGGTGGAGTATAATGCATCCTAACTAAGTTCCCAACACGTCTACTAGCTTCTCCTGACATATGTAATAGTAGTTCTAAGGTCTGATTAAATGTCAATGATTGATGATTGACGATGATTGATGATTTCTATACCAAGCTCAACCGCAATCCACTCTTAACTGTAACTCAGCTCAGATGTAACCAACTCTCAACAATAACTCATCGTCAGGACCTACCAACGGAACAATAACCAAAACTCAAGTGATGAGGAAAGCCTCCTAAGAGACCATTCCATCTCGCTCTGTAAGTGGATGCGTGGTCCAGTAAAGGGCTAGGCTTACTCCAAAACTACGCCCCTGTGATGGGTGGGAGAAACTCTCTAGAAATGTCACTAAAGAAAAGTCAAAACTGATGGTCCCCCAGCCTAGGTACCCTACGAACACAATGTCAGCAGAACTAGTCAAAAATTGTGATCCCAACGGAGTGTAAAAACACTACGAGCTTGCGTAAAATCATAAAAAGGATGGGAATCCTAGACCCACGCACTAGGGGGTTGTTGCCCCTAACTGTGCTTCCTATCTCCCGCCCAGCTGAGGGTCACCACACCCCAGCACGGTCAGGTGGAAGGATCACTGGGACCAGCACTATTAATTATAAGTCATCATTGATTCATCATTGTCTTTCCTTCCTTAACTACTCATCCTATTCTCAATCCTTTATGTGGTTGACTGTACAGATCTAGTTCTTCTAGTCAATGGTCTTATTAATAGTGGTCAATAGATGGTAGTATATACCTAAAGGATCATTTGATGAAATTATTAGATATAACGATCATGAGAAATCATTGATCTAATCATCTCTGAGTTATTTCCTAAGAATATGTGAACCTGACATGAAGACAAACCCTAGTCCCATGCTAGTTTTTCCACCGCAATCCAACAGATTGATGCAGATAGTCGCATCATAATCTCCTTTATAATTAGTTGCTAATCGATAACTTACTACTGAAGTGGTTTTCAATTTTTGGATTACCTCTTGCTAGCAACCTCATATGTAGACTATGGCATTTCACCACCGCATAATCTTGCACCTCAACTTCGACAACTACGATTATGTTTCATTATGTCAACCATGTCTTGCATGATCTGTGTGCTAGTGTTTTGAAACATAGCAAAGTCATTTACTCGTAATGGATATCATGACTCATGTTGCGTGTGCTTGTATTTAGTCTGAAACAAATGTAAGATATGTGCCTAGTATTGCATGCAGTCAATGATGCTATGTCCTTTGTCGTTTCTTCTTCTTTTGAAGAAAATGCACGTTGGTTCTTTAATACACATGTTCCAATGAAGTAGATTTTAACCACCAGGTTAAGAATGGATAGGTGTGATTCCTCTACGCATAGGATACCAGCATATTGAATCATGAATAGACATGATTGAGTAACATATTGGCTAATAATTGTGAAACATCGATTCTTGATTGGATGGAGGACTTCTGTCTGTCTATGATTGATGTCTACTTTTTGTTGTATGCTCCTTCCCGAACAGAGAACTTTTAAGATCAAGAGCTTTCATTACAATGGCCTCTTTTCAATTCAACAATCACACATATGACCATGGAGCTACACTGGATGAAGATAGAATCAAGATACCTCCCTGATTTCTCCCTATGGGTCAGCTCATATGAAATGTAGATATGAGTTGAGGATTAATGGTGTGTGGAAAATCCAAAGGAATAATGAACGTAAAGGACCAAGAACACCTAAATTTTCCATCTTAACACATGAGATCTGGAGCTATTTATCAGGACTAAAATTTGACTCAAATACATGTAATCTCCAACTTTTCATCTAATTTCAGAAACTATAAATTTTGGTTTTGAATTGGAAACTAAAGTGCATGAATGGCAACAAGAGGTGGGGATTGGATTGTACATGCATAGCAACAAAGAGGAGGGGAATAGGATTGTACATTTGAGTTGAGATCTCCAATTTGGAGATGAAACTTGGCATGCAGCAGCAGCATCCTGAAGCGAAAGAGGAGCAGCTGCTCCCAAATGCAAGGAGTAGCAGCACCTTTGGTTGCTCCTTCAGTTGCAGTAGAGGTTGCTTGGTTGGCAGCAAGGACTTGATTGCAGAGGGAAGCAACATGAGCTGCAGCAGAAAATGGCAGTTTCTCTTGTGATTGCTTGCAGCAGCCAGCTAATCAGCAATTGGCTTCAACAATATATGGCGGAGAAAGGTTCCTCAGTGGAGAAGTTGGAGAAAACTTGGGGAGAAATGAAGGGGAGGCTTGGGAGATATTAATAGAAGAGGGAGATGTTGAAGTGTAACCAAATGGAGAGAATTCGGCCAAGTGGAGGGAGTAAAGGGAACTAAATGTTGTTGTCTGTATAGACTGTTGTACTTTTTTATTTTTTTATTTGTAAAAAACATTTTCTTTCACTTATTTGAGATGTCAAAGGCATCCGCATTTGCACACTGAACCTCTGATTCAGATGATCAATGTCTCGTTTTGATCCTCTATATATGATGATCAAACGATATAAATCTCATATTTTTCTGATCCAAGGTGGATACGTGAATTGACGAATGTCTTGAGTTTTTTTTATCAAAATTTGTGATTTTTAAATTATTAAACAACCTCCGATCGATGAACGGTCGATTTCGTTGGTCTTATTTTGTCGATGTTGGGAAAAGAGACTTCGTTATTGATTCAGAAAACCCTAGGCTCTCTTATATAGGGAGAGACCTAAAGGGTAAATTACAGAGAGGTCTATATAAAAGAAAGAAATAACGATAAACTACATAAAGAGATAATGAAACTACGAACTATCTCTACACTCCCCCTCAAGGTGGAGCATAGATATCTATCATGCTCAGCTTGGATGAACATCTTTGAAACGGTCCTCTGAGCAGTGGCTTGGTGAATATATCTGCTGTCTGATCTCCCGAGCTCACATGTGTAGTAGATATCAATCCTCTCTGGATCAAGTCCCTCGTGTAATGGCAGTCAACTTCAATATGCTTGATCCTTTCATGGAAAGCTGGATTGTTGGCAATAAACAATGCTGCATGATTGTCACACTGGAGCTTCATAGGCAGGGGCACAACTACATGTAGATCTTCTAGTACAGAACGAACCCACATCATCTCCGTGCTGGCTTGAGCCATGGCCCTATATTCAGATTCTGCACTGGACCTTGCCACGACAGTTTGTTTCTTGCTTTTCCAAGAAACCAAAGAGCCTCCAATAAACACTGCAAACCCTGAGGTTGATTTTCGGTCCTTAGGACATCCTGCGTAGTCTGCATCTGCATACGCTGAGACAGATAAGTCTGTGTCCTTCCTGAATAGTAGCCCTGACCCTGGAGAAGACTTCAGATATCTCAGTATCATGTGTATAGCATCCATGTGAACCTGTCTTGGCTGCTCCATAAATTGGCTCACCCTGCTAACAGCAAATGCAATGTCTGGACGAGTAATGGTAATGTAGAGGAGTTTTCCCACCATTTCTCTATATCTCCTCTTATCCACTTCATCTGTATCACCATCATACAGCTTCATGTTGGGGTCCATGGGAATACTAGATGGTTTGCACCCATCCATGCCAGTCTCAGTCAGGAAGTCTGTAATATACTTCCGTTGTGTCATCACCAAGCCTTGTGCATTCCTTGCAAATTCCAACCCCAGAAAATATCTTAGGGTTCCAAGGTCCTTTGTAACGAACTGACTGCCTAGGAATGCCTTCGCCCTCTTTATGCCCTGAACATCATCTCCTGTAACAAGAATATCATCCACATAGACCATAATGACAACCGTACCTGCCGATGACTTCTGGACAAACAATGAATGATCGACATTTGACCTCTTGAATCCCTGTTGCTCAATCAGGTTAGACAACTTCTGGAACCATGCTCTGGGACTCTGTTTGAGACCATATATCGCCTTGTGAAGTCTACAGACCATGTGCTTCTCCCCCTCAGCAGTAAACCCAGGTGGCTGCTGCATGTAGACTTCCTCCTGTAGGTCACCGTACAGAAAGGCATTCTTCACATCCAGTTGAAATATGCTCCAATCACGTACCACAACAACATATAATAGAATACGAAGTGTAGAGTGCCTCGCCACTGGAGAGAAAGTATCCATGTAATCCACACCGTAGGTTTGTGTAAACCCACGGGCAACCAAGCGTGCTTTGTATCTATCCAACGTGCCATCTGCATGATATTTGACTGTGAAGACCCATTTACAGCTCACAATGGATGCATCAGAAGGTGCAGGAACCAAAGACCAAGTGCCACGAGACTGTAGGGCCCTCATTTCGTCCTCCATTGCTAATCTCCAGCATTCATTCTGTAAGGCTTCCTGGTATGTCCGTGGTATATCCACGGAAGACAAGGCTGTGGCAAATCTCTGAAAATCCCCAGTGAGACGGTGAAAGGAAACCTGTGAAGCGAAAGGATACGAGGCACATTTCCTCCTCTGCTTCCGAATAGCAATCGGAACATCAAGATCATCATCTGCTGTACTGGATGGGCTAGTGTCTGCCTGTACTGAAGGATCCTGCACATGTACCAAATCTGACCCGTCAGTAGTAATGCCATCTGAACATACCTGAGTCGTGATGATCGGCTGGAGCGTAGTCTGAGCAGGACCCGACCGGCTTGTATAGAACATAGGTAATGGTGATATGATGGGCCGTGGAATGGGTGGAGGTGGAGGAGGTGGTGGGGGTGGTGGAGGTGGTGCTGGCGTGGAGACAGACACAGGGGACGACTCAGGTGTACTCAATGTAGGTGGAGGAGGAACATAGATATCATCAGTGGTAGTAGATGGTACCATTCTGTCACCTGCAGGAGAGAAATACATGACATACTCAAAGAAAGTGACATCAGCACTCACAAAGTACCTCTTAGTTGCAGGATCATAACACCGGTAGCCCTTCTGAGTTCTGGAATAACCAACAAAGACGCACTTGACTGCTCTAGGAGAGAGTTTGTCAAGTCCGGGAGATAGACGATGCACAAAAGCCACAGCACCAAAGACACGTGGAGTTAGTGAAAATAACTCCTTATCTGGAAAAATAATGGACATAGGTATCTTTTCACCAAGGACTGAGGATGGCATTCGGTTGACCAGATAACAAGCAGTAAGAACAGCATCGCCCCAGAAAGAAATAGGGGCACAACTCTGAATCAACAATGTACGAGTAATATCTAAGAGATGGCGATGCTTCCTTTCCGCGACACCATTTTGTTGTGAGGTATATGCACAAATGGTTTGGTGAATAATGCCCTTTGATGACAGGAATTGTGAAAGTAAATGTGTACAAAATTCAAGGGCATTATCGGTCCGAACATATTTGACATTTGCAGAAAAGACATTGAACACTTCATTAATCAAGTTCTTGATCACATTTCCTGCTTCAGATTTATTTTTCAAAAGAAAGACCCATGACACACGAGAGAAATCATCCACTACCACAAGATAAAACCTGTGTCCCTGATGATCGGGAACACGACTTGGACCCCATATATCTATATGTAACAACTCAAAAGGGGAGCTACTGCTCCGACTCAGACGACGTGGGAAGCTCGACCTGTGATGCTTTCCCAACTGACACGCTTCACACTGAAACGAAGAACTAGGAGAGATCTGAGGCAGAAGATGGCGCATTTTCTGAAGTGGAAGGTGACCAAATCGGAGGTGCCAAATGTACGGAGAGACTGGTCCAACAGAATGAGAGGAGACGCCAGCATATGAATCCCGGACCAGCCGATACAAACCATTCTGCTCAGAGCCACAGCCAATCACCTTGCCCGTGAGTATGTCCTGAAAAATGAGAGAAGACGGGTCAAATATGGCACAACAATTCAAATCCTTTGTAATCTGACTAATAGATAGCAAATTCATTGAGAACTCAGGAGCATGCAGAACATTCTGTAATTGCAAAGTGAAGGACAGGAAAACCTCCCCCTGTCCAATAAGGGGCGAATGGGTACCATCTGCTATCTGCACTGAACGACCGGGAGGAATGTCCCTGTAGGCCTGTAATCTACCTCTATCTCGGCAGAGATGATGTGTGGCTCCGGAATCAATAATCCAGTCAGATATATCATGAGGTGTAGTAGATCTACCTGAGGAGCTTGCGGCTGCGGAAGAACTGGCAGAGGCAGTGGCAGCAATATCTGAGGAGCCACCAGACGAATCACCAGAAGCATGTGGCATAGTATCTCGGAGACGGGCTACAAGTTTGTCAAATCGACTATCTGCAGTAGAAGTCAGTGGAGACTGAGAATGCTCTGCCATACATGCTGATGCTGGAAATCCATGCTTCGAATAGCATGTCTCCTCCGAGTGTCCTGTGCGGTGACAATAAGAGCATGTCTGACTAAAGCGACCACCCCTCCCCTGGGGTCCACGTCCACGTCCACGACCACTGCCAGATGGTGGTCCACCTCTCCCACGCGAGACTGCCATCGCTGAAGGAGGTGGAGTAGAAGAGCTGGAGGAAATTGGAATGCGGCTAAGCCGTCTATAAACATCCTCAACTGGAGGAATAACTGCATCAACGAGAATCTGAGATCGAGCTGCATCGTATTCAGGGTCAAGGGCTGTAAGTAGAACATCAACCATGGTGGTGTTTCGAAACGCCTTCTGCTGCTCAGGAGTTGCAGTCAGAGGGATGATACTGTATAACTTCTCGAACATCCCTCTTAGGGATGTATAAAGAGAATGGAGAGGTCTGCCGCTCTGCTTCATTGTGAATATGTCGTGCTGAAGCTGCAACATCTTCGTCTCATTTCGCACCTGCGAATATGTGGCGGCAAGAATGTCCCACATTGCCTTAGTAGTGGGCTGGTGGAGGACGTCGTTGGCAATCTCCATCGTCAAGGTACCGGACAACCAGACCTTTGCATAGGAATCATCAGCCTCCCATGAGGCATAGATCCCAGTCTTCTCTGCGGGCTCATCCTCGGTAAGAATGTGTTTCTTACCATTCGACTTCATAAGGCTCATGAACTGCATAGCCCAGAGCTCATAGTTAGACCCGTCCATCTTGACTATTGGCGCAGGACCTTTGAATGCGCCGGTGGAGGGCATATCAACTTTTGATTCTGACATACTGCTGCTTGGAGAAGAACTAGGATATGTAGACGTGATGATGAATGTCTACAACAACTGCATCGGATTTGAGTGCATATGTAGACGTTACGCACTCAAATCCATAGAACGGACGAGGAAGGAACTAGGGCACGCCTTACAAGGGGCTGACAACCCTTTTTAGCCGCTTGGAGACCTTGCGCGGGTGGTTGTTCACGCACCCAGAGGGTCGGCAGCGGCAGATGGTGGTTCCGCCGGGTGGCTGGAGCCGCAGAGGGGGCTGGGATCCCTCCGGCGGCTGGCTGGGGGCTGGGATCTCCCCTGGTGGAGGGCTGGCTGGAGCCGCTGGGGGTGGGGAAGGCGCTGGGGCTGGCTGAGATCGTCGGCGATGGAGGGATGGGTCCTCCGGAGAGAGAGGCGGCGATGATTCCGAGAAGAGGGAGGCGGGTGGGGAAGGGGCGGCGGGGGGGGGGGGGGGGTGGAGAGCCCTAGGGTGGCTCTGATACCATATTGGGAAAAGAGACTTCGTTATTGATTCAGAAAACCCTAGGCTCTCTTATATAGGGAGAGACCTAAAGGGTAAATTACAGAGAGGTCTATATAAAAGAAAGAAATAACGATAAACTACATAAAGAGATAATGAAACTACGAACTATCTCTACAGTCGAGACACATTTTCTGATGGTCTCGATTTTTTGTGGTTTTCGATTTTGTGTCGCGACTTTTCCGATGGCATGCATTACGAATGCGTTCAACATTTGGTCGATTGTGTCCAAACGAAATTCGATCTGCGATCTACAGATCAAACTTAAGTTATTCAATATTAATTGAATAATAAATGAACTTTCAGACTCTTAGTCAGGTCTGATTCGATTTATTAGGATCCGGATGTCACAGAATCGGGGTGAGAATCAGTGATGACAATGTTCAAAAGAAGGATTCTTTTAGATACTTGGGATATGTTTTTCAAAATAATGGAGAAATTGACGGAGATATTATCAATAGAATAAATGCAAGTTAGCTAAAGTGTAGAGGAGCCTCTATTGTTCTCTGTGATAAGAAAGTTTCTTTGAAAATCAAAGGAAATTTCTACAAAGCAGTCGCGAGACCTGTTATGCTCTATGGATATGAATGTTGGCCTGTGAACTATAGACAAGTGCAGAAAATGGTTGTAGTAGAAATGAAAATGCTAAGGTGAATGTGTTGACACACACGTAAAGATCGGATTAGGAATGATGCAATCAGAAGGAAAGTTGGTGTAGCTCCGATCGAGGATAAGATGCGAGAAAACCACTTAAGGTGGTTTGGCCATGTGCAAAGGAGGTTAGCTAATGCACCGGTTAGGAGATGCGAGAAAACCACTTAAGGTGGTTTGGTCATGTGCAAAAGAGGTCAGCTAATGCACCGGTTAGGAGATGCGAGTTTTGGGATGTTGAATCAGCTAAGAGACGACGAAGAAGGCCAAAGAAGTGATGGAATGTGACTATACAAAGGGATCTTAGTTTTTTGGACCTAAGCTCAGATTGGCCCAAGATAGATCTGAATAGATGCAAAAAATCCATATAGACGACCCTACTTAATATGGGGAAAAACTTTGTTGTTGTTGTTATTAGTTTTATTATTCACTTTTAATGCTAAAATAGATTCATTGCATACTTTGAAGGCTACGTTTGAAGCATTTATTGGAGTACGAGATGAGGTTGCTACACAACAAATTAAACTCTTTGGCGATAATCTACAGGTAATTTTAGATCATATAGTTATTAGCTATCAACGTTTTATCTTAGTTTTTTTAATCTTATAGAATAAATCCAGAATTTGGAGCAAAATCTGCCAATGGATGATATTTACAAGTCAAAAAATGTTTCTGCTGCTCCCATTCGGGTTATACGGCTGATTTATAATGCTGGGGTAAGCTTCTGTACTTTAGATTTCTACTTGATTGGACCTTAACATTGAATTCCCATTCATGTTATCTATGAGAAATTCACATTCATGTTATGTACCCTGTTCATATAAAGATGATCACACCTGTTATACTGCAGATTATTTACACTAATCTGCTGAAATTTCAGTATTAATTCAAATCTGTGCTATAAAGTTGAAACTTTGAGTTAAATATTAGAGAATGGGAATGGACATGAGTTTCAGTTATTTTCAACGAATGGGAGATATACCAGCTTTATCTACATTGATGCCAAGATATTTTTGCTGGACTGCTGATCTTCATGTTGATTTCTGGATGATCATGTTCAGGATAATCATTCAAGAGTAAATTCCTTTTTGCCATCTTTTGTAAGGAGTTTCTTCTATTTACACTAAACAAGGACGTCAAAGAAGAAGAAAAATGCCCGTCACTGGGACCTGAATCGGTACCTTCTCAGGCACATGGGATCTTTTTCTCTAAGAGAGTCTGCATGTGCTTGGATTTTGAGTGCTGGGATAAGTTTGTAGCTACTACTTAGACTGGAGATAGATCGTCAATCTGTATAACAAGGGATTGTGCTTTACCTTGTCTTTGGGCACCACTTTCTTTAGTTAAAACTGCATGACTTATAGTTGAGTAGTCATCCTATCCTTATCCAATATAAAAACATGCATCACGGCATAGTATTTGAATGAATAGTCGTCACCTTCATAACGAATAGTTCGCTATTAACTGAATGAAATTCTAATTTGTTGTGTTGTAGGACGTGAAAGGACCTCAAACAGTTGCTTTTAATCTTCCAAATGATGAACGCATAGTAAATGAACGTGGCACTTCTATGGTTATGCTCAAGAACATCTCAGAGGCCAAGTATATTTTCTTTTGTTACCATTCTCATGATCTTAACTATCTTTCATGTCTAAATTTAATATAAGATTATGCTTGGTTTATTTTTGGGAATCTACTCATATATCATCGGGGCATAACCGATCCCGTTAACTTTAAAAGATCTAATTTGACTTTTGTTACAAATCACCTTGTATGGTCTATGGCTATGAAATCGCATGATCTTGGTATTCGGGATCTTTCCTCCTAGTATTTATTTGCTTGTTCAAATGAATATTGATAGTTGCTTCCTTAAGGAAGCTAGTGCTTGATATTTTTCTCTGAAACAATAAGCTGCTGGATACAGTACATTTGTGGAAGATAGGCTAGAAAAGATACCCTGCTGTTTGGTTGCATGATAACAATGTTTGCGATATAAATATTGATGTTGTTGATAGATTGAATTGCAGATAGGAGGATGCAAATTCATGCATGGATTTTTGATCTGGCAAAGTCAACTGTCAATTCTGATTCACCAACTCAATTTCACAATAAAAAAGATGATTAGGCTCAAATAAAGAAGATGATGTTTTGATTGAACTGCCATTTTTGTTACAATTTAACCATTCTTAGTATCTATACAAAATTTATCATATTTCGGATTTTATATTCCACGTTGAAAAGGGGAAGTGGACACCTAAGATGGCCTGCACCCATTTACTTTCCACAGTTTCTGCTGGCTGAGAGCCTGAGATAAAGTTTAAAATTGGATTACTATATGATCCATCTTGTATCTAAATATCCTTAGATTGACTGTTTCCATCATGATATTTTTTTTAACATCCAACTGAGTTTTGTGAATGTGTCTGCATCAGGTTCGAACATATTCTCAAACCTATAGCTGAGATTTGCATAAACAGGGAGCAGAGGGAACTCGTCGATTTTGAATCTTTCTTCATTCACACAATATGCCATGAATGTTGTCATGGAATTGGACCACATAGCATCAAGCTTCCAAGTGGCCAGCAATCAACAGTGCGATTGGTATGCATCCTGCTTTAGTTGTATGGCAATGAATCTGGAACTTTTACTTTGCAGGGTTGACGAAAATACAACGTGCAATGCTCTTTTATAAATATCCGATAGAAAAAGTTGTGAATCTTTAAACAGTAAATTTTGTGATTATGAACTTACAAAGTTCACATCTATTATATATAGCAAAGAAATAGTGTAATACCTTGAAGGATGAGAACTTGATTTCAAATTGACTTTCATAAGCAAAGTTAAAATATTTGCCTGGGTTACCTTTTTCGATTATGTTACTTTTTGATTGATGCTTTTGTTTAAAGAGCTCTGCAAAAAAGAAGTAAATTGTATCAGATGCATTTTTGGATTGACTTACTTTTCGTGTTTAAATGAGGTTGATTCTGTTCGCTTTTTTGCCACAAAAAAACTCAACCATAATTAAGAATGGACTGTACAAATCTTGTAGAGTGCCTTGATACGTGGTTATGGTTCAGAAGTGTCTGAATCCACTCTGATTGAGAAAAGCTTTTAAGGTTTTTTCAGGCACATAAATGAAAGATACTCAAGTGCAAACATCAACCTAGACAAGTGTTAAAGTTCTAATATTCTTTTCCCGACATGGAGCTCAAATATCTGCATAGACCAAGTCAAAAGATGGCACTTTCTTTTTTCATTGTCCTATTATAGAGGGAAGACTTGTGTTGTTCGCTAAGTTCACAAGCCCCACTGGAAGACTCGATGTTGGGAAAATTCATGATTTGATTACTGATCAATGATCATAGGTAAGCTAGGGAGACCCAACCAAAGGTGTAGCTAAATGGAGGTTTTGGGTGGTTGCACGGGAAATTGTGAGGAGATGGAAGACATAGGTAGTAAAGGTTATCTCACTTAGTTCCCACCAAGTTGCCTCGTGCTATGGATATCCTGCAAGACAAATAAACATTTATAATCAATATCTCAAGATTTTAAGGTCTAGATAATATATGAAATAAGCATACACTTTATAAGATCAATAAATATAAAAACAAACATTTATAAACAATAGCTTAACATTTTAAGTCTAGATAATATATAAAATAAACTTGTACTTTGCAAGACCAATAAATCTAAAAAGGACCTATTTGTTATACACATTAAAAGGGGTAGGAAGAGATTGGGGGTATTTAACCAGAGCATGATTTTAATGTGCAGCTAGGGGCATCTATTGAGCCAAACAAGTTGAGAGAAGCACAACTTGAGTTGGATATTGAGTTTTGAGCTCGAATGCAAGCTTGTTGAATCTCAAATGAAACAGCTTAAGATTGCACTTATCAATCTTGAGGCAACACACAAGCTTTTAACGATCCAACTCGACATTAAGTAAACGGAACTTGAGCGTGATGGCCCACAAATTGTGTTGAACTATACTCCAAAAAATTTTATTCACATGCCAGACAATCATACGCATGCATGGAAGGTAACAACATTGTGATGCAAATTCCATAGAATATGGCAATAAGAAAAATATTGATGAGATAAAGGTGCTTACATTAAGGAAGAATACCAAGTGACCTTCAACTTGTGTTAAGGAAGTTGAAGGTTGCACAAAGATTGTCAAAGATACCTTGCACTAAACAGTTGGCCTCTAATGGAGTAGAACTACCATGGAGTTTCGAGTGGAACTATTAACATCCACCGTAATAATGCGTATTCAATGGGGTAATAGAAGAATGCATGTACAGTGTTACAGAGAGCCATGTAGTTGTGCCCAGATGAAAGTAACACTCTTGGATATTGTGAGTCCAGCATAGGGGGTGACTTGTGCAATATAAATTATCCTATAACAATATCTAAATAAAATATAATTCACAAACACCTTACTCAAAAAAAAAAATAATTCACAAAACACGGAGATAGAATAATAACAAACCACAGAGACAGTGATTTTATGTGAAAAATCCAAGTGGGTAAAAACCATGATCCAGAACCATGTTCTAGGATTTCCCCTTCGCTCTCTCGATGAAGCATGTTTTTTGTATTCCAGCACTACTTTAACTCAAGGGTAGCAGAACCTCTCGTACAACATGCACCCATCCTTGGACAACTCCCAAAGGAAAATTTTTCTCTCTCAAAGAAAGGAATCCAACACTCAGATATTAAAACAAAAATGTTAAACAGAAAATAGTTAAGTAATGAAACTTGAATTCACAAGCTTACAGACTTTAAGCACAGAATAAGCTCTAGAATGATAATATTGATCGCAGTGGAGTACAGAGTACACAAACAACTTCAATAGAAAGAAGCTTTGGATTGAAGAGAGATCGAGAGTGCTGAAACACTATAAGAAATTCGAATATTGCATAAAATAAGCGCTCTTTCTTTTCTTTTGAAAGTAGAGGATGTTTGTCTTGGTTGTATGTCTCTAATAATGAGCCATATGGTCCATTATATATGTTTGGCCTCAAAAGAGCCATTGGTGTTCAAAAATAGAAAGTCCAACGTTCTGATTTCCAAAATCCATGAAATGATCGATTATAAAAAAATTGTAATCGATCAAGGTTTATGATCAGGTCATAAAAGTGGTCGATCATGGTCAAAATTATAATCGATCAGTGTTTATTGATCATGAATAGCAAGATGGTCGATCAAAAGTGATTGATCAAGGATTCAAGGGTGTCAAGGTGGATCGATCATATGTCCAAGAATTAATTCTGTGACTGATCAAGAACATGCAAAAACTATAAGATTACTTTCAACATAAAATAAAAACTACTTATCAAGGGTGATCGATCAAGGGTGTTGCTGAATGAATGAACAAGACTCTTCTAGAGCGTACGAGAAGCATAAGGATATATGCAAGTCTACGTAAGTGACATTTGGCTATTGTAGTGAATACAACAATATACTTAATCAATCAAGGTTCATCTGCTGCATTAGATGAGGAAGTTCTAGAAGAAGCGTGGGCAGAAAAGGTGGTAACACTTTCTCATTTACGTGTCTTTGGATACACACTTATTTTACATTGAGCAAGAAGACAGAGAAAAGCATGTCCTATAAGCAAGGAATAACATTTTTTGTTGGTTATGGTACATATAACTATGGATATAGTTTATGAGATCGGAGAACAAGAAAATAATAAGAAGCATTGGTGTTACATTCAATGAGTTTTTTTGTAAAAAGATGGGCTGATTTGTGTTGAATTTGATGAAACTCATGAATGAAGCACTTCACAGCTTATGATGAGAATGTGCAACCCCATCCCACAGAATAAGTCATAAATTCCAGTGTTATAGAAATCTTCCAGAATCAGCTAACCCACTGCAAGGTATTTATCTTCCTTAAATTACTTTTCACTAACTTATAATGGTGAGCCCGAATGCTTTGATGAAACATTACAAGGTGAGGCAAGGAAGTAGTGGGAGTTAGTTATAGATGATAAGATTGACTCCCTCACAAGCAACAAAACGTGGGATTTAGTCCCACTGCCTAAGTGGAAAAAGCTCTACACAAGAAATGTATATTCATGGTGAAGGAGGAAGCTGATGGTATCGTTGTTTAGATAAACGATCACATTTCATTCATAAAAATAAGTAGTAAATATAAAAGTCTACCTAACCAAACATCGAAGGCCATGACCCAAGCAGGAGGAACATGACATAAGTAACAAGCAAATAAAATCCTATGGCCTTGGCATTTAGTACAACCAAAGAATACCATAGGGGGCACACAAGAGAGCTAGGTTAGGATAATGTTTTTTTGCAAACTTAAAATAAAAAGACAGGTTGGTCCATCAACAATAGCACTGAGGGGCGACCACGGTGTCTGGAGTCGTTCACTGCTTGCTTGCAAGTTGGTGATGTGTGCGGGAATGGGGGCTCAAGGAGCTGGCAAAATCTTGGATGTAGTGAGAAGTTAGTGAATAAAATCAATTATGAATTTCACTCAATAACAACATAGGGAAGGATTAGCAGGTTTAGAGGAGTGAGCAATGAGAAAGGCAGCCTCTTTAATAATGTGAGTGGGGGGAGTGTAGTACCAAGGTACATCCTTGAAGTCTCGAACATCTTTCCTTGCAGATCAACCATCAGATCGATGCATGTATGGTGGATATCTGCCAATGTGATGATGAGTATGATCGTGAATTGTATTGTTCAAAAAAATCTTCAAGGCTCCCTAAGTAACTAAAATAATTTTGCAAGGAGATGGTGTCGTTGGATACAAAGCTCAACTAGTGGTGAAGGGTTTTCAGCGAAAAATATGAGTTGATTTCATTAAGATATGTACACATGTTGTAAAGGTCTCGACTATAAGAGCAGTATTGGGTATTATTGTGGCTATGATCTTACATCTGGAGCAGCTAAATGTTAAGACAATAATTCTCCATGGAGATCTTGAGGACATTTACATACAACAATGACAACACACGTAGCTACTGGAAAAAAGACACGGTACACAATCTTAGAAAAATCCCTTATAGATTGAATGAAGCAAGAAGACAATAGTACACAAAGTTTGATGATTTCATGACAAACACATGATTCCACAATTATCACATTGACTATTGTTGCTACTTTAGGAAGTTTGGTATGTTTTACATCATTCTCTTTTTATGCGGAGATTATATGATTGTTGCAAACTTCAGTAGGGAAGAAATAACAAATGTCTAGGCAATGTTGTCCAAGGAGTTTTAGGTGAAGGATCTAGGTCCTGCAAAGAAAATCCTTGGAATGCAGATTAGTAGAGACAAGAAGAATAAGAAGTTGAGATTGTCTCAATCAAGGTACATCGAGAATGTACTAGAGAGGTTTAAGAAATGTGAAACCTACTCAAACAACTTAAGGGAGCTACTTCCTACTTTCAAAGGAAAAAGAACCTGCTACGAAAGAAGAGCATGGGTACATGTCCAAAGTACCATACCGGTATGTTGTTGGTAGTTTGATCTATGCAATGGTTTGCACAAGACCGAGCATATCCCATGCAATAGGATTTGTGAGCAGATCATTGGTGAATCCTAGCTAGGAGCATTGGAAAGTTGTGAAATGGATTCTACGATATCTGATAGGTAGCTCTAACATGGAATTGTGTTACAGAAACACTGATTTTTCGATTCAAGGTTTATGGACTCAGATTCTATAAAAGATATTAATGGAAGGAAAATCACAACTTGGTACGTCTACTCTGGGAATGGAGATGTTAGTTGGATCTCTAGACTAAAAAAGATAATGACCTTCTCGACCCCAAAAACATACGTGATGGTTATAGAAGCTTGCAAAGAAATGATATGACTAAAGGGTTTGATGAAAGTATTAAATAAAGAAAATGAAGATTGTCAACGGTAATTCAATGCAATCATCTTGTAAAGACTTTTATCTTTTGCTCGAGGATCGATCACATTGATGTAAAGTACCACTTCATTCAATCACAACTAGAAGATGGGTTGAGTTGAAGAAGATCCAAACAATATAAAATCATGTTGATATGTTCACCAAGTCCTTGATAGTTGATAAGCTGAAGACATGTTCAGAAACTATTTATCTTCAAGCATATAAGACCAAGAAAATCTCACACCATCACAGTTGATGATAATCCAAGTATGGATGTTGCGACATGGACTGTTAAATCAACCTTCAAGTGGGAGATTGTTGGGATTTATCATGTGAATACTGATTGGATGAGTATTAGTGGAGAGGATTGCTGATGTGGATGATCTCCCTCTTGCCTTCTAATTGGCTGAGAGCCGATGGGTTAGATTGCTGAGATGTATGATCCCCTCCTGTATCTTGATTGGCTGAGAGTTGATGGGTTAGATTGCTAAGATGCTTGATCCTCCTCCTACATCCTGATTGGTTGAGAGATGTTGGGTTGGATTGTTGAGATACATGATCCTCCACATGCATCCTGATTGGTTGAGAGTTGTTGGGTTGGATTGAAGAGATGTTTAATCCTCTTCATGCATCCGGATTGGCTAAGAGCTGACGGTGGATATTTCTGAATACAATTGGTTTCTTTTCTTGCAATATAAAAGAGGCTCTGGGGCCACTTCATATGTCATCCTAAATCACTCAAGTAATAATAGAAAGAGTCGGGTGTGAGCAAGTGGAGCAGAAACATTACCGAACCACTATAAGTCATTGTCTTGTGCGATTGTACATGTTTTTCTTCTATGATCGTGGCTCTATTTGTGTGGTGCTTGATCAGATCCATGCTCAACAGTGGATACCATTTTATTACTTGCTTCTAGAGAGAGTACCGAACACCAATTGCCACCTTATAGGATAAAATCGACATTTTTATGACACTCCCCCCGGCATTGCCGACAACTACAGCTTCACTAAATTTATGTTTTAGGGTAAATTAGAAACGGACTCGGTTTATTCCTCGATTTCCAATTATGGCATTCATTTTTTAAGTAAAAATAAGAGTAGTAAACTTTGAACATTAAGGTTTACTGTCTACATATAAGGGTTACCTAAGGTTAGGGAAGCATGTATTTGAAACAAAGAAATAAGGTCGGAGCTCTCTTTGTTATTTTTTAAACAATGAAGCACACAATTGGGATTTCGATGCATAAACTGAGTCCTTTTGTCTTTACCTTATGGTTTATGTTTACAGTAATTTAACTCTCAATTACTTAATGTTTTATAAAACATTTTATAACATGCTTGGAGAACATTTGCGGGTCAGCGGTTTTACAGGGAGAACGTTTCATTGCGTGCTAAGCGTCTTCTGGAGGATTGGACTCAGGGGTAGGCTCGCTGTGATTGTTTGGGGGATCCTTGGTTTGTGGCTACCCGATCGGGTAGTCCTTTTTTGTTTTACTTCTTTACCTTCTCTGTAAAAACTGTTTTCTTTTTGTTTTTAATATATTGGGGTGACCACCGTCGAGTGTTTCCCCCTCTTTTGAGCGTCAAAAAAATTTTATAACATGCTTTATTGTGTCAGCCCTTGGTTGTCTCACTAATGGACTATGTTTTCCTTATAACTATTTTTCAGGAGGAAAATTCGCCTGGAGGGTTCTCGTGGAAAGTTATTCCACGTGACCTCTAGGCGAACATATATTTTGTTAAGTAGTTCCTTTGGAAGGGAGCCGTGGTTTGCAGTCATGGCTCCCATCAAAGTCGTTTCTACAGGCCAATACGGTCTGATTTTGTTCGGATTTCATGATTTTTCACCTTTAAATCACGTCTTCCGACTTTAGACCACAAAAAAGTGACGAGGATGGTTCTTTGAGTCTACAGGTACAACCAATCTTCCATATGATTGTGTAGACTCACTAAGAGCAGTTTACTCCTCAGTTTTGTTCCGATTTTCAGCATTCTTCTTATAATGTCAGAGAACAATGGTGACGTTTTCTCATCGTCTGGTATCTGCGCGGACCCGACTCCCATCGTGAAGATGGATGGGACCAACTACGAGTTGTGGTCCGTACAGTTTCTAACCCTTATGCAGTATCATAACAAGGAGAACATTCTAACGGATTCAGAGACAACGAACAAGACTGGGACTAATGCTTATTGGAAGCGTGACGATGCCTATCCTCGCATTTGACTCTCTAGGACTCTTACCACGGAGATTGCCCACGATATTGTTAATCAACCCACAGCAAAGGCCATGTGGGACATCTTAGCAAACTCATATGGGCAGACAAAGAATGAGAGCAAGATTCTTCAACTGCAGTATTATATTTTTTCGACAAAGCAGAATGGTCGACCACTTTATGCCTACTTCTCACATCTTAGAGGCTTGTTTGAGCGGCTGCACAGCTTCATGCCTACTACTACCTGTACTAAGTAGCAGCAGGCATATCGGAATGTCACTATGACATGAGTCTTTCTATCATCTCTTGACTCTGAATACAATGCATCACGTACTCAACTACTGATGGGAGAGACGATACCTCCAATAGAGGAGGTCTATAAGAGACTGAATAGGATCACTACTTCATCTATTACTGCAGTCCAGACTTCCTCTGCTATGGTAGCTTCTTGTGGCAGAGGGGGGACTTCATAGTTTCGCGGGCGCGGACCACGTGGTCGAAAGGAGGATGTCAGGGTGGCCCATGTTCACATTGCCATTGTCCCGGTCATTCTGGGGAGACATGCTATTTGAAGCATGGATATCATGCATCTGCCCGTGTTGTTGAGCAGACCAAGCCTACTTCTGCCCCTGCTCATGATGCATATTTTGATGATATTGTTTCCAAATTACGAGAGATGATGACCACTCCTATCGCTTCAGCTGCAGGTTCTTCATATGTAGCAGTTGTTGCCAGAGCTTTTTCGAGTTCATCAGGTATTGCTTATGCGCTCACCAGTTGTAGCAGTTCAGATTTGACTGATTGGATTATGGACTATGGTGCATCACATCATATGTGTGGAGATCAAGCATAGTTCAGTTCTTACAGGTCTATCTCGCCTGGTAGATCCGTGGTGATTGCTTATGGGTTCCATCTACCCATTGTTGGTTAGGGGAGATTGTTCTAGCTCCTTTTATGTGTCTGCAAAATGTCTTATATGCTCAAGCATTTCATATGAATCTTTTGTCTATTTTCCAAATTACAAAAGATTTACATTGTCGTGCCATATTTAATCCCGCTTCTCTTGTATTTCAGGACATACTCACAGACAGGGTGATTAGATGAAGAATGGGATGAACCAATTTCCCTTGAACTGCGTAGAACTGGGGTTCCAGTTTCCCTTGAACTTGATAGAGCTAGGGTTTCTTCAGAAACCCTACACAAACGGATCATTGAATATGAACTAATCAGAACTCGCGGTTGAATTAGAGTTAGGGTTTCAAGAACGAAACCCTAGAACTCTCCACTTGATCTTGAACAAATAATAATAATCTTCAAGAATGAATCTTCAAGAACAATCACAAACCGAATCTCAACTAAATCAAAAACATAAAATAATTCTTTGAGAATCTAACCCGCTCTGATACATATTAGAAAATAAGAATGCGGAAGAATATCATAAATAAATTGTTGGGAAAAATGAAAGAGTTGTTTATTCCATCAGCCCTAGGCTCTCTCATATAGGAGAGTAGTCTATGGGTAAATTACATAAAGCATACGGCTGAAAATAAAAATAACAGAAAGGTACAAAGGAAACTAATATATATGTTAACACTCCCCCTCAAGATGGAGCATAGATATCAATCATGCTCAGCTTGGACGCACACTTCTGGAATGGGCCTCTTAGTAATGCCTTGGTGAATATATCTGCAGTTTGATTTTTTGAAGTAACATGAAATGTAGCAATGAACCCCTTCTGAATCATGTCACGTATGAAGTGACAGTCGACCTCAATGTGCTTGGTTCGCTCATGGAATGCTGGATTGTTTGTAATGAACATGGCTGCCTGATTGTCACATTCTAAGTTCAAAGGAAGTGGTACATCTATACATAGATCTGTAAGCACAGCCTTTACCCACATCATTTCTGTGCTAGCCTGGGCCATAACCCTATATTCAGATTCAGCACTAGACCTGGCTACCACCGTATGTTTCTTGCTCCTCCATGAGATTAGAGAATCTCCAACGTAGACTGCAAACCCAGAGGTGGACTTCCTGTCCTTGGGACAACCTGCATAGTCTGCATCTGCATATGCTGAGATAGAAATCCCCTTTCCTTTCTTGAATAGCAAACCTGCACCAGGAGATGATTTGGGATACCTGAGTATCATATGTATAGCATCCATATGGACCTGACGTGGTTGCTCCATGAACTGGCTCACACGACTCACTGCAAAGGATATATCAGGCCTAGTGATCGTGACATACAACAGTTTGCCTACCAGTTCTTTGTATCTTCTTCTGTCCACCTCCTATGTATCATCATCATCATATAGATTCAGGCTAGGGTCCATTGGTGTTGTAGCAGGCCGGCACCCAAGCATACCTGTTTCACTCAACAGGTCCGTAACATATTTTCTCTGCGACATTACTAGCCCATACGGGTTTCTGGCGAATTCCAGCCCCAGAAAATATCTAAGGACTCCAAGATCCTTAGTGACAAATTCGTTACCCAGCTTTTCTTTCGCCTGCTTTATTCCTTGTTCATCATCTCCTGTAATCAAGATGTCATCTACATAAACCATAATTGCAATAATACCTCTTGAAGTCTTCTGTACAAACAAGGAATGATCGACATTAGAGCGTTTGTATCCTTGTTTTTCAAAGAGGTCTGAAAGGAACTAGACTGTAAATACCCACTTGACTGTAAATACCCACTTGCAGCTCACTGGGGTCGCATCTGCAGGTATAGGAACTAGACTCCAAGTTCCTCTAGATTGAAGTGCCTCCATTTCTTCCTCCATTGCTAGACGCCATCTAGTATCCTTCAGAGCATCTTCATATTCATAATTCCGTGGAATATCTACAGCTGACAAGGCAACCACAAAGTTCCTGAAATCCCCAGATAGTCGCTCAAATGACACATAAGCTGCTGAAGGGTATTTGGCGCAGCTCCTCTTCGATTTGCGTATAGCAATAGGAACATCTAAATCGGATGTGTCCTCATCTGGCCTCTGCAACATATCCTGCTCAGAAATATCTTTAGGTCCATCAAGAGTAATATCTTTAGTACATACCTTAGGCGAGCTAGGAGATGAGTCATGACCATGAGCTAGAGTAGGCCTGCGAGTATAATGAAAGGGTAGTGGTGAAACGGGGATAGTACTTGGAGGTGCGGATGATGGTAAAGGAGCTGGTGGTGGTGGTGGTGGTACTTGTGGTGGTGGTGGTGGTGGTGTCATATAGATGGCATCGGTAGGAACTGGAGGTAGCTGCTGATCACCTGAGGATGAAAAATACATTACGGATTCAAAGAATGTAACATTTGCACTAACAATATTACCGCCTACGCAAAGGATCAAAACACTTGTACCCCTTTTGAGTTCTGGAGTACCCAACAAACACACATTTGACAGCCCTAGGAGAGAGCTTGTCAGTATCGGGAGACAACTGATGGACAAAGTCAACTGAGCCAAACACACGAGGAGTAAGAGAAAACAGATCCTTACCAGGAAAGATAAGGGAGAAAGGAATTTGTTCACCCAGAACAGAGGACGACATACGATTAATTAGGTAGCATGCTGTGAGAATTGCGTCACCCCAGTAAGAATAAGGAGCATGACTCTGTATAAGAAGTGATCTTGTGACATCTAGTAGGTGGCGATGTTTCCTTTCAGCAATCCCATTTTGTTGTGAGGTATAGGCACAAGATGTTTGATGAATAATCTCTTTGATGAGTAGTAATTGGTTAGGACATGAGTACACAATTCTAGGGCATTATCACTTCTCACAAATTTAACAGATGTGGAGAAAACATTACGAATTTCATTAAGAAAATGGATAATAACATTTCCTGCTTCAGATTTATTTTTCAACAAAAATACCTGACACACGAGAGAAGTCATCCACAATAACTATAAAATCTGTGTCCCTGATGATCAGGTACACGACTCGGACCCCAGATATCAATATGAAATAACTCAAACTTGGAGGTACTACTCCGACCCGGACGACTGGGAAAGGTAGACCGGTGATGCTTTCCCAACTGACAAGCCTCACATTGGATGGATGTGTGAGGCAGACCCTGGGGTAACACCCGACGCAACTTCTGAAGCGGTAAATGTCCAAAGCGCAGATGCCACAACAGAGGAGATACTTGTCCAGTAGGTAGGGATGAGGTTCCAGCAAATGGAGTCTGAGTGAGGCGATAGAGGCCTCCTTGCTCATAGCCATGACCAATCACGTTGCCCGTAAGGATGTCCTGAAAAATAAGAGAAGATGGATCAAAAATTGCCCGACATTGTAAACCCTTCATAATCTGATTGATTGATAATAAATTCATTGAAAAATCAGGTGCATGTAACACATTCTTGAGCTGCATAGAAGGTGTCAGTCTAATCTTCCCCTGACCAGTAATTGGGGAATGGGTACCATTGGCAATAACCACTGTTCGGCCTGGAGGAATCTGAGGATATCCTGTAAGTAAACTCTGATCGCCACATAAATGATGTGTAGCGTCCGAGTCCATAATCCAAGGTAATGTACCTGATCTACTACTAGTAAATGCAAGTATACTACCTGATGCACTGGTAGACGCAGAGGCAGATGCAGCAGCATCAGATTGACTCTCTATAGTGGGTGTTGGGCCAGATGGGGAAATAATGCCCCTTATACGGGCAACTAGATCATCGAACCGCTGATCCAAAGTGGCAGCAGATGGAGGCTCTATTTTTTCAGCGACTCGTGCAGATGCAGGAAATCCATGCTTAGAGTAGCGTGTGTCTTCATTGTGTCCAACGCGATGATAGTAGGAACATATTGGCCGAGTGCGACCTCCTCTGCCACGAGGTCCACGTCCACGGGTCTGATGGTGAAATCCACGACCCCTGTTGGCAGCCATGGCTGAAGCATTCTGATTCGTGGCCGTGGAAGGAACGGTGATACGGTTCAGTCTATGAAAGGCTTCCTCCATGGGAGGAATAGTAGAATCGGCCATAATCTGGGATCGTGCCGCCTCATACTCTGGATCAAGTGCAGCAAGGAAAACACCCACCATAGTTGCATTCCGGTACGTCTTCTGTTGTTCTGGCGTGGCTGTCAGGGGCATGAAGTTGTATAGCTTCTCGAACATCCCTCGCAGGGATGTGTAGAGTGAATGAAGAGGGCGACCATTCTGCAGTGAATATATCATGCTGGAGTTGCAGAATCTTTGTCTCATTCTTCGCCTGAGAGTATGTGGCCGCCAGAATGTCCCACACGTCTTTGGCCGTGGGCTGATGTAGAATGTCATTGGCAATCTCGATCGCCAACGTGCCAGATAACCAAACTTTGGCGTATGCGTCATCGGCCTCCCAAGAGGCATTGGCTCCAGTCTTCTCAGCAGGCTCTGTTTCGGTAGGAATGTGCTTCTTACCCGTTGACTTCATCATACTCATGAACTGCATCGCCCACAGTTCATAATTTGTACCATCCATCTTAACAATAGGCGCGGGACCACGAAAGGCGCCCATAGATGGAATATCCGCCTTGCTTTCTGACATACTGAAAATCGAAGACTGGAGCGATTGACTGAAGATAAGGTTTGTCTACACAGACATAGATGGGTTTAGTTGCGTGTGTAGACTTCAAGCAACTAAACCCCTGTAGTAGACGGTTTGCGCTAGGGCTCTAAGATGCCTGATGGATCACGCTAGCACAAACGCGCGCGGGTGCGCACAGGGAGCACAGGTACGCGAGGGAGCGCACGAGCGCTCAGTTGCGCGACGCGAGGGCTAGCGCACAGTCGCGCGCTGGTGCTGGTGCGGAGGCACGCAGTTGCTGGTGCGCAATCGTGCGCAGGTGCTGGTGCGGAGGCACGCGAAGGACGAGCGCGCAAGGGCTAGCGCGCGATCGTAAGGCACTCACGCGCGGCGGAGGCGCGAGTATGCCCCGGCGACGGCGGTGAGAGTGAGAGAGAGGCATGCGGGTGGGGTAGGGATAGGGTTAGGGTTTCGAGAACTCCGGTCTAGGACCGTCGCTCTGATACCATGTTGGGAAAAATGAAAGAGTTGTTTATTCCGTCAGCCCTAGGCTCTCTTATATAGGAGAGTAGCCTATGGGTAAATTACATAAAGCATACGGCTGAAAATAAAAATAACAGAAAGGTACAAAGGAAACTAATATATATGTTAACATAAATGAATAAAGAAATGAAGAACATGGGATTTTAATGGGGAACCAAGATCATCCCTGACATCCTTCTTCTTAGTAGTATAGACCCGAACCGAAGCGCCCTTTCCGGCAGGGCCCTGATCAGATCGCCAGGAGGAATCTTTGATTCATGGCCGAAGATCAAGGCACAGATCGGTCCGATCTGCCAAGGGACTGCCCTAATATATAGTTGGGCTGACGAGCGCGTCGAACCTCGATTGCGCTTTCTTCTTTTTATTTTGGACCGAGGGCGGAGGACGAATTGTTAGGGATTCTGCTGGAACTGCACCTTGAGGGGGATGAAACCACGGTTCAAAGGGATGGTTGTGTCTATTGCACTTTCTCATTTGATACAAGAGGTCTAGGACTTCTTATATAGCCTCCACAAACTCTCCAAGTCCCACTACTTGTAGATGTGGGACTAAACACTGGATGTGGTAAATGGATCCTAGAGTGATCCATTTACCCATCTACATGATAAGTGATGCATAACACATATACTCCAGCATGTACGATTTGGATTTTTTTCCTGTTGTGGTCACTTTTCTGACACAAATCACATTTGTTTATACTTGGTGGAGCATGACTACTATGACGACCATTCTGACCAAGTTAACGACAAGTCCCACATTTCTGCTAGATGAGATCCTCACCGATATCCATGTCATTGTGAATCCTCTTTGATTTGGGTCGACCCTTGGATCGTATTTTTGCTGGATCTGGAATTATTTTCTCCGTTGTGAATTTTGACCATGTTTTCCTATCATCAATGCGGTAGAAGACATCTTCGTAGATGTGAAGTTGACACTGCCATGTGTACTACAGGCCCATATATTTGTCCACATCAATATTTAGATGTGCTAAAACAATGCATGGGAGCACGGGATTTTGTGAACTTGCCACTTCTGACAAGTGCGAGACAAGTCACTGATTAAAACTAAATGTTTCCTTCTACCCTTTAGGCCAAACTGTGCCATCTGTTGCCTTGTGATCACCTCATATAAATGTAAAGGAGCACCCTTGCGGTGACTATTGGTCATATCCATCTACCTCTTTAACATGTCAATAGCGTATTTGGTGAATCGATCACCACGAGCCAAATGAGACAATATCTCGCTATGACGACCGTAGAAATATTGAATGCAGTTGTAGTATGTCTTCTGAACCAATGTTGTAACTGGGAGAGATCTTGCATCTTTTTAATACCGCGTTATAACTTTCGGAGAAGTTAGATGTCATGTACCCGAAACGGTGGCCATCATCAGAAATCAAAGTCCATTGATCTTTGGACAAGTGTGTATATCAAACCAATACAATGCATTCACATTCATCTCTTTCAACTTGTCCAGGAAAGCGATCCACTTTCTCTGTGAATAAACCTTCCCATTCCTCACTAACAGGCTCTTCATTGCCTGATTTTTCATAAACATCATTGAAGTTACTAGCAATGTGACGTGGGCAGAAACATCAATACACGTAAGGCGGTTAAAACTGCACTTATTGGTGGCGCATGGCAGAACGAATTCCAGGTGTGCGATCCGATATGGCACAAATTGGACCAATACGGTCCCCGAAAATATGAAGCCGAACTCTCTCCAAAAATCAAGTCCAACTATCTTCATCCTCTTCATTTACGAAAGCAAATGCAAGAGGCACGATGTGGTTTGTTGCGTCGACGTCACATGTAATGAGCATCTTCTACTTGTACCTACCATATATATGAGTACCATCGACGCTAATATAGCGGGCCTACAATGTCTCCATGCACTGATACATGGACCAAATGTCCAGAATGCCCATATGAAAATCTCGTACCCATCAACTGAAATGCCATGGAGATAGGTCACGGTACCTGGGATTGATCTCTCCAACGCACGAAACAAATACGGTAATTTGTTGTATGATTCGGCCCAATCACCGTGTACTATCTCTATTCCCTTTCTCCCAGCATCTCATACCCTCCTACGACTCACCGTGTACACGTACTCATCAGAAATAGATTGTTGCACGTATGAAACCTCCACATTTGGATCTTGATTTGATTCAAAAAATTATGTGCCATGAAGTTGCAATCAAGCTGAGGGTGATCATGGTTTGTTGCACGATGCAAGCAAGTATGTGGTGCATCTAATTTAGATATCATAAAAAGGCCATCAAGTGGGTGGCGATGTCCACGCAACCGCCACAGACATCCCTTGCTCCTCTCGTTGCAATAAATAACCCACACATGGTCAGATTCATGCACCTCAAAGTTGTAGAAATGGTTAATGTGAACCAATTTAACTGAATAAATGTAGTCTTCTTTCAAGTTGAAGTTCATCTCACTGCTTAACTTGTCTAAAATAGCCAATCCATCATAAATATCCATCACGTCGTCACCATTTCGGATGTAACCCTTGTGTGTTATGAAAAGAATGACATATTCAACATGCACCGTTTGGTTCTCATCATTCAGTAGTTCACCATCATCATTTTCCATTTCATTATCAGTGTTCTGTGAGGTATCCTCCATCATACGATCAATCTCAGGATCGTGATCCTCCCCTATGGTGGAGATGGGGTCATCCAGGCTGGGTCCTAAAGATTGGGGCAAATATACTGATGTTGTCATCTCCACGTGAGTTGTAGATACATGAGGAGGTTCATGGGGCTTGACAGAAGTGGGTCTTGGCACACTGGGTATATGAAACACGGAATGCGTTCTTGAGATCGTAGCCGTAGATTGGCTTATCAATGTACGATCTCATGTGCATACGATGTTAGTAAAAAAAGTTGGTTGGTATGAGCCTCCCATTATCTCAGCATACTTCAAAATATCGTCAATGTCACCATCATACTCGACATCAGCCAAAAATGTGTCATTGTTCTCCAACATTTTGTGAAATAAATGAAGTTCTATACCATTGGTTATGTCGACACAAAACGAGGTTGCAATTATATCGACTAATCCATTAAAGGTTAAACCCATCTCGATTCTTATGGGTTACACCTGACCTCCTCGTATCTGACTTCTTTATTATCCTTAACTATCCTCCCGCCAACATGACACAAGTACATTACTTACATGACCTCGACTCTCTTCAAAAAAGGAGAACAATTAACATTACACATGAAGAATACAACACACATAACAATAAACACTGCCGTGTGATACACAGAAAACAAAAATAAAAAAATTATCGTTGTAAACATATGTGATTAGGGTATACTCACTGTGGAGGAAGACAACAAGCCAATGGATGAGGATCCTCCCACGGGAGCAGTCATAGCAAAGGGCGACGATGGAGGAGATGGTCGGAACGACAAAGGCCACGGTTTCGATCATCGGTTCCGAGGAGGCGAAGGAGCTATAGCAGGAGCTGGAGGGGAGGGGGCAACGGGGCAACTCGAACCTGGAGCAGGGCTTTCTGTTCGTGTGGGGCGAGGGGAAGGGTCATGGTTGGGGCTATATTCAAGCCCTAGCTGTGACTTCGGGTCAAGGCTTCCTTTGATGGGAGCCGTGAGTTCAAACCACGGTTCCTGTAGAGATATTTCTAGTATTTATGTACTCATGTGTCATGCTTCTTTTAGTTGTTCTATCTTATGTAATTTACCCATAGGCTTCCTTTATATAAGAGAGCCTAGGGTTCCCTGGAATAAACAAGTTCTCATTTTTCATTTCCACCAACATGGTATCATAACCTCCACCCTAAACCTTAGCCGCTCCTCTCATCCCCGTTGCTCACCCCCTCCTCGTCGCCTCTCACCCCCGCTGCCCACCACCTCCATGTCGCCCACCCTCTCCCCGCTTATTCCCGTCGCCCCTCCTCGTGGGCGCCGCAGCCCCCCCCCCCCCTCTCACTGCGCGACACCTAAGCACGCTCGCCACCCCCCCTTCCGTCCCCATTCATCCCGCTGCCCCTTTCCTCCACTCGGCGTGGACTGCATCTCGTTCTCCTCCTGGGTTTGAGCGCATAAGTCTATATATGCACTCATATCCCTACATATTTATGTAGACGATTCTTCATTGGTCTACAAATCCTAATTCTTCATCTCCGGCAACTATGTCAGAAAACAAGGTCGATATGCCCTCCATTGGCGCCTTCAAAGGTCTAGCGCCGATAGTCAAGATGGATGGGATGAATTACGAGCTTTGGGCAATGCAGTTCATGAGCCTCATGAAGTCCAACGGTAAGAAGCATATTCTTACCGAAGATGAGCCGGCGGAGAAGACGGGGATTTACGCCTCATGGGAGGCTGATGATTCATATACCAAGGTCTGGCTTTCTGGCACTCTGACAACGGAGATTGCAAATGATATCCTACACCAGCCCACAGCTAAGGCCATGTGGGATATTCTTGCAGCGACGTACTCACAGATGAGGAACGAGACCAAGATCCTCCAACTTCAGCATGGCATCTTTACGGTCAAACAGAATGGTCGGCCGTTGCATTCGTTGTATACATCCCTACGAGGGATGTTTGAGAAGCTTTACAGTATCATTCCCCTGACGGCGACCCCTGAGCAACAGAAGATGTTCCAGAATGCTACAATGGGGGGGCCTTACTAGTGGCACTAGACCCGGAGTATGATGCGGCTCGCTCGCCGATACTGGCAGATGCTATTATTCCTCCAGTGGAGGAAGTGTATCGACGACTCAGCAGAATCTCGGTTTCTTCTTCAGCATCTACGCCACCTCCTTCAGCGATGGCTGCTTCCCGAGGCAGAGGTGCCTCCTCCTCTTTTCGTAGCCGTGGACCTCGTGGTCGAGGTGGCCGATTCCGTCAGCCATGCACCTTCTGTCATCGCCCGGGTCATGCGAAAGATACATGCTATTCTAAGCATGGTTTTATAGCATCTGCCCATGTAGCCGAGCATGTTGTGCCTACATCGCCATCCACTTCAGACCAGTGGTTTGAGGATCTTATCACCAGACTATGGGATATCATGCCTCCTGCCACTACTGACTCGCCAAGGGGTCACTCAGACATCGCAGCTTCAGCCTCTGCCAGCACATCAGCCACGGCAAGCATATCAGGTAGCATTTATGCCTTTACATCATGCCACAGTTCTGAAGTATCGGAATGGATCATGGACTCCGGTGCGACACATCATCTCTGTCGAGACAGAGATAAGTTTACATCCTACAGGGAGGTTTCTTTAGGGAGATAAGTAACATCATTGGATGGGAGGAGATCAGTTTGACACCCTCCATTCGCTTGTTGAATGTTTTGCATGCTCCAGATTTCTCAATGAACTTACTTTCTATTATACAGCTTACAAAGGATTTGCATTGTCGCGCTATCTTACCCATCTTCTCTTTTTTTTAGGACATTCTAACGGGCATGGTGATTGGTTGTGGCTGTGAGCGGGATGGTCTTTATCGGTTGGTTCGCACCTCCTATGCTGGTGTCTCATCTCAGTCCAGTGGATATGCTTCTCCCTTTACCTAGCATATGCGTTTTGGTCATCTTCCTCTTCAGAAGCTGTCATATCTTGCCCCAGATTTCACCAAAGTCTTCTTTTCAGTGTGAAGCCTGTCAGTTGGGAAAGCATCACAGGTCTACTTTCCCTAGTCATGAGTCTAGGAGCAGTCGTTCCCCTTTTGAGTTGTTGGATGTTGACATTTGCGTTCTGAGTCGTGAACCTGATCACCAGGGACACAGATTTTACCTAGTGGTCGTTAATGATTTCTCTAGATTGTCTTGGGTCTTTTTATTGAAGCGGGGGATGTAATCAAAAATCTTATCAATGAAGTTCAGAATGTTTTTTCTTCTAATGTGAAGATTGTACGCACAGATAATGCCTTAAAATTTTGCACTCGTGCTCTTTCCCATTTCTTCTTGTCTCGTGGCATTATTCATCAAACAACTTGTGCATACACGTCTCAACAGAACGGTGTTTCAGAGAGATAACATCGTCATCTTCTTGATGTGGCTCGGACTTTACTCATTCATAGTTGTGCTCCTTTGTTTTTTTGGGTTGATGTTGTTCTTATGACAAGTTATCTGATCAATCGTATGCCATCTTCTGTGTTGGGTAAGAAAGTTCCTCTCTCCGTTGTCTTTCCTGACAGGGAATTGTTCTCACTAACTCCTCGTGTTTTTGGTTTCGTTGCCTTTGTCCATCACCTCACTCCAGGGATTGACAAGCTCTCACCTAGGGATGTCAAGTGTGTGTTGCTGGGGTACTCTCGTACTCAAAAGGGCTACCGATGTTATGATCTTGTGAGTAACAGATATTATGTCAGTGTTGATGTCACCTTCTTTGAAAATGTCATGTATTTCTCACCTAGAGGTGAGAGGATGACTCCTTCCACTACTGATGATGATATTTATGTGCCACCTCCTCCTGTACGTCAGCCTGATCACATACCTACTCATGTTTTGCCATCACTGTCACCACCATCACCACCACCACCACTACCTCCATAACCACCAGTCCCACTTTTACCGAAATTTTATACTCGTCGTCCGAATCCTGCTCATGGAGGCCGTCATTCATCCACCACGCCCCAGGTATGTCCAGGTGATATTAGTAATGATGAGACTGACAATGCACAAGTGCAGGACAATGATGTACATGTGGACACTGCCGATGATTTGGATGTACTTATTGTCTTTAGGAAGTCCAAGCGGACGTGTGCGTCTTATCCACTTGCTTCACAGGTTTCATTCCATCGACTCACTGGTATGTTTCAGAGGTTTGCTATTGCCTTATCTACCGTGGAGATACCACGAAACTATCAGGATGCCTTGAAACTTGAAAGACAGCAGTTGGCGGTTAGCCATGGTAGAGGAAATGGTTGCCTTGCGATCTCGCGGTACATGGAGCTTGGTTGCTGCTCCCCTAGGAGCTTCAGTGGTCAGTTGTAAATGGGTCTTTACTGTCAAATATAATGCAGATGGCAGCCTTGATCGCTACAAAGCAAGACTAGTGGTCTGTGGATTCACTCAGACCTATGGCGTGGATTATATGGACGTTTTTTCTCCGGTGGCACGTCATTCAACTCTACGTATTCTTTTGTCAGTCGTAGTGGTACGTGATTGGTCCTTGTTCTAGCTTGATGCTAATACCTTTTTATATGGAGATCTGCAGGAAGAAGTCTACATGCAGTAGCCTTCGGGGTTTGCTGCTGAGGGGGAGTGTCAGATGGTGTGTAGACTTCACAAGACTATATACGGTCTTAAACAAAGTCCGCAGGCATGTTTTCAGAAGCTTTCAGATCTCATCCAGAAGCAAGGGTTCATAAGATCAAATGTTGACCACTCTTTGATTGTCCAGAAGACTCCAAGAGGTACTATTGTTATTATGGTATATGTTGATGATATACTTGTTACGGGAGATGACATGCAGGGGATAAAGATGGCAAAAGCATTTTTAGGCCATCAGTTTGTGACTAAAGATCTTGGTACTCTACGATACTTTCTGGGATTGGAGTTTGCGAGGAATGCGCAGGGTCTTGTGATGACCCAAAGGAAATATATTACAGATATGCTTGTTGAGACAGATATGATCGGGTGTCGACCCTCCACTACTCCCATGGATCCTAGTATGAAGCTATATGGAGATGATACAGAGGAAGGTTACAAAAGAAGATATAGAGAAATGGCGGGAAAACTTCTCTATATTACTATCACCAGACCTGACATTGCGTTTGCAGTTAGTCGGGTGAGTCAGTTAATGGAACAGCCCAGACAGATACACATGGATGTTGTATATATGATACTAAGATATCTAAAGTCGTCTCTGGGTGCAGGATTGTTGTTCAGGAAAGAAACAAATCTTTCTATCTCTGCATGTGTTGATGCGGATTATGCAGGATGTCCTAGAGACTGGAAATCTACCTCTGATTTTGCAGTATTTGTTGGCTAGTTCCTTAGTTTCTTGGAAAAGCAAGAAACAGACAATGGTAACTAGATCTAGTGTTGAATCTGAGTACAGAGCCATGGCACAGGTAAGTACGGAGATGATGTGGGTTCGAGCCGTATTAGCATATTTGCGTATAGATGTACCAATACCCATGCAGTTACAATGTGACAATCAAGCAACATTATTTATTGCTAATAATCCTGCATTTCATGAAAGGACGAAGCATGTTGAGGTAGACTGCCACTATACCAGGGATATGATTCAGAAGGGGTTGATTTCTACTTCCCATGTTAGTTCAGGAGAGCAGACGACAGATATTTTTACTAAGTCGTTGCTCAGGGGGCCGTTTCAGAAATGTTCTTCCAAGCTGAGCATGATTGACATCTATGCTCCATCTTAAGAGGGAGTGTAGAGATATTTCTAGTATTTATGTACTCATGTGTCATGCTTCTTTTAGTTGTTCCATCTTATGTAATTTACCCATAGGCTTCCTCTATATAAGAGAGCCTAGGGTTCCCTGGAATAAACAAGTTCTTATTTTTCATTTCCACCAACAGTTCCCTTCCAAAGGAGTCGTGACTTAAGGTCATGGCTTCGTTGTGGTACTTAACAAAATATATGTTCACCCGGGGGTCACGTGGAATAACTTTCCACGAGAACTCCCAAGCTAATTTTCCTCTACTTTACAGAATGCTAGTTTCATTTGCTATCTTGCCAGAACCATTTGGCATCATGTTCCTACCTTTTATTTCTCTTGCACTCTATAAGGAAATCTTGAACGTTTGAAATGAATGTATGCCGCTACTTTGACGATATTGTTTTTTATGAAATTGATTAACATGTTGAAAAAGCTGAACAGGATTCCCAAAATTAGAAATTTTTCTAATGCTATTTTCTCCTCAATCTGTTTTTCTAGGAACTCCAAGAACTGCACTCTGCGCTGGAAGAAGCAAAGGCTGACATAGTGGGTCTTTGGGCATTGAAGTTTCTTATTGACCAGGTTAGTTGATTGCAATTGAAAGTTTCTTGGATATTGCAATTTAGATAAAAGCTGTATGATTGGGGATGTATTGCAGTCACGTGGTTAGTTGTGAGGTGTAGTCAAATGTAATATTAAGTTATAATGAACTTTCAGAAGCTATTTACTGATTTAAAACTTACCTCAATAGCCCTAAACTAGAAAAAATCATCATATCCATGTTAGAAATTGCATGGAGCAATTGCATCTTTATAGAACTGTCTCATTTATATTCTTTTGTCAAGAATTATAGCAAGATACTCTTGATTTGTCAGTCTTTACGTTGTTACCTAGACCAAAGTGACCTAGACCAAAGAAATGCTGAGGTTTTCAGCTAAATGAGATTTTTCTGGAAGACAAGATGGAAGAAGTGATATGGAGACGGAGATATAGGCAGAAGTGCTGAGGGAAGGTGATGCGAACACGAGTTTTTTTCACACTATGGTCAGTGGGAGAAGGTGTAAAATTTTGATGCACTCGGTCACCGTTGGTGGGGAGGTGTTTGAGGGGGACAAGGACATGGGGGTGGCGTTGTGGCCACATTTTCTGGTTTTCAGTAGGCGACACACGTTCAGGATGGGGATGGCATGGAAGAGGCATCGCGCTATCCAATTCGGAGGCAGGCTCATTGGTGAGGGATTTTACTGAAGCTGAGACCAAGCATGCACTTTTTCATCTCAATGTCGATGGGGCATCGGGCCCGGACGGGTTTCTAGTGGTGTTCATTATGGAGTTCCGGGATGTGGTCAAGCAGGACGTGATGGGGGTTTTGGAGGAATTATGTGGAGGGAACATGGGATTTGACTGGTTAAACAAGGCTCTTCTCTTTCTGCTGCCGAAGAAGGGTATCTCGAGTAGGGTAGAGGACTATAGGCCAATCACGTTGTCCAATGCTCTATATCTCATATCTCCAAGATCCTGGCTAACCATTTATGGGGGGGTGCTGCATGGGATCATTTCGCCAGAACATGCAACGTTTGTGCCGGGGAGAGCCATGGTGAATGTAATAGTGTTGGCAATAGAAATGGTGTCGGATTGGAGACGTAGCAGGGCCAAGGGGGTGTTGTGGAAGGTCGATTTTTCCAAAGCATACGATTGTGTGGATTGGAGGTTCTTGTGGGCTTTGCTGGAGAAGAGAGGTTTCGTAGGGTTATAGATTGCTTAGATCAAACAATGTGTCATGGCTGCTTCCCATGTCGTGCTGGTCAATGGGAGACCGAAGGGAGGTTTCTTTCAGCCTCAAAGAGGTATCAGGTAGGGGTATCTGTTGGTTTCTCTTCTCTTTGTGATTGTGGTTGACGCATTGGCGGTGATGATAATGTTGGAGATAAATGAGGACCAGTGCGTTGGATATAGGAAGACGTTAGTCGTACCATTGTTGCAATTTGCGGATGATACAATGTTATTCCTGGGGGCGGATGCGGAGAGAATGCATCGTGCATCAAGTATTATGGATATTGTTGGAGTTTATGTGTCACTTGTTTAGATGAGTAAATGGATCTCTCTAGGATCCATTTACCACATCCGGTGTTTAGTCCCACATCTACCTCTGGTGGGACTTGGAGGGTATGTGGAGGTTATATAAGAAGCCTCAGGTCCTATGTATCAGATGAGAAAGTTCAATAAAACAATCAGACCTTTGAAGCGTTCTCCCGTGGTTTCATCCCACTCCTTAGGGAATAAGGTTCCACGTAAAATCCCGATGGTCCTTCAATGTTTAATTTTTATCTCTAATTTGCTTTGGCATTCTTTTTTCCTAACATGGTATCAGAGCAAGTCATGCTTGGGATTTTTTATCGGAAAATTCTAGGATTCTATTATGAACCCCAATCCGGGTGGCGCAGCAACCATTGAAGATCAACCTCCCATGGATATCGAAGATCTCGCTTCTATCCAGGTGCACCACCTCTTGTCGTTGCCTCTTCTCGCGCAGTGCAGGCGCCAAGCTCCTCCTCGCACCCCATCCTTCAAGCCTCCAGGCGCACATCCCCAAGCTACGCAGGCTCATCGCAATCTCCAGGCGCAGGTTCCCACCGCCTCAATGGCTCCAACCTCCAGGCGGAGGTCTCATGACCTCCCACACTCCATCTCTCGGCAGCGACAATCGAGCTAGACACCACCGCACATCTTCTCCAGGCTGTGGCACCGCAAGAAACGGCAGGTGGCGCCGCCCTCTGCTCCTTCGCACAGGCCTCTCTCCATATCCAGCCGCCCTCAACTCCAGCATGAGGAGCTCCATGGTGGAGCCGCCTCTTCCAGGCATAGCTCCATCTTCAGTGGTGGTGCAGCAGCCCCGACGCGATGATCCTTTGAGCGGAGCCCCATCGAGCTCCAGTTGGCAGCAAGTGTGACCCCAGTTCTCGGGCATCTACAACAACGACCCCAGGCGGATCCCCAAATTCCCATCATGCCTTCCTCTCTAAAACCCTCACACGAGGGCACCATCGACGGTGAGAGATCAAGCCCCATCGGGAGCGGTTTGTTTTTTAAGCGAAGGTTCCCAACTGGGAACCCTAAATAAAGAGCCCAAGTGGGTTGCTTTATTAAAAAAATATTTTTGCTTGTTGGCCCCAATGAGCGCAGCTAAGTTGTTTCAAAAGAGAGAGAAGGGCCAAAAAAGGGGGGCAGTTTGTAAGCCCTATTTGGGTTGCTAGCATTCCTGACCCATGTGGGTCATCAATTGAATATATATATATATATTAGGAGAAACTTCAAATGAGGCGGGGTCTCACCATATATATGGTGAGCCTCCCTCAATTTAGGCATCTTTCCAATATATTTTACAATTTCTTATTTCACACATATCACAATAAATATTAACACAACATGTATAGTGAAATAAAATTACAAAAATATTATTATAATGGATGGAAATGAGGTGCACCTCATTGGAAGTATTTCCTATATATATATATATAAAGGAGAGGAAGAAGAGTAGAGAAGAGATGCAATTCCTTATGCCATGTGGGCTAGGGTTTTCATGTGGTTTCATAGGGACTCCAGAGTGGAGATCTCATTCTCTGAGCCAGTATGGGAGAGATCCAGTTCTCCAACGAGGATACTTTTCATACTCCATTCTCCAACGACCGTGGGCTTCGATGAGGATGTCTCCGCAGCTTTTTTTAGTTCGGTCCTTTCAGAGATGGAGCAGTTGTCCACATGATGTGACGGGCCAGAGTTCTCCACGTGGAGACTCCTTTTCAGTTGTAGTGACTCTGACAGGCGCAGTACGAAGCACATGCTCTCCGACGAGGAGATTCAGTTATGCTCGCACTCCAGTCGTTTGTTCCTCCTCACATGCACGGCATGAGAAGCAACGCCCTCAACAACAGACGATAGTTGTGTTTGTGTTGAGTTGATATCGTCTGTAGTATCTTGTATGGTGAGTTTGAGATTTCTTTCTGTTTGTCCAAGCTGAGCATTGCATGCTCCAGCTTGAGGGGGAGTGTCGGAGTATATGCGTCACTTGTGTAGATTGGTAAATGGATCCCTCCAGGATCCACTACCACATCCAATGTTTAGTCCCATATCTACTAGTGGTGGGATTTGGAGGGTTTGTGGAGGCTATATAAGAAGCCCCAGACCCCTGTATCAGATGAGAAAGTTCAGTAGAACAATCGACCTTTTGAGGCGTTCTCCCGTGATTTAATCCTGCTCCTTAGGGAGTAGGGTTCCCCGTAAAATCACGGTGTTCCTTCAATGTTTAATCATTATCTCTGATTTACTTCCACATTCTTATTTTCTAATAGATATTTTTGGAGATATGTCCATATTTCATATCAATAGAGAGAAATCGGTGGCGGTTCCCTTTGGCTTCATGAGCAAGAACTGTAGACTGCGATCGTGATTTTGGGTTGCCCCACCACTACATTGTCGATTACGTACTTAGGCCTCCCCTTGGTGATGAGTAAGCTGAAGTCTCAACAATAGAGGCCTTTGTTGGAGAGGTTGGAGGGGAAGTTGGCGGGTTGGAAGGCTAAGATGCTTTCAAAGGAGGGCAAGGAAGTTGATTCTGCTTAAGCATGTTCTTTCGTCCATCCCATTTTTTTCTGCTCCACGAGGTTGCTGCCTGCAAGGGTACGTGCAGAGATTGAAGCCATGATGTGATAGGCAGGTCAGGAGGGGATTCCACCTGGTAGATTGGGCAAGATGACATGTCCTAAGAAGAAGGGAGGGTTGCTTTTATAACAAAATGGGTGGTACACATTTAGGGAAAATCGGAGGACATGGTGTCTCAGTTGTTGAGGAAGATATACAATATACCAGTGTCGTTGAGGGTACTTTGGGACGTCTATTGTCCTCGTTATGGACAGAGATCACCGAAATCATTTCAGAGTTGGCAACCAAGTTGAGACGTGTGCTTTGCGGTGGAGTTGGGTTTTGATTTTGGGTGGACGATTGTATTGGGGACAGGGTGTTGGAGATCGTTTGGCAGAGAGATGCTTGTGTAGCAGGTTTGGGACCGAGGTACATGGTCCCTGACGTTCTCTTCGACGCTGTCGGATCATAGGGTGGAGGATTTCATGGTGATGCAGGCAGAGCTGGCACAGGTTGAGGGATCGACAACCGACAGGGACCATTTTTAATGGGGTGATGGGAGGTTTACAGTGAAAGAAACTTATAGATTTTTTGTGGAGGACGGGAATGTGAGACAGGACAAGGTAGGCATTGTCATGGGGATGATATGGAGAAGTAAAATGCCTAACCGAGTTAAGGTTTTTATGTGGTTGTTCAGGGATGGTAGGATTCTCACCAAAGACCGCCGTGGGCAATTGCTTGGTGTGGAGGATTTTACTTGTGACAGACGGGGGGAGGGCTGGAAGATATGGATCATTTGTTTTTATCTTGCCCTCTCTCAGTTCAGGTGTGGAATAGAGCTAACATCACGTGGCTTACCAGCCAGGAGTGTCCCACTTTTTGGAGGATTGTTAGATCGGTGTGCAGGAATGGTCATGAAGACAGCTCATATCCATCTGTATTAGTTTGGGCGATTTGGTGTGCCGGAAACTTGGTCATTGGTGTGTGTGTGTGGGGGGGGGGGGTTACATTGAAAACGTCATTGAACATTGTAGGCCATTGTGTATGGCATGGAAATTTTGATATGAAGTGATTCCCAACACTGTATTTCCTGTAAATTTTCTTTATTTTTATATAAATATATGTGGAGTTGGATCCCTGCTTGGGACTCCATGAAATGCTTAGAAATTGTTTATCACATTCTGATGTTTCCAAGATCTAATCTGTTTGTAAGCTTACAGAAGTCAATACTCTTCCCAGTGGAATGGTTGAAGGAAAATACAGAGGCTCTGATGTTTTATTTCTTTTTCTTGCATGACATCTATTATCTCAGATTGTGACAAATTACACAGAGCAGTCTCTTTTTTTCCTGGATGCACTGTTATTTAGCTAGGAGAGTGACCAGATAGATGGACTTGCGAAAGGGCTGGATAAAGCAACCTGATACCAGGGCTTGCACCTGCATGTATCCAAAGAAAAACATCTATCTTCTTTTTCTGGGAAAACAAATGTGACATCGAGAAGATGCCCACCCATAAATTTCTATGTATTCGCAATATAAAAACAGTAGTTACAAAGACTGAAGGAAAGCACCTATCCATATATCCATATTTCATAATCTCTTGCCATTGAGCTCTATAATATTAACTGACTGGTTTCATTACCATAAATTAGAAGTGACAAGTAATTTGAAACATTTGTGTATATTAAAAACCATAATAGATGCTATGGCTGGTTTAAAAGTGGAACGTCTATTTGATCAGTAACGACTGGTTAAAATATAACCACTAGGTGCTTTTTTCTGAATTCAAGCATATTTTCAAGATTTCTGAATTGTTACCTTGCCTTTCCTATTTTCAACTTGATTATATTTTGTGGAAAATCTGTACTAGAGAGAAGTGCCAATATGGCATTCTGCTTGAGCATTTTTCCACAGTTCATGCATTAGATAAAATACAACACAGTTTCCTGCGTGTTTCCTTTCTATCTCCAGCACTCAAAAGGTATTGCACTCAAATGGTGTCTAAATATTTAGCAAATTTACCAGTGATTTTTTTCTTGGCATTTTCACTCACCTATTGGTAATCTCTAATTTCATAATATGTCTACTTTAAACTGATTAGTTTCCTTTGAAGATTAAAATAATCTCTATTAAATCAACCTAAATGACTTAAAGGGCAATGATGACTAGTTTTCTTTCTCTACTTTATCAGAATCTGCTTCCCCCGGGCCTCCAAAAATCTATGTACGTCTCCTTCCTAGCTGGCTGTTTTCGATCTATACGTTTTGGACTGGAGGAAGCTCATGGGTAATTATACTGTTCAATACCCACCTTCAACTGCATTTCGTTCAGAATTATGTCTTTTAATTGGGGAGCATATGATCATTATTATTGGCTAATTTATTCAAAGCAGAAAAGGTCAAGCTTTGCAATTTAATTGGTTGTTTGAGAAGGGCGCTTTCCTTGTTAATGGAGATGGAACATTTTCTGTTGATTTTGAGAAGGTACACCTATCTTAAAGTTTTCCTCTTGGGTGCATTTATAAGCCTTTGTAATCAGAAATTCTAACCTTTGTTCCTTCCCACTGCTTATGAAAAAGGTTGAGGAAGCTGTTTTGAGTTTAAGCCAAGAGATCCTGTTAATACAGGCAAAAGGTGACAAAGCTGCTGCAAAGTCTCTCCTTGAGCATTATTCCCAATTGACACTACCGTTGCGAACTGCATTGGATAAGTTGGAAAAGGTCCATGTGTCATTCTCTTCCTCCCTTAAAACAAAGAAAATTAGAATATGAGTAGCCAAAGTGTAATTGCCATGGAATCTAGTTCAGCTCATTTATTTTTGTCTACAAGTTGCTAACCTTGCAAGTGATGTTTATAGAGCCATTGGTTTTGTCGAAATATGTAAAACTTGAACATTATTAAGTATAAGAACAACGTACAATTTACATGGTCCGTAATGGTCCCGAAAGACTGTCCTATTGTTGGACATGCGAGCCGACGATGCAATAAATGTTATTGCAAAATTTATTCCCTGATCTGAAATGAAGAATAATTAATTTGCATTATAGGTCCCTTAGTATAAATAGGGTTATGTACCATGGCCATCTTAATGATCATACAGTTGTTGATTCAAATGTTGAATTATAGAGGTCGGTGCTTGGGTGATATCTAAAAAGTTAGATTGAGGACTCATCAAGCATCGTCTAGTGATTGTTAAGTGAGGATCTCCAGCCTGAAAAGGAGATGGAAATCCTTTCTCTAAGGGTGTGTTTGGTTGTTGGGTTACCCCGAGGTAAACTGGTGGAGGGTAACCCGTTTTTGTGTTTTGGTGTTTGGATAGAGGGTTTTGTGTTGAGTGGGTTTGTCATGGTGTGATTGTATTGGAGTTTGAAAAAGTGAGTAGTTATTGTGATGTGATTGTATTGAAGTTTGGAAAAGTGAGTAGAAGTTGAATAGGTTATAAATTTTAAATGATATTATGATATAATATATTATTTTTTAATGGAATGGATGAAGAGAAATGGTTTATATAATGTATTAAAAAATAAAGGAAGAGTGGACCCCATAAATGAGAGAAAGGGTGGGTTTTTGGGGGGTAAACCCCCCAAAAGCAGTGTTAACCCTCAATCCAAACACGATCTAAAGGTTGATATCTGACCGACCTCTTGATGCATGTCATCTGCATAGGAATAGAGATTCAGAGGTGTTAGGTAAGTTAGGTTAAAGAGTTAACTTAACGAAATTGAGATAACCAAAACCTATGTCATATACTGTCACGATATAGGCACACAACCTCTGACCGGAGATAGATGTGTTACTATATGTTTGAGTATGTACATTTGACAGACTAATAGATTGATGACCTAATCAAGGTCTATACACCGACACGCTGGTGTGCATACAAGGGCATATGAATAGTATGATCTCTCAAAGGGATACAGGTTCGACCGGAAGATGTGAGCTCACTCATGAGATATTGGGATCAAATTCCGTGTATGGTCGTCTCGCTTTGGAAGCTTGATAGAATTTGTAGGTTTGATATATGCTTTTGGAAAGTATATGATCAATATATAGGTATGATGTATGCTTTTGGAAAGTGTATGATCGATACCAACTCCCAATAATCGAATGAGATACTTAAAGATAAAACACTGAAGAAGACAGTCTAAAATTGATCTAAAACTTCGGGTTTATTCTAGGTCTTCTAGTATGTAGGATGTACAGGTATTAGGAATCCTTGAGGGTGATGTGATCATAAATGACTGTATAGCCACGATGCTTCCATTCCGAGGGAGTGATGAAATAGGTCTGGATTTTAGTGACTCCTCTCAGTAGATAAGTAATCTAATCTTGGCCCAAATGTTGGACAATGATCTGAATTTGATTTAGATGCAATGAGAAGATTAGATTTACGGCTTTGATTTAATCAAACATCTATGGGAGGTCTCTGAGATCTGGATTTGAGATGTGTTCTCAATATCCAAGTCACTATACGTGGAACGTATAATCGTCATGTCCTTATCTCCAAGTATCCGTGGAGAAAGCGCATTATTCTTGAAAGAGTTGAAGGATAATTTTATTGTTGATAGTATGTCTGAGCATTGAGAAAAAATGATAGTTAAATATAATTTAATTATCATGAATGAATTTGATACATATTATTTAGTCATATGAGGAGAGTTATGTAAGATAATTAAATATGATTTAATTATCAAAGATGTGAATAATGTGAATGTCATTCATATTATCTGGGTACATGAGAATAAAGATCCAAGATAATTAAATATGATTTAATTATCAAAGATATGAATAATAGGGATAGTACTATCCACATTAATCATATATATATATATATTATAAATGTGATTTATAATATATAAGAGAGAGCTATTTGTAAATAATATTTACAAGTTACATGTTGATGTGAATTGGATTCACATTGGACAATTAGTTAAAAATGTAATTTACATTTTATTTTTTATTGTAAATGTGATACACAAATTTCCAATGGCATGATTGAAATTTCACAAATTAATTTAGAATTATTTTTTATGAACTAATTTACAACAAATATTGTTGTAAATAATTAAAGGATTATGTGAGATGTATAATCTCACATAATAGGAATGAGAGGAGCTCTTTCCGTAGAAGGAGGGGGGACGGCCACAAAGTCTAATAAGGGTGATTTTCATGATATGGTCTTTTCTCTTTATCAGGATTTACTGGCGGAACAGTAACTAGCTCAATCAACTACAACCAACTCAACTGTAACCAAGCTCTCATGTAACCAACTCAACTGTAATTCATCTCAACTTTAGACAAACTCATTTGTGACTCAATCCAATATCAAATGTAACTCCTCCAAATCAGATGTAGTCATAGAGGATTCAGATGTATACATGGATGATTCGGATGTAGCATCGCCAAGTCTGCTGGCGAAAAGTAAACAAAACTCAAGTGGTGAGGTAACCTACAAAAGGCCCTTCCGTCTCGCCCTCTAATTGAAAGTGTGGTCCAACAGAGGAAAAGGTCTACTCCAAAACTACGCTCCAAAGATGGGTGAGAAACTTTCCGGAAAAGTCACTCTAAAAGAAAAAACGGCTTGACCAGTACGGACAAACGAGCTCAAAAAACTAAAACTAAGGACCCTCCAGCCTAGGTACTCTAAAGAACAAGGGTCAGCGGAACTGGTCTTTAAAAGAAAACGTGTAGATCCCAGAGAGGTGTAAAAACTGCGAGCGCTCGCGAAAAACCGAGAAAAAGACTGAGATCCTAGACCCGCGCACTAAGCGGCCGCTGCCCTAACTGGGCTTCCTATCTCCCGCCCAGCTGAGGGTCACTGCACCCTCGCACAGTTGGGTGTAAGGATCACTGCGACTGGCACTCATTATTTATCAGTCATCACTGAATCACCGTCACTGACTTGATTTCTCATCCTTTCTTAATTCTTTCTGTGATTGATAGTACGAATCTAGGTTTTTTTGTCAACGATCTTTTTGATATAACTGATTCATCATTGATTTCACTTATTCGTCTACCTCATCCTTTCTTAATCTCTTCTATGGTTGATTTTATTAATCTAGGTATTTTGTCTAGATATTTTGTCACTACCTATCCTTAGTGATATGTATAAATACTTATTATACCCAATCATCAATTTATTGAGGATTTCTATTCATAATGATCTTTAGGAGATCATTTGTTGACTTCAACAGAGAAGAGTATTAATATTTAATATAATCTCTTCAATAAGAACATGAGGTTAAAAGATTTCCTCTGATCTGGATCTAAATTTTATATTGATGTAATGAATCTTCCTTCAAACTACCACATTCTTTCCAAATACATGAATACTATTGTGAATTTATATTAATTTACCAAAAACATACTGTGCATTTATCTATTTATCAATTTCCGCTCCTCTTTTTCCTGAGAGAGAAAAGAACATCTACTAGAGTTCGATACTCATCTTCAAATCAAAAACTACCCTATAAGTAGTTATTCCTAGGTCACGAATGAAAATCTAGAAAAACTTGCTTACGTTAATGGTCTCATTATAACATATATGTAACCTTCCTCAACCCCTCCCTTATTGAGGTAATATATATATATATATATTTATTTATTTATTGGTTGTCAGCTACACAATCCTCCTTTATCTAGGTTTGCAGGACGAAGTCTTTTAAGGAGCAAACGACTTCTTAAGTCTAAAGTTCCCATTTCTATTTTAATGTATCGTCAAACTTAAATTGCAGCCAGTGTAACTTAGAATGTGAAGCAAGGGAAGGATGCAACAACATGTAAGAAGCTCAGTTGCACCATGCACAGAATGGCAACCCATCCCCAAATTACTTAGTGTTTTTGTGTCATATCAGTATGAATTATGTTCTTGACATTTAGGCTAGTCTTTCTTTTGCACAATGAAAGTCAAACAATAAGGTGACATTGTCACAAGTTAAGATACCAAATTAATGTACATTGGCTAACTAACAAAAATCATAATTTTCGAGGAAGTAATAAACTTAGGGAACCTTGGATGGAGTGAGTGGTGATTTAATACTCTTTATTTCCATGTAAAAGATTATTTTAATGTCCTCGGTATTGCGATTTGAGGTGTTGTGAATTTATCTCAGTTGTTGTTATTAGGTAAATTGATATCTTGTTTAGTTTTCATTCATTGATGTCTGGAGTTGATAAATGTTATTTCAGTTGGGTTCTTGTATTTTGTTTTTCTATCTCAGATTTGTTTTAAATCACAATGGTTACTGGGAAATGCGCATATCAAATTGATATGTACACACAATCTAAGGGGTCTATTTATTCCGTCAATTTTGTCTTGCTAGCTCTCTTGTTTGGCAGCTTTTACTATATAGCAGATTATTGAGAACCTTAATTACAAGAGATATATATAGCTCAATGGTGATGAGAGGACAAAGATCATGGAGCGTACTGGAATTGGTTGCTTAGGGATTCATTGGCTGCTAGGATTGACTATCCTGGACAGCCTTAACTAGATTTATTATCAATAGGAAAATAGACTACAATAAAATCTGGACAGACATGTTGATTGGCTGAAACAAGCTAATTGTTTCTCGAATTCCGCTAGATGTTCGAGTTACTACCTGATAGAAAAATAACACATATTTGACTACTATAAACAGTGAATTGTAGGTTCATTGTAAATGTGAGGATTTCTGGATCTTATTGCATGTAAACTTCACATCCTCTTCTAATTTCATGGCAATTTTAAGAGGTTAAAACATGCATGGAAGGTAGCAAGAGGAGAGGAAGAGATTGTACCTTTGATCCTCTAAGTTTGGTTGGTATTTATGTGGCTTCATTTTACATGCAACAATAGCTAAAATACATGCTGGACAACAGCATAAAAACTGAATTAGAGACTCCAACATTGACTTTAATGAAAGTAATGAGAAGAGAGATTTGTACCTTTGAATATCTCCACTTTGGAGATCCAAACTTGCTCGCAACAACCTCTTCTTGACAGGAGCTTCAGTTCATTCGGATCAGGATGTTACACATAGTCTAGTGTCACAACGGTGTTCCTCACCTACTCATGCGTAGGCTCTTTGAGCATTGATGCTTCACTCACTCCTTATGCTCATGCCTGTTTATCATTGTCATTGCCTCTACTTCACGCCAAGCAAGCTCGAATTTCCTCCTTTACAACCATGCACTTACTCTCTTGAATTGGTGCAGATCACCCCATATTGAACTGGCAAGTTCTCACAATCTTATTCTTCAACCTTTTGGGTTATAAAGATGGGCCCATCAATCACATTTATATCACTTGTGTCGACATGCCTTGGATCGTAACCATCTGATTGAGGTTGAAGAACTCCGCACGCACCCTCCAGTCGTACCATACCCCAAAAAATGGGAGTCTCATATAGTGAAAATATGTGTATTCAGGGGTGTAGGGGGAACACCCCACGCCAAAAGTGAAAAATTTTATTAGTGGTTCTATTTGTATGCAAGTATAGGGATATGTTTGTATCATGGATCTGTCTGTAAGGGAGTAGTATATAAACTCCCCTATGGTTAGGGCCCTCTGTATTTTCTTTATTTTTTCTTCTCCACAGTGAAAACCGATTGCTGCCGCCTAAGAACGTAGTCCAGTTATGGGTAAACCTTGTAAATCTGTGTGTTTGTGTCTTGCTTAATTGGTCTTGTTTGTACGTGTTTACTTCTGTGATTGGCAACAAACTAGTATGTGTGCATCGGGTTCATTAGGATCATCAAACATGATGACACCGCACAATCTGAAGATTGAGAAGTTCACATGGAGGAACGAATTCAATTTATGGTTGATCAAGATGTGTGCTCTTCTGAAACAACAGGGCATATGGGCTTTGTTGGATCCGGGGAGAGTGAAGGCACTCGAACCCTCCAAGTTGACGATGTAGGAAGGGAAGTTGTACTCGACGATAATGTTGTGTTTGGCAGATAAGATGATCACGGAAGTCTCTGATGAGAAAATCGTGGTCATCTGTAGTTGAGACTTGAAAGTTTGTATATGATGAAGTCTCTGACCAACATGTTGTTGAAGGAACACATATTCTCTCTTCGCATGCAGGAAGATACATCTCCTAAAGAACATTTAAATCACTTAAATAGATAGATGATGGATTTAAGAAACGTAGAGGCTAAGATTGAAGAGGAGGTTGTTGCATTGATTCTGTTGGTTTCTCTTCTTCTTTCATATGAGAACTTTATTCAATCGTTTATTGTGGGAACAGAATCGATAACCCTAGAGGAAGTCCGCGTGAGTCTGCTTACGTGTGAGCTTCGACGTATGGCTACCGAAAAGCAGGACTCTACAGTTGCAGGTTTGGTTATGACTCATGAAAAGAGACATGCGGTTCTGACTAACATCTACAATTACTGTAGGAACTTGAACATTGGAAGGACTTCCCGAAGAAGAAAGGCAAAGTCGTGGTTGCTGTCGTAGCTCAAAGAGTCGCGGATTTCGAAAATAATCCAGTTCTCACCGTCATAGATTAGAAGATGAATGGTGGCACATGGATTCTTGATTCAGGTTGTTCATATCATAATACTCTCAATGAATATAGGTTCTTCACCTATGAGAAGTTGGATGGTAGAAACATTACTATAAAGAACGGTGCAACATGCAAGATTGTAGGGATCGGCTTTGTGAAAATCAGGATGCATGATGGAGTCGTGAGGGCAATGACAGAAGTACATCATTTTCCTGATTTGAGAAAGAATCTGATATCTCTTGGAGTCTTGTATTCTAAAGGATATATATATTGTGAAATCAGATTCAGAATTGTGGCATATGTGGTTGCACATGAGTCAGATAAGGATGGATATCCTTAGTCTGAAGGATCTCATCGACGATCTCAAGGGATCCAAACTGAAGTTCTGTGAGCATTGTGTGTTCAGAAAACAACACAAAAAGTAATTCAGTAAAGCTATTCATAGGATGAATGAAATGCTCGATTACATCCATGTTGATTGTTGGTCCCATCTTTGGGAGATGCTAGGTATTTTTTGTCTTTTGTTGATGATTACTCTAGGATGGTGTGGGTGTACATGATGAAACGCAAGTGCGAGGCCTTTCAGACCTTCAGGCAGTGGAAGATCTTGGTGGAGAACCATACTTCTAAGAAGTTGAAGCGCCTTCGTACAGATAATGGGCCGGAGTTCTGTCCATCGGAGTTCAATGAGTTCTACTCATCGGAGTTCAATGAGTTTTGCAAGGAGGTTGTTGCGAGACATCATATTGTCAAAGATACGCCACAGTAGATTGGAGTTACAGAACGAGTGAACAAGATGCTTCTGGAGAAAACAAGGTGCATGCTTTCCAATGCTGGACTTAGTAGAGCATTCTAGGTTGAAGATGGAATACAGCTTGTTACTTGGTGAATTGGAGTCCAGCATCCGCTATTGACTGTAAGACACACATGGAGGTATGGTTTATCATGTTGATTATTCTATGTTACGTAATTTTGGTTGTATTGCATACTATCATGTTTGTGAAGGGAAATGTTGGAACCAAGGGTAAAGAAAGGGGTATTTACATGATATGATGCAAGAGTGAAGGAGTACAGGATCTGGTCCTCTTCTGAACACAGAGTTATTGTTAACATGAATGTTACATTTGATGAGAATTTCATGCTTCACTTAAGTAGCGAGTCGGTTGATGTTGATACAGGTGATGATGTAAATGAACCAATGGAATTCAAACGGACACCAACTAGTGATCACACAGTTGATCACACGACTCCTGATCTAGTTGTTGTTGAACAACCTGAAGCTGAGCAGCTAGAGGAGAGGCAGTTGAGTTTTGCTATTGATCGGCCCTGTAGAGAGATACATCCTCCACAGAGATATAATTTTGAAGGCATGGTTGTATTTGCATTATAAGTTGCGGAGGATAGGCGTGGGGGTCCTTGGGGATGTCTGAGGGGCATTGGGCGAGAGGTGCATTGGAACCACCTACCCACTCATTTTGAAGGGAGGTTGCGGATTGACAGAGTCCATGTGCATTGGGATGGTAGTGAGCAATTAGCTTATCGTCAAGACGCAAGGTATGTACTTCCACCTAGACCTGGCCAAAATACAGGCCGAGCTGACACATGGGTCGGGTCGAACGGGCTGAGGTTCAAAAACCTATGTCCAAAGCCTGCCATGAGTTGGCCCATTTTGTTCTTTTTCCATTGAATTTTTAATGATATTTAATAAAAATGTACTAAGCCTTCTCCCACTATAAGTAGGGTCGGCTACATGGATTCTTGCTCAAATCCATGTTGAAAGATTCGATTATTTTTTACGCTGGCCATCGATAATTTTAATGATATTTAATAAGTTTAAATAATTTTATTAATTCCATTTATACTTTATATAACTAATATAAGTAGTTTACATGTTACTTGACATGTAAACTATTAAATTTTATTTAAAATTAGTGTCACATATGAAAAAGTTGAAGTATGTCATATTAATGTATGTATTATTCAGCTTATGTTTATATATTTTTTATTTTTTGCGGGTTGGGCCGGTCCATGCCTCAAATCTCCTAGTCCAAGCTCGTCCCATGAGCGGGCTGGGCGGGAGAGCCCCCAGCCCGTTGGTTAGGTCTACTAGTTCCACCTGAAGGCTTTCTTCCTCCCCTACTACCCAATCATGTCCATAACTACTACTTTTACTAAGGTGAAATCCTTTCCTCTATCTCAATCTGAATCCCACACAATATAAGCATAGATGTGTCTATCTAAGCTGAGGAGATATGTATAAAGGTCATCTGTAAGCATAGCATTTCTGGTCGAACCACCGAACCAGGCAGCTGGGGTAGAATTTGGATAGTGGATTGATGCTAGGTGTGAGGAGATGGAGTCTCTTCACAAGAATCGGACATGTGAGCTTGTTAATTTGTCAAAAGGGATGGGGGTCGTTAGATGCAAATGGATCTTCAAGAAAAAGACAAGAATGCCATGCATTAAAAGCATCGGATATAAGGCACGCCTAGTTGCAAAGCATTACAGTCAGATCAACTCTTTATTCAATGTTATTTGGCGAAGTAAGAAAATGCATGAAGATTGAAGAAGCATCGTGATGCCTCTTTATAGGAACAAATGAGACATTCAAAATCATTCAAATTACAGAGGTATTAAGCTGATGAGTCACACTATGAAAATTTGGGAGCGCGTGATCGAAAGAAGGTTGAGATAAGTTTCCAAAATAAAAGAAAACCAATTCGGGTTCATGTTAGGTCGCTCAACTGTTGAAGCCATCCACTTGTTGAGGATAACGGTGGAGATTTATAGAGCTAAAAGGAAGAACCTCCATATGATTTTTATTGATTTGGAATAGGCTTATGATTTTGTCCCACGGGAGATATTATGGAGTATGTTGGAGAAGAGATAAGTACATATCCTATATATTAACCTCATAAAGGATATGTATGATAGAGCTTCATCTTGTATAAGGATCTAGTTTGGGAAGACTAATTATTTTGACATCGGCGTTAGTCTGCATCAAGGTTCAGCTTTGAGTTAATTCCTTTTTATTTTGATTATGGACGAGTTGACAAGTCATATTTTGGATGAGATACCTTGGTGTATGTTATTCGTTGATGATATTGTGTTGATTGATGAAACTAGAGATGGAGTAAATGAGAAGCTTAAGGTTTGGAGACATGCATTGGAGACTAAAGGATTTCGTATAAGTAGGCTTAAGACCTAATATATGGAATGTATTTTTTATGGAAGCAATGATGAAGAAATCAAGGTGAAGATTGATGACTATAACATTCATAAAAGAGATTCTTTTAGATACTTGGGATCTATTTAGCAACCTAATGGGGACATTGATGGAGATGTTATTAATAGTATAAATGCAGGTTGGCTAAAGTGGAGAGGCGCCTCTATTTTTCTATGTGATAAGAAACTTCCTTTGAAAATCAAAGTATAGTCTTACAAAGTAGTTGTGAGACCTATTGCTCTATGGATCTGAATTTTGACTTGTGAACCATCAAGGTTGCAAAAGTTGGCAGTCGGTACCCAGTCGACTGGGTCATTAAGGATTTATTCGCAGTCGGGAGAGTAATCGGATTTAGTCAGGCATTAGTTGGTTTTGAATTTTTAAATTATTTTAAATAAATAAATCAATTCTTTAATGCATATACTCTCATTATATTCATATATTTAGTAGTTTTAATATTTTTAAGAGCTTAAAAATTTGTCGCAAGAGAAGAAAAAATGAAGCAAGTTAAGAACAAAATGTTTGATACATAATATGAGTAAATGTTCAAAAACATATACAACATTGCCAAAAAATAATACAAGTGGAAGGTAAGACAAGTGTCGCAAGTCAATTGATATAAGTTACAAATTAACTAACACAAGCTAATCAACAACCGTAAAAGGTAAATAATCTAATCATCATGCAGATCAACAAGATATATCTAAGTTAACAAACATTTAGGGCATGATAAATGCAATTCTAATCTTATATAAGTTATCCAACATGCAATTCGGTAAGAATATCTAAGATTTTACTCCTAAATTAACCTAACAAGCACACAAACATGCAAATCAGCAAGAAATATCTAAGTTAACCAACATTTCGAAAATAATAAAGACAATAAGCCTAATCGTATATAAGATAACCAACATGCATTCATCATAAAAAATTAAGTTTCTACTCCTAAAATGATCTAACAAACTAACCAACATGCAAATTAGTAGAGAAAATCTAAGCAATAGCATCTAAGATCAAGCATTAAGGTATTAAACCAAGCAAGAAAAATAAAAGAAAAACTTTTGAAAAAAAACCTAAACCAAGTCATCGAAGGTCGGAGAACACAGAGGAAGAGGCGGTGGAGGATCGACGCCAAAAGGAAACGTCGTTTGGTTGTTGGTGATACGGAGGAGGGGGCGATGACGTGACGGAACTTGGGAATCGGAGGCTGAAAGGCGAAGTGTAGGGGGTTCGGTGGGTGGAGATGTTTCGTGCGTAGGGGGTCGGGTTAGGGGTTTCGGGAATGGGGTTACTGTTAGACAGTAAACCCCAAATCCCCCCTAATCGAGTTAACCCTTATGCAAAAGTCAGCCGCCTAGGCCGACTAGTCGCTCGTTTAGTCGGGTCAGCCCGACTATAGGTTGATTTGGCTTAGTCGAGTCGGGTACCCCCCCTCCCCTCGACTTGGCTAGTCGGGCCGACTTTTACAACACTGTAAATCATAGACATGAGCAGAGAATGGCAATAGCAGAAATGAAAATGTTAAGATGGATGTGTAGACACACGTAAGGATCGGATTTCAGAATGATGCAATCAGAAGGAAAGTTGGTGGAGCTTCAATCAAAGATAAGATACGAGAAAACCGATTAAGGTAATTTGGCTATTTGCAAAGGAGGTCGACTGATGCACTAGTTAGGAGATGCGAGTTTTTGGATGTTGAGCCGACTAAGAGAGCGCAAGGAAGGCCTAAGAAGTATTGGAATGGGACTATATGAAGAGGTCTTAGTTTTTTTGGATCTAAGTCCGAGATTGACCCAAGATAGTTCTGAATTGAGGTAAAGAATTCATGTAGCCGATCCTACTTAATGTAGGAAAAGGATGTGTTGTTGTTGTATGGTAACAACAGGAGCTAATATGATTGTTGTGTTTACCACAATGAGGTGCAGGATGGCTCGTTCATCTATATGTTATTGTACGTCGATGACATGTTGATTGATGCCAAGAAGAATAGTACCATAGATTAATTGAAGAAGCTCTTTAGTTCAGAGTTTAACATGAAGGACATTGGTGCAGCAAAGAAGATTTTAGGGATGGAGATTATTAGAGATCGTGTAGAAGGGAAGTTTTTATTATCTCAGAAGAACTATATTGAGAAATTTTTAATGAGATTTGGGATCTATATAGCCAAGCTTCTAAGTACTCCACCCATTGTGAATATTCTTCTCTTAGTTTATTTCACACCTCAGTCAGACGCAGAGAATGAACACATATCACGTGTACCTATGCCAACATAGTTGGGAGTCTTATGTATGCTATGGTATACACAAGACCTGATATCGCTTATGTTGTGAGCGTTAGCGGATTCATGGGCAATCCAGAGAAGGAGCATTTGCAGGCAGCTAAGAGCAGATTTTCTGCTATCTGAGAGGAACATCAGACATTGGCCTTATCTACAGAAGTGATTCAGAGTGTTTGGTTGCTGGATATTCAGATTTGGGCTATGGTGCAGATGTTAATGGGAGGAGATTAATGGCATGCTATATTTTCTCTTTGAGGAGTTTTGTCATCAGTTGGAAGGTTACCTTACAAGCATCAGTTACTTTATCTACCACAGAGGCAGAGTATATGGCTTTGACATAAGCTGCAAAGGAAGGTGTCTTACTAGAGGGCTTAGTTGGAGATATCGGTCTACAACAGGCTATAGTATATTGTGTCAATCTTAATGCAATATGCTTGGCCAAGGATCATGTGCATCATGAAAGGACCAAGCACATAGATGCCAGATATCACATCATTCATTCTGAGAAGAGGATCAAGGTGAAGAATGTCGGTACAACAGATAATCCAGTTGATATGTTCACAAAGGCAGTTTTTAAGATTAAGTTCAAACATTATTTAGACTTGCTCAATGTCGACAGTTGGCAGTAACCCTAGGGAGGGGCTGGTGGCGGCACAACGAAGCTTGGCAAAGCTTCTCAGAAGATTCAATTCAAGGTGGAGATTGTTGATGTACCTTGAATCCTAACCATTTGATCTAGGTTGAAGAATCTCATATGCTTCCCCTCCTTCCATACCATGCCCTAACAAGACGGGAGTAGTATATAAGCTCCGCGTGCGGAAATTTTTATAAGCAGTTCTATTTTCTATTCGGGTACAAGGATCCATTTGTATCAGGGATCCGGCTATACAGGAATAGTATATAAACTCCCCTAGGATTAGGGCTCTTTGTATCCTTTATATTTTCTTCTTCTCTACATAGTGAAAATTGATTGACGTCGCCAAGGACATAGTCCGATTATAAGTGAACCTTGTAAATACATGTTTTTATGTCTTGCTTGATTTATCTTGTCTGTGCGTGTTTGCTTCTGCGATTCGCAACAACCTGGTTACAACCTATGTAAGAAGCGTCACCAACGTGGCATCCTCTAAGGAGTGTCACCATCATGGCTTCCTTATTGAATAATCCTCGATTGAAGCGATGCATGTTGCACAACATAGGGTTCAAGAAGAACTCAATTGAGGCCTTCTCGACTCCTTCATCCTCTCCTTGATCGTTGTCGTTTCCATCCGGCCATTGGGACTTAATAAAAGTGCATGTACATCGAAAATCTCAAAATTGGTGATCCTGATTGGACTTGCTTTGATATAATGAGAAAAAAATATGTAACATAAAAAATAAGACATGATTCACGTGGTTTGTGACAGTCCAGAATGATCGCCCTACTCCACGATGGAAGAATTAATTGGTTAGATCTTTACTATAAATTTTCAAAGAATATAAGAGGTATACGACTCTTTATATAGCCCCAAATATACATTAAGTCACATCACTAGAAGATGTAGGACTAAATAAGGATCCACACAGCTCACTCTAATTTAGCTATGATATGATTCAACTAGCGAACTCTCAATCTCTTTCAACACTGAACATGGATGATTTATCTTGTAACATAAAGAATTTGTCATTAATGGTGATAAATATAGATCTCGAGTTATGTTGTTGCGCGGATTGAACTAAAGAGTCGGAGTCGTAAGTGATGATCGGTTGAGAAGAAAGCAAGGCTCGTCTTTTGCATCAACGCTGATTGGAATCATTGGCCCTACAAACTCCTAGGGACAAGAAGTGGGTCTCCTTAATAAATACCACAAAGTGAGCGCCTACCATATATAGAAATCTCGAAGAAGGGCCTTTCCCTTTGGAGACCTTGCAACAAGCTTCCCTCTTTTTTAACTTCTAATGATGGGACACTCATACTTAGGGATCTTTTCTATGTGTGCCTCAAAAGATAATGGATGGAGGTTATCTCTATGGATAGAGTACACAAACTCGCCTAACATGCTCATGTCGATAGAGTCAATCTTACATGGGGACCATCAACGGTAAGTATCTTTCACATGGTAGCCTTGCGAACATAAAAGTAGGAGGGGGTCTCTTCAACATAGGGTCAATGTCAAAAAGTCTCCATGTACTCCAAACAAAAATCAAGTTGATTACTGTTAGAGCAAAACACTTCGTTATTATTCCATATAGCCTAGGGTCTCTAATATAGAGAGAAAACCCTTGGGTAAATTTCATAGATAGACAAAGGGAAAATAAGAAATACATAACGGTACATCGTGACATTACGTAAACCTCTACACTCCCCCTCAAGATGGAGCATAGATATCTATCATGCTCAGCTTGGAAGAACATTTCTGGAAAGGTCCTCTGAGCAAAGGCTTGGTAAATATATCAGCAGTCTGGTCCTCTGAATTGACATGTGAAGTGGAAATGAAGCCCTTCTGGATCATGTCTCAAGTGTAGTGACAATCTACCTCGATATGCTTCGTTCTTTCGTGAAATGATGGATTATTGGCAATGAACAACGCTGCTTGATTGTCACACTGAAGCTGCATGGGTAAAGAGACATTCACATTCAAGTCTTCCAAGACTGCTCGAACCCACATCATTTCTGTGCTTGCTTGTGCCATGGCCCTATATTCGGATTCAGCACTAGATCTCGCCATAATAGTTTGTTTCTTGCTTTTTCAAGAAACCAGAGAGCTTCCTATAAAGATAGCAAACCCTGAAGTAGACTTACGATCCTTTGGGCACCCTGCATACTCTGCGTCTGCACAAGCAGAAATGGATAAATCTGTGTTCTTTCTAAATAGCAAACCTGAGCCTGGAGAAGATTTTAGGTATCTCAGTATCTTGTACAGTGCTTCCATATGGACTTGCCTAGGCTGCTCCATAAATTGACTCATACGGCTCACAGCAAAAGCAATATCAGGTCTAGTTATGGTAATGTACAGAAGCTTACCCACCATCTCTTTGTATCTTCTTTTATTCACCTCTTCAGTATCATTGTCATACAGTTTCATACTTGGGTCCATAGGAGTGCTCGATGGTCTGCATCCAAACATCCCTGTCTCAATAAGCAAGTCTGTAACATATTTCCTTTGGGTCATTACCATACCTTGTGCATTTCTCGCAAATTCTATCCCCATAAAGTATCGTATGGTACCTAGATCCTTCGTAACAAACTGACTGCCCAAGAGGGCTTTAGTCATCTCGACTCCCTGAGCATCATCTCCTGTAACGAGAATATCATCAACATATATCATGACAACAACTGTACCTCTGAGAGTCTTCTGAATAGACAACGAATGGTCCGCATTTGATCTCTTGAACCCCTGTCGTTCGATCAGCTGAGAGAGCTTTTGGAACCATGCCCTTGGACTCTGTTTAAGGGCATAAATCGCCTTATGAAGTCTACACACCATGTGAGTCTCCCTCTCAGCAGTAAAACATGGTGGCTGCTGCATGTAGACTTCTTCCTGTAGATCTCCATACAGAAATGCATTCTTGACATCAAGTTGAAAAATGGGCCAGTCACGTACCACAGCTACGGATAAAAGGATGCGAAGCGTCGAGTGTCGAGCCACAGGTGAAAATGTATCCAAGTAGTCGACGCCATATGTCTGGGTAAAGCTGCGTGCAACTAGTCTTGCCTTGTTCCGATCAAGACGGCCATCTGCATGATATTTAACTGTGAACACCCATTTGCAACTAACCACAGACGCACCTGATGGAATAGGAACCAGGGTCCAAGTCCCTCTAGACTGTAAAGTACGCATCTTTTCTTCCATAGCCAACTTCCAGTACTCAATCTTCATGGCCTCCTGATAGGTCTGTGGTATCTCTACTGAAGACACAACTGCTGCAAACCTCTGAAAATCACCAGTAAGACGATGAAAGGAGACCTGAGACGCAAGAGGATAGGACACACATTTCCTCTTCGGTCTTCGAAGTGCAATAGGAATATCAATATCATTATCCACGATACTGACTGGCGGATCCACCTCCTGTAGCAAAGATTCTTGCACATGTACATTATCTAACCCATTATTAGTAGTCGTATCGGAGCATACCTGAGGCGTGGTGGATGGTTGACTTGTAGCCTGAGCAGGCCCTGACCGTCGTGTGTAGAATTAGGAAACGGTGGAATGGGGTGATATGGAGGTGGTGGTGATGGTGGTGGTGGTGGTAATGGCGGATTGGATTCAGGTTGACCCAGATTTGGAGGTGGAGGAACATAGACATGATTATCTGGAGATGTAGAAGAAGAAACCAATCTGTCACCTGCTGGGGAGAAGTACATAACAGGTTCAAAAAATGTAACGTCTGCACTAACATAGTACTTGTCGTTTATAGGATCATAGCATCGATAGCCCTTCTGTGTCCGAGAGTAACCTACAAAGACACACTTAACAGCTCTAGGAGAGAGCTTGTCAAGTCCTGGAGACAAGTGGTGAACAAAGGCAACCGTACCAAAGACACGAGGTGTAAGTGAAAATAAGTCCTTCTCAGGAAAGAGAACAGAAATTGGAGGTTTCTCCCCAAGAACCGAAGATGGCATACGATTGACCAGGTAGCATGCTGTAAGTATAGCATCTCCCCAAAATGCTAATGGCCCACAACTCTGAATAAGTAATGTTCAAGCAATATCAAGAAAATGACGATGTTTCCTTTCCGCGACACCATTCTGTTATGAGGTGTAAGCACAGGAAGTTTGATGAATAATGCCTTTAAAGGAAAGAAACTGAAAAAGAGAACGAGTACAGAATTCCAATGCATTATACGTGCACTCATATTTAACATTAGAAGAAAAAACATTTTGCACTTCATTGATAAGATTCTTGATAACACTTCCTGCTTCAGATTTATTCTTGAGAAGAAAAGTCCAAGAGATACGAGAAAAATCATCAACCACGACCAAATAAAACCTGTGTCCCTGATGATCAGGGACACGACTAGGACCCCAAATGTCTATATGAAACAACTCAAACGGGGAGCTACTGCTCCGACTCTGACGACTTGGGAAGCTAGAACGATGATGCTTCCCTAACTAACAAGCTTCGCAACGGAATGATGAATTCAGAGAGATCTGAGGCAGGAGGTGACGCATTTTCTGGAGAGGAAGGTGACCAAAACGAAGATGCCACATATACAGAGAAACCGATCCCTGTGAGTGAAGAGAGACGCTAGCATAGGAATTCCAGATCGGATGATATAAGTTATTATGCTCAGAACCACAACCAATCACCCTGCTCGTTAGTATGTCCTGAAAAATGAGAGATGATGGGTCAAATATAGCACGACAATGCAAGTCTTTCGTAATCTGACTAATTGATAATAAATTCATGGAAAACTCAGGTGCATGTAGAACATTTTGTAAGTGCATGGAGGGTGTTAAAGAGATCTCTCCATGTCCAATAATAGGAGAATGAGTGCCATCAGCTATGAGCACAGAGCGACCTGAAGAAATATTCCTGTAGGACTCAAGTTTGTCTCTGTCACGGCAAAGATGATGGGTGGCTCCAGAATCGACAATCCAACCGGATAGATCATGGGACGAACGAAAGACAGTAGTACTACCTGAGGTACTGGCAGCAGCAGAGGTACTGGCCGATGCAGATGCTGCAACATCTGAGGTACTCGTAGCATCCGATGATGACTGTGGCATAATGTCGCGAAGCCACGCCACAAGCTCCTCGAACCTGTGATCTAGAGTAGATGCTGAAGGAGACTGAACATGATCTGCTACACGTGCCGAAGCTGGAAACCCATGCTTGGAATAGCATGTGTCCTCCGAGTGACCAACGCGATGACAAAACGAGCACGTCCTTGGAATCCGACCTCCCCGGCCGCGTGTACCACGGCCACGAAAAGAAGACGAACCACCTCGTCCACGTGATACTGCCATTGCCGAAGGAGGTGGAGTAGCTGTGCTGGAGGAAACAGGGATACGACTGAGCCTCCTGTAGACTTCCTCCATAGGAGGAATAGTAGCATCGGCGAGGATCTGGGAGCAGACGGCGTCGTACTCATGATCAAGAGCTGTAAGCAATACTCCCACCATTGTAGCATTGCGGAAAGTCTTCTGTTTCTCAGGAGTGACTGTGAGCGGGATGGTACTGTATAATTTCTCGAACATCCCTCGCAGTGACGTGTATAGAGAGTGAAGTGGCCGCCCATTTTGTTTCATCGTGAAAATATCATGCTGCAGCTGCAACATCTTAGTCTCGTTCCGCACCTGAGAATATGTAGTAGCAAGGATATCCCACATCGCCTTGGCGGTGGGCTGATGGAGGACGTCATTGGCAATCTCCATCGAAAGCGTCCCTGATAGCCAAACCTTGGCATACGCATCATCAGCCTCCCAGGAGGCATATATCCCCGTCTTCTCTGTCGGTTCATCTTCGGTAAGAATATGCTTCTTACCACCTGACTTCATTAAGCTCATGAACTGCATCAACCAGAGCTCATAGTTTGTCCCATCCATTTTGACTATTGGCGCCGAACCCTTAAAGGCACCTATGGGGGGCATATCAACCTTTTGTATAGACATGTCGCCGGAGAAGAAGACATAGGGATGGTAGACAAAAAAACTGATGACTACAAAGACCCATTTGGATTCAAGTGCATATGTAGACTTTATGCACTTGAACCCATGTATGAATAGGCGCCGATCGAAGAAGAAGTCGGGAGGAAGGGCTTTGTCGGCGGCTGTGGGAGAGAAGAAGGTGGAAGGCCCGCGGGTAGCGGCTAACGGCGACGGCTGGAGAGGGAGGCGGAACCCTCGGCTGGCGGCGGGAGGAGGGTGGGCGAACGGCGGCGATGGGCGGTGGCCAAAGGGGGGGGTGGCGGCGGGGTGGGGGCGGTGGAGAAGAAACCCTAGATTAGGGTTTTGGCTCTGATACCATGTTAGAGCAAAACACTTCGTTATTATTCCATATAGCCCTAGGGTCTCTTATATAGAGAGAAAACCCTTGGGTAAATTACATAGATAGACAAAGGGAAAATAAGAAATACGTAACGGTACATCGTGACATAACGTAAACCTCTACAAATACGAAGTAAACTCAACATTCTCCCTTCTCTCGTATTTCTCATGAACATGGATCAACCAAGTTGGAGAAGAAATAAACTGGCGGTATATAGAAAAACTCCTTTTCCTAACCTTCCCACTTTAACTATCTTCCTATATTACTGTCTTTTTCCTTTCTTTTAATATCAACTCCATTTTTTATTGATCTTTTATCTCTCTCTCCCTCTCTCTTCTTCCTCCTCCCAACGTCTTTTTGGTTTTTTTTTTCCTCTCTTTTTTTAACCGTGGGACAGGTTGTGTTCAGATGAAGTACATAAAAGATAATAAGGATCTGCATGGTTTTTGGAACTCATCTTGTTTTGGCGTTCTTCTACAATCTAAGGTTCATGAACACATCTCCATCTGGGGATGCCCTCACCTCATACCTTCTGCACCTATCATGTCGATCAATGATGTTGTCCCGCATTGATCCTTATCGACCTCATGGTCTAGCACCACGACCGTGGCACCTCACCTGCACATGCAAAGGCTCTCTTAGCATTGCTGCCTCGTGCAGTCCTTGTTCACATGCTCTTTCATCGTCTCAATGCCTCAGCATTGTGCCGAACATTTGCGTGCTCTGGTTTCCTAGGTGTTTCAGTTATGTACTACACTCGCAGACTAGTACATGTCATCTTGCCTTGATCGTGCCTTGTTCCTCAGTCTTTAATAATTAGGATTCCAGGATGGAATCCATAAATTGCTTTTGCATCACCTATGTGCAACCAACACAAGAAGCACCTTAGATGACTTCCTCATTGATAACCCCCACAAGAAGTGTCGTTGACACGGTATCCTTGTCTATCAATTATTGGTTGGAGCAATGCCAACGTTACACTTTCTTCTCATGTTGCACGACACATGGTTCAAGAAAAACTCAATTGAGACCCTAGTGATGCCTACATCCCTGATCGCAATTCTTGTCATTCATCATTCATACTTGACAAAACTGCATGAACATCGAAAAATAATTGTGATTAACAAATGACCATCAAAATTGATGAAGGGAACGAACTTGATATGGTCTAGTACAATATGGAAATGTGAAATAACATGCACAATGTCAAATATAGGAATAATAAGACGTGATTTGCATGATTTTGGATGATCTCGGAGGATCACCCTTCTTCATGGAAGAATCCTCTGGTTGTAGTATTACTCCAGACTCCAGAGTAACCTGCCATTATTGTATTGAATTCAAGGGGAAATGCAAGTATCACAGAACAACCAAATAAGACGGGCTTAGATATTCATAATAAACTTTTCAAACAATATAAGAGATGTGTGACCCTTTATATAGCCCCTACCAGCAAACTTAAGGCTCAGAACTAGAAGATGTGGGACTAAGGGATCCTCACAACTCACTCTAATTTGATCATGACAAGATTCAATTAATCCAACTATTTATCTCTCTCAACTTGTTTAATTCTTCATTAAACTGTGTCGAGATATGTTGTATACTTTTGTACCCTCTATAAATATTTTTCTGTTCTCCCGTCTACTTTATGTAATTTGCCCATAGGTCTCTCCCTATATAAGAGAGCCTAGGACTCAACAAATAAACACTTTTACGTTTTTTCCCAACAAACTGCAAGTATATTTTGTTGTATATGTTGCCATATCCACTCAATCATGTCTCCTGGTTCTGAATTTTTTTTATAATTCATTGGAAGTGTTTCCATCCATCAGTATAATCTACTAACTGGAGGAAGAGCAGGACAAAGGGACCAATCACAAACTAGCAATTCTTCTTCAGCTAATCTTCTTTCCCAATAAGCTGGCTGAAGAATAGATAGTTAAACATATATTTGGTTTATTTAATTAATGCTTAAAAACGTATAGAGTTTTTTGGCAAACTCTTGATGAATGTGCCATTGATCTTGATTCAAGTGGAGGATGGTGGACCTGGAAAATTGAACAAGATCAAGGGAGAGGTTAGATTGTTATGTTGCCAATACAGTAGATGACAGGACCCCTGCTGGGCCGGGAAAGTTCTTGTTGTCTCCACTGTCGTCATCTGGAAATAAATGCTACTTTTTTGCTTTTCCACCATGCCACAGAGGTTGAAAAGGAAGTTACTCTTGTACGGAGAGGAATCCAGTTATAAGAACTAATATTTCCATATTATACGTTGGTAAAAATTGACGGTCTCTGAAAAAACTATGTTGGTCTTAGCGCAAAAGAGCACATGACGAAATATGATATTTAGTGAAACTTCATTATTCGTATATGTTAGAATACTTCGATGATTTATTCCATAGAGCCCTCGGGTCTCTTATATAGGGAGAGAGCCCTTGGGTAAATTACATGAGAGGTACATAAAGAAACTGAAATATAATAAAAGACACAAAGACGAACAACTATCTCTACACTCCCCCTCAAGATGGAGCATAGATATCTATCATGCTCAGCTTGAAAGAACATCTCTGGAAAGGTCCTCTGAGCAATGGCTTAGTGAATATGTCCGTTGTCTGGTCCTCTGAACTGACGTGAGACGTGGAGATGAAGCCCTTCTGAATCATGTCCCTAGTGTAATGACAATCCACCTCTATGTGTTTTGTTCTCTCATGGAAGGCTGGATTGTTGGCGATGAATAATGCTGCCTGATTGTCACATTGCAGGTTCATAGGCAAGGGAACATCAACATTCAGATCTTCTAAGACTGCTTTAACCCACATCATTTCTGTGCTTGCCTGTGCCATGGCTCTGTACTCGGATTCGGCACTGGATCTCGCCACAACGGTCTGCTTCTTGCTTTTCCAAGAGACTAAAGAGCTTCCTATGAAGATAGCAAATCCAGAAGTAGACTTACGATCTCGTGGACATCCTGCATAATCTGCATCTGCACAGGCGGAAATAGACAGATCTGTACCTTTCTTGAATAGCAACCCTGTGCCTGGGGAAGACTTCAGATATCTCAGTATCATGTACAAGGCATCCATGTGTACTTGCCTCGGCTGCTCCATGAATTGACTCACCCGGTTTACTGCAAGGGCAATATCCGGTCGAGTTATAGTGATGTATAAGAGCTTACCCACCATTTCTCTGTACCTTCTCTTGTCCACCTCCTCGGTATCATCATCGTACAGCTTCATACTCGGGTCCATAGGTGTACTTGAAGGTCTGCATCCAGTCATTCCCGTTTCAACTAGCAAGTCTGTGACATATTTTCTTTGAGTCATCACCATTCCTTGTGCATTTCTTGCAAATTCTATCCCCAGAAAATACCGTATTGTGCCTAGATCCTTTGTAATGAACTGGCTGCCCAACATGGACTTGGTTATCTCAACCCCCTGTGCATCATCTCCAGTAACCAATATGTCATCAACATATACCATAACAACGATGGTACCTCTAGGGGTCTTCCAGACGAACAATGAGTGGTCCGCATTTGATCTTCTGAACCCCTGTCGTTCAATAAGCTGGGAGAGCTTTTGGAACCATGCTCGAGGACTCTGTTTACGGCCATAGATAGCCTTATGAAGTCTGCACACCTTCTGAGTCTCCCCCTCAGCAGCAAACCCGGGTGGCTGCTGCATGTAGACTTCCTCCTGTAGATCACCATACAAGAAAGCATTCTTAACATCAAGCTGGAATATGGTCCAGTCACGTACCACTGCAACCGATAGAAGGATGCGAAGTGTAGAGTGCCTCGCCACAGGTGAAAAAGTGTCCAAATAATCTACCCCATATGTCTGTGTAAACCCTCTTGCTACGAGCCTGGCCTTGTATCTGTCAAGACGACCATCTGCATGATATTTGACCGTAAATACCCACTTGCAACTCACCACAGATGCACCTGGAGGAATAGGGACAAGAGATCATGTCCCTCTCGATTGCAAGGCACGCATCTCCTCTTCCATTGCTAGACGCCAGCATTCAGTCTTCATGGCATCCTGATAAGTCCGTGGAATCTCCACTGACGATACAGCAGCGGCAAACTTCTGGAAATCCCCAGTGAGACGATGAAAGGAGACATGATTCAGAAGGGCTTCATCTCCATGTCTCACGTCAGTTCAGAGGACCAGACAGCGGACATATTCACTAAGCCATTGCTCAGAGGACCTTTCCAGAGATGTTCTTCCAGCTGAGCATGATAGATATCTATGCTCCATCTTGAGGGGGAGTGTAGAGATAGTTGTTCGTCTTTGTCATCGAAACCCTAGAGGGGGGGGGAGGGGGGGTGGCGGTGGAAAACCCTAGGTTAGGGTCATGGCTCTGATACCATGTTAGAATACTTCGATGATTTATTCCATAGAGTCCTTGGGTCTCTTATATAGGGAGAGAGCCCTTGGGTAAATTACATGAGAGGTACATAAAGAAACTGAAATATAATAAAAGACACAAAGACGAACAACTATCTCTACAGTATATAATGAATGTTATATTCATTTTTTTGTTAAAAATTTGGAAAAGAGAGGATATCTGACTTTTTGTCTCAGATTTGCAAAGGGCATTGTAAAGATATTGCTCTCATATTAATGGGCTCACGATGAAACTTCTTTTTTTATGCAGGTTCCTGTTGATATTGCTCCCATATTTGGATTGTCAGAAACTGTTCTTGGGAAGGTGGACTCAAACCATTGATATATAGCTTATAGTGGAAAGAGAGAAAATCCGAGTCAGACTCACAGTTAACTGAGTCCGTCCTAATAAAGGGGTTTTCCATTATTGTATTTTTTTTAACTACTGGTTTCTTTTGCTTGTAGCATAATTGACTAAATTTGTGCATTTTGCCTCTCTGATCTTTTCTGGTATCCTTTGTGCATTTATTGTATAGAAATTGTGCTTATTGTCTTGGAACAGGGTAAAATCTGCAATACTGAGTGCCATTTTTATTTAACAACATTTAATCTTTAATTATCATGGGCAGTGTAGTCAATTTATGTGAGACATACAAGGGTTGTGGAAAGAGGACCAAAAGCATGATAGTCAAGCAAGAAGTATAAGCTCATCCTCTAGGTCAGATCCTCTGCGAATGTTGATCAAGGGTCCATGAGGACAGTCAGAAGCAGGTTGGTTTGCCTGTGCTTGCCAAAGCTTCTTTAGGGTGTCTACACTTTGACCTGTCTTGGAGTTCGAAGATGTTGAGTTGAACCTCCTGATTCTTTTCGAGGTAAGGCAGTTCATGCAGCTTGACAACAGCATGCAGGAGGAGCTAGTTATGCATGTTTAGAACAACTCTATGGGCATGCCCCTTCCATCTATGTTTACTGTGGTGATTGTCCACCATAAGCTCATACTTTTCCATCTCACTCCACTGATGCTTTCGCCTTGCCTGAAGTTGCTTCAAGACTTTGTTGGAGTTGGCGTCCGATGCTCTGGATTCCATTTGTCAGTGTTTAATCAAAGCTATTCAGAGGTTTGAAGCTCTAAAAATTGTGATTTGGGGCAATTTGGTAATGCACTATGAGAACAAGGGAGAATCTCTTGTTGGATTAAGTGCTTTCCCTTGGAGGAAAGGGATTCGCTCGAGTCACGAATAACCATTTTGATGTAGCGACCTTAGTTGGGCACCTTGGAATACATATGAGGACGTAAAGGGGCATGTGAGTACGTTGAAGGTTTGGGTTAGTTATTGGGTTGAGTTAAGATCATGACTCTAGGGAAGAGTCGTTAGAGAGAATTGCCAAGGTGAGGTCCTCCCACCCTGAGAAAGGCCTCAAACCAAAGCTAAAATGCATAGCTTCAACATAAAATGTATAAACCTTGGTAGATTGAATCAAGACCTCTCCTCCTTCACAGTCTCATCTTGTGGCCACGAGACGAAGATCAATGATGCACTTCTCTTATGAAGAAACTCCATTTTCGAAGAGTGAAGCGATGGATCTGATGAACTATGAGCATGGAAATCAAAGGGTCAAGTGGACCCATTGATCAACGATCAAATGCCGTTAGCCAACTAAAGGCACATGTTTATTCTCTCAAAGCCCAAGGCATCTCTTCCTAAACATATATAATTGCACAATTGGTCTTTGGAAAGGTGGCATACAATAGGAGTGCAATCTTAAAATGTGTGGGTGATGCCTTCTGGTATGGTGGTTTCATTATGTTGGGGATGCTCTCTAGGTATAGATTACCTTGGATCCCAGCCAACTTTTGATTGTCTGTACCTTGAAGAGAGCTTCTGAAATGGATAATTTAAAGAAGTGATGTTTGGATACTCAGTTGCTAACTTTTATGTATAGTCAACTTTTATGTTAAGCATATTCTTTTATAAAAAAAATGCAAGCTTTGAGTAAGCTTGTTAAGAGTTTTTCATAGTCGTGTGATTGGCATTATGTCCCATCCTTTATCTCATGGTCAATTCTCTAGTGAAAGATCCGTGATGACTACTTACCACTACCAAACCTCCACCACCAATGTCTCTATACATATCACTTTTTGGTATATCAATTACCAAACGTGTGCCATCACTTTCCACTTGTCATTGCCCCCCTACGAGAGTGAGTGGTGCTGAATGAGAAATTTTGTGTGTGATTTCAAGGACTATGTAGATGAGGAAGAAGTCGCTTGATGTTGCCATACAGCATGGGGATTCTCATGTCTATGTAGAAAGGAAGTAGTCTGATTAGATCGAGAGCAGAAGGTAATTAGAAGAGCAACAAGAAGCCTAAGTGGATCTTTCCATTCACTTAAGATGATGTTAGTCCTATCCCTTCCAGGTTTTCTTCCTACTAATATAAACAGTACTAGGGATGCAATTGGATACAGATATATCCGTATCTTTTTTAATAGGATATGAATATGAGTTTTTTATTTTAGTGAATATAGATACGGATATGATATTTTATTTTTTTGTGGATACGGATAAGGATACGGATATTGTTTTCAAATTTATTTGAGGATATGGATACGGATATGGATACATATTTTTTGACAGATACGGAAATAGATATCCGCATTGTTGAATATGTGTTTATATTGTAGATACATACATCAACTTCTATGTATCTCCAAATATGTTATAGGACTATTTGCAATATATTGCATCTGGAATCATTTTCAAATATGAGAAGAAAAATATACATCTCTATATTATTTATTTTTTATTATACAGTTATTAAACTTAGTATAATATTATAGTTTCTTGTATTTTGTTGTCTTGTAGTTTATTAATTTTGATTTAATTAGCTATTAGTTTCAACTTAACCAAACAATCCTACAAATGTAAGCGTTAGAACTTAAAAGTCATTTCTTATCCACAAAATAATCTATTTTCGTTCATAATATATCCGCATATGAATCGTGATTATTTGTTTCCATATCTGTATTCGTATTTAAGGATATGGTTTGCAATTTTCAATATTTGCAATGTATTCATCTCCGTATCTGTATTTTAAAATGGATAAGGATATGGTAACACTTATATCCGCATCCATACATGTCCGGTTGCATCCATAAACAGTATTGCCTCTTTCTCTTTATGCTCACATAGACTTCACCTGTTGCTACCACCTTTCATTCGAACGTATCTTGTCAATCTTCTCATCTTCATTAGCATTTATCCATTCAAAACTCATGTTATCAATTTATGCATGATGTTCATTAGCATTTATCCATTCAAAACTCATATTTTTAATTTATGCACGATTCTCATCATCAACCCTCGGTGCTCCTACCCTTGTGGGCTGACTTATTAGTGAAAGAACTTGTCACTACGATAAATTGCTTCTACAACTAACATCATCATTTTCATATGCATCCACCATCTCACTACCCTATGATGGAGCAAACTTATTTTCTTAATTTTCCTATGACGAAACTCGTGGCAACCACCTTTCTTGCAATGTTGATTATTCACAGTAGTGAAACTTGCTAGCAATACATTGTTGTCTATCACCATCTACCTTTGTTAACTGAGCTTAGGGGTGTCTATCAAGCCAAGCGAATTGAGCCAAGCTTGTCTCGAGCTTGATAGTGAGTTTTGGAATTGAGCTTTAGCTCATTCGAGATAAAATAAGTTGACTTGAGTTGTCTCTCGAGGTAAGTAATGAGCCAACTCAAATTTGAGCAAGCTAGTTTAAAGTGCTCCAGTTGACTCATGAGTTAATGAACAATCAAATCAAGTTATGTAATGAGTTGTCAAGTTGAGCATAACTATCGAGCCAAAATATAAATTGGGCAGGGCTTGTGGTAGGTAATGAGTTGATCTATTGGACGAAGAAGGTAAGCATGGTTATTGGGTTTAATTATCAAGTTAAGCTATTAAGCTAAGTAAGGCTCAACTCGATAGCCTTGCTCGAGCTCAATGTGTTTTCTCATCGATCTGAGCTCAAGAGCTAATGAACAATTCAAACTTGAGCGGCCCCTATCAAGCTCAAGCTATTGAAGCTCCCCTACCCGAACTCCCTCTCGCTACTACAATTAATGTCCCCTTATAATTTTCATATGCCACAACGTTAGCATGCTACCATTTCTCTTTACCTTAGATCACTTTTGCCATTCTCAATCACCTGTAGACTTTGATTTTTCCAAAAAAAAATAACCCTTGTTTTAGGTGATTTTACATGAGAGGTCGAAATCATGATTGTTCAAAGACATGATAATGATCATTATTCTCCTTCCAAAAAAATTTTGAAGCAGTAAATGTTAAAAAGTCAGTGGTTTTGAATCAAGTGAGATCAAACAATCAAACAAGCAAGTATATAACAACCACGACACATGACAAACGAGGTTCATCTTTAACTAGGCTACTCTTTGGAGATGGGTATGGGTCTCTTTTCTATGGTGGTAGAACAATAGTATAAAGAACGAACCCATTGTAACTGTTTGTCGTAGAGAAGTGTGCCTACCACTTGAAGGACTAAGGTTCAAATCCATCTCTCCCATATTTATCTAGTCAGGTGAAAACAATAGTATAGAAAATGAAGAATATTGATACTAAGAACATTTAAATAACACCTTCGTACATACATGTCTCCAAAATTGGTGGGTCTCTCTCTTGGCTTTGCATTACTTTAGGTTGAACAAACAGGTCAGGATTGAAGACATCTCGACAACTTTTATTAAAGAGGCTTCTCAAGGACAAAAAAAGCGATGGTTTTGAAGAAGGTAAATAACCATATGCATTTCCAATATATGGCTATGATTTGGAGTCCTAGACATCATCTCATGTAGTAAAATAAAACCATTGAACCTCTTTCAAGAGTTTTATTTCTCAAAGCCCTCGTTACTTATATTAATTCTATAGTCATACCACCAAAAGGGAGAATTTGTCTAAATCCTAAGTGTAGTAGTATTTGCCATGATTATGTCGATATGTGACAATTCAAAGGATATCAACGTTGATTCTCCAAAACTATGGCTTGAAATATACAGAAGATGCTATGTATTCAAAGTATAAACTATAATGGACACAATTGCATCAAAAGTAAAAAGCAGAAAACAATCAATTACAAAAATAGGTACGAATACATAACACAAGGATTTATATATGGATGAACAATGTATCTATGTGCCCATTGCTCAAACTAGGTTCTGTTTGTAACACTCGGATTTGAAACCGAATCCAACTCGGCTAGAGTTCATGTGACCCAATAAGAATTCAATTAATATTAAATAAACCCAGATCAATCCGTAGATCGTTGATCGAAACCTGTTCAGATGCAATCTATCAAAAATGGATTTCATCATATTTCATGCCACCGAAAAAGTCCGCGATGCGGTCTAAACGGTAAAATGAACGGATAACACCATTAATTTTGTTTCAATAAATTAAAGCCAGCGGAATCGACTGTTTTTTTATCGGAGGTTGTTTGACCAGATTTTATTACAAAATGTAATCATAAATCGAAATTATATTTCGTTAATTTCTGAACTCATCTAATGTCAGATAAATATGAATATTAGACTCATTTTGATCATCAATCTGAGATGGTCGAAACAAGTCCTTATACGCTCGTATAGGAGATCAAAGATGGTAGTTACGATGGCTTGAGTGTTTTATTAGAAATGAAAATGAGAGTTAAAAATATTTTTTTATATATAGCCTTTTTTCCAATTCTTCTACACGTCACTTTCTTTTTCTTCGAAAAAGTTAGACACCTCACCCCATCCCTCCTTACAAATATCACACATCCCCTCTTCTTTTAATTGAATATAGTTGTTTTTTATTAGATGAGAATTAGGGGTTTTATTGTGCATATTTTGCTGCTGATTTACTTTGATTATTGAAAATTTTAGGTTTTTTAAGTGCATGAGTTGTTGTATAGCTAATAAATTGGCTAATATTTTATGAGATTTTTATGTGCATGAGCTGTTGTTGTAGCTAACAAATTGGCTAGGATTTTATGGGATTTTCAAGTGCATGAGCTTCTGTTGTGTAGCTAACAAATTGGCTAAAATTTGAGCTTTTTAATTGCAGGAATTGCTATTAAGTAACTAATAAATTAGCTAAGATTTTATGGGATTTTTAAGTGCATGAGTTGTTGCTGTGCAGCTAACAAATTGGCTAAGATTTTAAGGGACTTTCAAGTGCATGAGCTATTGTTGTGTAGCTAACAAGTTGACTAAATTTTGAGGGTTTTAAATGCATGAGATGTTGTTGTGTAGCTAACAAATTAGCAAAGATTTTATAGGATTTTCAAGTGCATGAGATGTTGTGTGTAGTTAGCAAATTGGCTAAAATTTGAGGTTTTTAAGTGCATGAGTTGTTGTGTAGCTAACAAAAGTGCTAATATTTTATGAGATTTTCAAGTGCTTGAGTTGTTGCTCTGTAGCTAACAAATTAGCTAAATTTTGGGATTTTTAAGTGAATGAGTTGTTGTTGTGTAGCTGACAAATTGGTTAAGATTTTATGGGATTTGTTAAAGGCATTCTCTGTTATTGTGTAACTAATTAATAGCTGAGAATTTGAGGGTGCTTGCGTGCTTATTCTATTGTTGAACTAATATTACAAATGGGGTAAATTTGGGGATTTGTTTAAGCCAATTTCTGCTATTGTTTTGCTGCTAAATAATTGAGGAATTTTGAGATTTTATTTTTCATATAGTGCTACTCAAATTGTTATTGTATAATTAATGAAATGTAGGGATTTTAATGCCCAATTTTTGCTATTATTTTGCTACTAAATAATTTAGTAAAATGACTAATAATTGGTGTTATCAATTGCATGTGTTGCTGCTGTATATCTTGAAAATGTGGCTGAGACTTGGGGCTTTTTTTGCATGTTCTATTGTTCATCTATTGATGATTAGTGTAGAAATTCGGGGGATTTTTTTAACACATATTTATTGTTCAATTGTTACTGAATATTTAATAATATTTGGGTTTTAAATGCCAAATTCAGCTACATATTTGCATTGAAGAATTAAGAAAATTTGAGGATACCTTTTTAGGCATATGGGTTAGCATAACTGGTTTAACGCTTGTAGAAATTCTTATTTCTATTAATTATTCTGTATACCTGAAACAGATAGACCAAACAAGGAGCGACAAATTCCCCAACGAAACTAAAAAGTTATAAAAATTTCAGAAAAAATGTTATCTTTAGTTGTTTTCCTCGAAGGTTTGATCTTTTCAAGTAGTCTTAAGCTTGGATTTAAGATGTTAGTATGATGATCTATTAAACTGGAATTGATGCCGCATCTCCTTGATGAGAAATCTCTAGACTATAAACTTACCTGAATGTCAAGATTATTTCCAAGCTCCAGTCTATCATCTATCTCTTAAACCTTCTTTTCACAAAATATATTTTATACTAAAAACTAAGCAAAGTTGATAGCTTAAATGAAGGATCAAACATGTAACCATTGTTATTATCTAGATCATTTAGTCTGTATACACTTTTAGTATATTAATGGATGATGACATAGATATATGATTTGATAAACATCAATAATGACGAATAAATTGTATCGAGCATAGTGTCATCTTACATATGACTATGTAAGGGTGCGGTGACCCTCATCTAGACTGGAGTTAGGATGTCCAGATTGGGTAGCGGGCGTCTAGTGCACAGGTCTAGGATCCTGGTCTCTTCCTTGGTTTTCGCAAGCTCACGACTTTTACTCTTCCCTAGGATCCATGTGTTTTCTTTTGACCAGTTCTATTGACCTTGAGTTCTGTTAGGTTTCCTAGAACAAAGGACCCTTTGTTTTTCTTCAAGCTCGTTTAGCCCATTCCTACACTGGTCGAGCAGGACTAGAGTGACTCAGACTGGAGAGTCTCTCCCACCCGTCTCAGGGGCGTAGTTGGAGTTTTACATTGCTTTCCCCCAGACTGCTCTTCCACTAGGAAAGCTAGAGGGAAGAGTCCCTTAGGGGGCTTATTCACCGCTCGAGTTTGGCTATTGTTTCGCCAGTAGGTTCTGGCGAGGAGAAAGATCATGATATGGAAAGCATCATCAATCATCCACATCTGATGAAATTCATCACTACATCCTATAAATAGTATTAATGAGAAAACGTGACTTATATCTAGATCTTTTATCTGACATCATTTCATAATCAATAATTGAGTTGCTAAGTGTTGATATTTAGTGTGTAGTGAGTGAGCAAGAGGACTGGCATATAGAAAACCTTCTTTCTATGTAAGTAGTTTAATCATCACACAATGTCACTCATGTTTACTTGTGTCCTTTTGTAAGCACTTAACTCATGTTATTTTTAAATTTGGTTGTACTCGACATTTGTTGGCGTTTCTTTGTTCCTATCATGGTTGGCAGGAAAGGCACCTGCGATGCAATAGGGACATGCAAATCTTTTCACTGAGAGTTCAGCCAGTGGTTTTTTTTATCGATACATAGGATATTTTGATCAGATAGTTGTATTTCTTTTGTATTTCTCTTTTGTCAAATTTTGAGATACATATAAAAAATGATAAATTTCTTTTGTTACATGTTCATTTTATGAAAATTAATGCAAATGTTTCTTTGTAGCATATGTCTTGTTGTGGATTGAAATATCATATGAATATCATTTAAATTGCGAAAAATTTTCCTTCATTTTTGTAACTCAATGTGATCTATAGTGAATTTAATATTGCGAATGTTGTAGAAACTGTTAACCTGGATCCCAAGGCGCCACACCCTTCTCTTTATTTCTAGAAATTGTTCACGGAATATGATAAGTGGCTACGCTCAAGAGCTTTTTTATACTGCAATACTAAAGTGATGGTTACAAGAACATTGATGTGATATTATATCATTACTAACTTAGATTAAAACATATCAATTTGTGGATTCCATGTAAAAATGCATGAAGTTGGTTTAAGAGTGTGATATATTTTGTTCGACCTCCTTATGGCTAAAATTATCTTTTCACAATATGATGTCTCTTTAAAGAGCAATAAGGAACCATATTTTAAAAGAAATACATATTTCCTAAAAATCTAGAAATTCTTGATGTTGACGGTACCTTGCTTATTCATTTATGTATTTCCAATTCATATAGGGGGATTATGGTTGTCACTACGATCTTTCTATTTAGCAGCATGCCTTCAAATTCTATTGATTAGAAGATACTTTTCATGTTACCCTTAGAGTATTTACTTGCACTACCTTTATTAGCATTCTTTGTCGTAGGAGGGGGGGAGGGGACATGAAAATGTGTGTTGCTATGATATGGTGTGAATAAAAAGAGACATCCTTGCTACATCATGAGATCGTGAAGGTATTGTACTAGTGCAGAGGTTACTTTTTTTACAGTTAGCTCCTTTTCTAGTAGAGGCGCCCATATGCCTACACCAACCGTTGTATCAAAGACAGCTTTGATATCTAATCATGTGCCTTACTCTAAGCCCATGATACTTGTTTCAGTACCAGCAGAGACAACCCCATTCTGCGCCAGCACCTACTCCTCCAACAATGGGAGTCTTTCGACTTGGCCTTTACAAACTAACAATTTCATCTCCTCATGTTATATAGCTATGGAAACTTACAACACTAGCATCGATGCCGGTAATGTAGCTGTGGAATAAGAGACAATGCACCTATGGATATGGCATATGTACTAACTATCCTTGGAAAGGAAAAAAATATATCAAGCATCTTATTTCAAAAGTAGAGTCCTTCTCTAACCTTAGACAGTTCTAAAGACGGTTTGAATATACATTGTGAGCAATAGAGATCCCAAGTAATTATGTTAAGGCACTACATGACTCGAGACGATAGCATGCCATGGAGGAGTAGATGGTCGATCATGTCTCTCATGGGATGTGTCGAATTGTAGATCTACTTGCCAATAACAAAGCAATTTGGTTTAGGTAGATATTTATAGTGCAGTATAACCCAGATATTTTTATTGTTGGATAAAAAGTATTGTTCATAGCTAAGGATGTAGTATGAAAATATGAGGTTGACTTCTTTGACTGCTTCTCCCATGTGTCACATCTCAACTGTGTTTATTATCATTTTCCTATTTAATATATCTTGGTTGGCCTATTTATCAACTTGGCATAAAGAGTGTCGTCCTCTAAGTGATTAACAGGTGGTTGTCAACATGCATCAGTTTCCTAGCTTTGAGGTTTGTGTAATTGATGAATCTGTGATCCATCGCTTTTAAAGATGAAAATAGAGTTGTGTTTCTAAGTGATCAATTGCATTTAGTAATTAATAGTGCATTATTATCATTCATGCATATGTAAATAATGTTCATATTTTATTATTCATAATAGCATTAATAAGTATCTAGAAAATGTATGTGCATTAATCACTTGTAAATTAACTTGTGTACATATCTCTAACCTTAATCAAAGAAAAATCCTAAAAAATACTAACTTGCACGTATTTTAAATAAACTCAAACTCTAATTTCAGGATAAAAAGCCACAAATACTGATATCTCTCTCATACAATGTCCATATCCACTCTACTCACTTTTAAATTCATGTGCATTAAATTATCTACAAATCAAGATCAAATTCAAAAGAATCAAAGTTAATTTGTCAAAATTGAGTTTTGTGAAGTAACTGTGCATTGTACATATTTACTGATTTTTGGCTTATCATTTCATGTACATATTTGACACTTCTTGATTTATTTTATGTTTATATCTTTATTTTATTTCATGACTTAACTAATTACATAAATATCAAAATCCAAAAAATCAGAAAAAAATAAAAGATATATCCTGAACTGAGTTGACTAAGCAACTCATTCGTATATATCATGTATTTTCTAATTAATTTAAATTCACAAAAATACCAAAAATGAATTTGAGTCCACTATATTATTTTACATAATTTTTGAATTTTTCATATATTATTCATCTATAAAAAAATCAAATAGAAATTACAAAGTAAAAAATATGATATTTCATACTCATGAAATATCACCAAAGTATTCACATTTTGCACAGTTCATTCCATTTGCATTCGAATCCTTCGTTTAGAGGAATATTTTTATGTTGGATATTTTTGCATCCAAGGTCATTTGATGGTTATAATTTTATTTTTTTTCTTCCATTTATTGTATTGCTCAACTGTGTGGTCAAAGTCTTGGCCAGCCATGCCACATAGCATGCACTAACCCGTCCACCTCAGCCACTCACTGGTCAAACTTGTCAAATCCCAGTCAACCCTCTTTGCCCCCATGCACTAATGATTTGGGCCATTACATCGCTTTCGATCCAACGGACATCCTCTACCCCATTCAAGTCCATCCGCCCAACGTGCTTAGCACGTGATACATCTCCAACCATTAGATCATGTAGGATCCAACATCTATTGCTTCCCCCATCCTCTGTGTGTCTCCACCACCGTTGCAACTAGGGATGAAAACGATCAGATACGGATATGAATATATGTGTTATCATATCCTTATCCTTTTTTAATTTTCAGAAACAAATACGAATACAAATATCATACGAATGTGTAAAATTCAAAATCATATCCTCAAATATACAAATACGAATGCAAAATGAATGTTGGTAATTCGGATATGAATATTTGATAAACGAATGCAAATTCATATATGAATGTTACAAATAACCTAATTTACTAAAAATCTATAGGAACATTGGATTCAAAGTAAACTTCTATCTATGATGAGTGCATTGACTACTTTGATAATGAAATTTAACACAATAAAATTAGGGAGTAAAAAATCTTAGTAAATACCAAGCTTATTTGTTATAAGTGTGTATCTTCACCCGTTATCCATAAAATTTCTCTTTACAATATGATAACCTGAACTCTAAGAATGGAACAACATGGGAAAATGGCACGACATGGTCATCTAATTCAAATTTGGCTCAATGTGACCATCTAATTCAAATTTGACACGATAAGGCCATAATATGAACATACATGAGATATCTTTCTGTGGGAAAATATAATAATATCAACCCATATGTGTCATGACACGTAAAAATAAAGTCAAAAAATCAAACAAGTACTACAGATTCTCTTCAATAAGTCGTATAACAACCTAATTGTAATAGTTACTAAAATGCAAAGTGATATGATAGAGTCAATAATATATATATAACACTTGCTACATGTCAAACTGCTAGTAAAAACATTTTAAATAGTAAAAATATGTTTTCCACGTGATAAGGTGCATATGAACTACAACAAAATGAGTCATTCATAATTTCTATTATATGTCTTCTCAGCAATACCTGCGAAAAAATGTGACAAAGAATACAGTATATTAGAAAATTATACATTGAATTGATACATTGAAAAGGCAACAAACGAGTCATTCGTTTACATTGATGCATATAAAATACATCAACCATACTCGAATTCATCATCTATGAGATCTATCTCACATCCTTCCGCTTTATCCTTATTTGTACTTGGTACTAAATGAATAAAAGAAGTTAAATAAATTGATGAATAGTTTGCTATTAATATATGTTAGAAAATCTTGCTTGAAGGAAATGCTTCAAGTCGAGATGGAGCCTCAACCACTTCATTCATATCAATGAAAGTGCCATCACCTACATCTATATGTACAACATCATGTAAGTTATGCATATCATGATTTCAATAAAATAAGAAAATTGAAAACAACAGCTTACCTTTGAATTTGTCTTTCAACTAATTTTGGCTACATATCAATGCCTCCACCATATCATAATTCGGTTTGTTGTGATATGCATCAACTATTCAACCTCCATGTGAAATCTCATATTTTCTTTTTCTTAAAATCTGCAGTGTTTTTGACATCCAAAAAAATTCAAATAATCATGCTCTTACGCATATCTCGTCGAGATCTTTCCAACGAGCCTAAGAACCCCCAATTTCGATATTCCTAGCTCAAGTTATCGATGTTTTAAGTATAATAGTTGAGACCCATATATGGATCCGACCCATATCCGAAATTGCACCCATTTTCACCTCTCCCTCTATAAATAGAAGATGATAGGCTACTCTCTCAAAGCCCTAGCCACCACCATCCTTCCCTCTCATTGGAGCACCACCACCTTGGTCGGATTTGGTCGCCGAAGGACCGTCGCCGACGTCGGAGAAGGAGCTCCGATCGAAGATCCGCGGCCACCATCACGTAGGAAAGCTCGACGTCACCTTCGTACACACATTCACGCTACAATCGAGAGACGGAAATATCATTCCGTCTGAGCGGAGATCCCGAGAGAACATCCTCGGAGATAACGATAAATACCCTCCTCTTGCTATCGGTTTCATACGGTTTTTGATCCCATGTCTTGAACATTGTTAGAACCTTATCGTTATATATCTTAAATAGTAATGATGTTATACCTTGCTCTTGTTGTTGGTTTCATACGATTTTTTTTATCCCTCCTTGTTATTGGTTTCCACACGAAACTCTTTCCTATAAGTTTGAATATGCTTTGAGCCAAAGTGTTCATGTGGTATGATTATTAAGTTTGAATGAGTGGTTTGACTGTATGATTGTAGTCATCTATTCTTTTTTTTTCACGATACATATCTATGAAGTTGTTGGACATGTTATTTCCGTAATGTGTATCGTTGTTTTACAGTGCATCCCTTCATGCCCAAAATGCACCAATGCCATTCCATTGGATTATTCTCACGTTTTGTCTCCAAGACATTATTATGAAAAAAAATGAATGTAATCACCTAATGAGAATCCTATCTCTCTCATATATTATACACAATATCCGGTTTTGTTGGAGTTTTTCTTTACATGTTAATCTATGAAGGAGTTAGAGTACATGCTATATAAGTTGAGTTTTAGTAGTCGTATACAAATTATAATTGTTTGCCACTGTGCTGTAGATAGTCCCATCCAGTTCTTTATTCTTGTGTGATATACGGGTATCATGAAATCACAACCATATCATCTAAGATCAATTTAATTTCCATGTAGTTAAATTTTGGTCATAATTTCCTGAGAATAATAACAATCTTTACAAATTCCATGCACTGGCCACGGTTTTGTTTCACTGATAATAAATCCATAATTACTATTATTATGCATATATTCACCACCATATTAAGAAATTTAAGAATACAGAAGGTCTCTCCATATGTCCATTACGCAAGTGCTATTAGAAAGGAATTGAATTTCCTTTAAATATCATGAAGGCATAATGTATCAATGCATTAACAAATAATCAAGTCTTTACAAAGCATTTATAACCCACATTACCAAAATTTGGATACATTGTTCATAAAGATAATCCTTTTCAATTAAAGGCGGAATGATTAGTGACGATGTAAATCATATCTTTGTTTTGTTATCAAGCGTATCTTTTATAGCAACATATTTTTGGCAATGTTGTCTATATTTACAAATTAAGATCAAAGTATCTCTGTGATATGATCTCGAACTAATGATCATGAACCCGGCAAACTCAGATTTCTAAACACTCAACAATATAGAATTGTGTTATTAATAATTATCGTCTAATATGAGAGATTTGACGGTAATTAGGTAGATGGGGTGGGCATCGCAAGGGATTGTGCATGCACCCTTAGACCTCGGAGAGATGCTCACGACCTCAACGGACGAGTTGCGTGACGCATTGCACCTAGCAGCCCGGTAGTATCCGGAGTCGCTCGACGGAGTAGGCAGGTGGCGCGGTTGGCGTTCTTGGTTTCATACTTATACACAATATTAAGACTCAATGTAGAATTTGATGTGACCGTATCTGATTTTACATCGAGTATTATTATTGTGAGAGGTGTTCCGGGATATAGTTTGAAGTTGGAGAATTTGGGATTTAGACCTTTTCTTGTTCTAGTTGGACAGAGATACTTGGAGATTTATCTAAGATGACAAACAAGTTCCCGCGTAGCGGAGGCCTGCGAATCGCGTACTTGCGTGTGCTAAAATGATACCAGAAATGATAAATGACCAGATGTCGGAAAGTTTTATACCGTTTGGACTCTAACCAACTTGTCGAAATATCAAGATCATTGTGGTATAACTTAAATGATTATTTTTGTAAATAAATAAAATCAATGTAATCGAATGTGAATTGGAATGACTTGGTGTTCTTTCTAAATTTTTTTACAATAGATGCATATGCCATTAAATAAAGATGCATATACCATTAAATAAAGTTGAGTATACATTCTTTTCTTACCCTTATATTAGTCATTATAGTGTTTGTCTCGTTATTGGGCAATTGCTCATAACGTTACCCTCGTGTGAACCCAACAGGTGTACCTAAGCAGCAGCCGTTACAGTAATGGTCTTTGAGGAGATCAGACCTTCTACATCATACTTGCACCAAATACGGTGCGTTCTACTTAGAGTAACTTTTATTTACTTCCGCATCTTTTTATATTATTATTGAGAGGCATTGTACTGATACATGTGGAGAGCTTTTTGTACAAAATTTAAGATTGTATGATGTATCTCATTCTATGGACATGGACTTGATTATTATCAATGAGAATGGATGCTGCATTTTATTTTTCATTTCACATTATTCTCCTATTGCTATTTGTATTTCAAATGTTAATCTAATGTGCATAAGATGTTTTGCTGAGTATCATAGATCATGGGAATAATTGGACCGTAGGTCTGACGCTCTCGTTCCGTCGGTTTCGATAGTCGAAGGGGCGGGACGGCACAGATGGTATCAGAGCCCGATACTCCATTCTCTCTTTTGCATATTAGAATTGTTAACAGTATTTGAAATATAAATATAGCGGCAGAGTTTTCTGGCGTTGCCATTAGTAAGGAGAATGACTCAAGTTCTGTTTTAAGTGTCCATTGTCTCTCTAACCATAGAAATAATTTTTAATATAATGATTCTCGCAGGGAATCATGCCGCCTCGTGTTGACCCTGATATTGCACAGCAGTTGGCCTTACTAGTTCAGGTCGTACAGGGTATACAACAACGTCAGGAGGTATTGGAGTAAAGGCTCCTTCAGCAGGATGATTCCTCGTACTAGCCCTCTCGTGAGGAGGAGGGCAGTGCTCACCCTCCGGTGTCTCTGGACCCAAAAGGATCAGATGACCTAGAGACGTTGCAAAAACATCAGACGACATACGCAGCATATCAGAGATCTAAGGTGCCACAATTCTTTGGCACCGGCACGCCAGATGAGGCTGAGTTATGGCTGGATCATGTATCTAAAGTGTTGAGGATGATTCTTTCTCCTGAAGAGTCTTGGCTTACATTTATGGAGTTTTCACTAGCAGGTTATGCTGAGCATTGGTGGTTCGCCATTAAGGAACATCTAGAGGATCCCATAATGTGGGAAATTTTTCTTGACGAGTTCTGTAGTCAGTTTTATCATGATCACTGGGTTGAGGATCAGAGGAGGTTATTTGCTGAGCTAAAGCAGGGGTCAATGACGGCTCAAGAATACCTCATTCGTTACATTGAACTCTCCCGCCACTCACCAGCGACTACTGCTTTTCCTGAGAAGAATTTACAGAAGTTTATCCAGAGACTGCGTGGCAATGTGCAACACCAGCTATCTGTATTAGATTTCACTTCCATCAAGAAGGTATCTTCTAAAGCTACCAAGATGGAGGCAACTCAGAGTCGGCTTCAGGAGAGTCCATCACATTTCTAACCACCTCAGCCCGGGAGATCTGCTCATTGATATTTCTATAGAGCTCGTAGAGAGCATCGTTTCCACCCAGTGATTACCACTCCTACCATTAGCAGATTTGCCCCTACACCTACTTTAGAGCAGGGCTTAGCGGGTCGCGGTACTACTTCCTTCCGCTCTTCGGCACACTCACAGAGTCGCAAGACAGGAGGTGCTAGCCTTATCTCGGGAGGCTCTTTTTCTCAGCCAGGAGATCGTAGGTGTTTCCACTGCCAATAGCCGGGTCATTTCAAGGCCAAGTGTCCCTTACTTGTCGGTAGCTCAGGCAGTCATCAACCAAGTGTACGGTCAACTTTCTCACCTGCACAGTCACATGGATCAGCTTCTCGTCGTGGAGGTCGAGGCTTTCAACGTCCTCCACCACGACCAACCTTCAGTGTTGCAGGTTCTAACACCTCATCACACCCGCAGGGACAATTGAATGCAATCACACAGGAGCAGGCCCGCGCCTCAGGAGCTGTAGTGCGAGGTATGATTTCAGTGCATGGTATATCCTTACGTGCTTTATTTGATTCGAGAGCTACACACTCCTTTCTAGCACATCGATTAGTGCCCAAGTTAGATAAAGAGTCAGTATGTGTTCCATCTCCTTACTACATCAAGGGTCCAGGGGGCCAATTATTCATAATGCGACAAGCAGTGGAGAACGTGGCAGTGCAGATCGGCAGGCACATATTGCTCGTATATCTTTTACTCATTTGATTAGAAGATTTTGATGTCATCTTAAGTATAGATTGGCTCGAGCAATATCACACATGCCTTGATTGCTTCGAGAAGACGATAGTGTTCCATCTCCCAGGCATACCTACCTTTCAGTTTGATGGACGTACCTCAGATAATGAGGTCTTGTATATATCGGCATTGAAGGCCCAACACATGCTCGATCAGGGTTGCATAGGTTTTCTCACCCATGTTGTGGAGTTACCCGTCGAAGATTGTATGATTGACGACATCAAAATTGTATGAGATTTTCCTGATGTATTCCTAGAGGAATTACCTGGACTACCGTCAGGGAGGGAGATCGAGTTCGAGATTACTTTGATACCTGACACGCAACCGATCTCCATTCCTCCATACAGAATGGCACCAGCCGAATTCAGGGAACTCAAAGTACAACTGCAGGAGTTATTGGAAAAGGGATTTATACATCCTAGTACATCACCTTGGGAGCACCGGTCCTCTTCGTAAAGAAGAAGGATGGGTCTATGTGCTTGTGCATCGATTACAGGCAATTGAATACAAGGACGATAAAGAACCATTACCCACTTCCACGAATAGATGATCTTTTCGATCAGTTGCAAGGTGCAGCGGTATTATCAAAGATTGAGCTACGATCGGATTATCATCAATTGAGAATTAAGGACACAGATGTGCTTAAATATACTTTTCGCACTAGATACGGCCACTATGAGTTTGTGGTTATGCCGTTTGGACTCACGAACGCACATGTCGCGTTCATGGACATGATGAACAGAATTTTCCATCCATACTTAGATCATTTTGTGGTAGTGTTCATTGATGATATCTTGATCTACTCACGTGATGAGCATGAGCATGAGCAGCATCTGCATACTATTCTTGAGACACTCAGAGAACATAAGTTGTATGTAAAATACAACAAGTGTGAACTTTGGCTTACCAAAGTAGCTTTCCCCGGTCATGTAATTTTAGGAGCAGGTGTGGAAGTTGATCCAGCCAAGATAGAGGCAGTCATGTCCTGAGAGCAGCCCAAGACAATTACCGAGATATGCAGCTTCTTAGGCCTCGCCGGCTACTACAGACGTTTTGTTAGGGGCTTCTCACAGCTAGCTCTACCACTTACTCATCTGACACAGAAAGATGTCCCTTTCATTTGGAGCAACAATTGCGAGCTGAGCTTTCGTACGTTAAAAGAAAGACTGACCAGTGCTCCGATTCTCACCCTTCTTTCAGGCCCCTTAGACTTTACGGTGTATACTGATTCATCAAAGGAGGGTTTAGGAGCAGTGTTGATGCAACGTGGTCATGTCGTAGCATATGCATCACGACAACTAAAGAACCATGAACAGAACTACCCTACTCATGACTTGGAGTTGGCAGCTATAGTCTTCGCATTGAAGATATGGTGTCACTATTTATATGGGATCCCGTTTGAGATTTTTACATATCACAAGAGCCTCAAATATATCTTTGACCAACGAGAGTTGAATATGAGGCAAAGACGATGGATGGAACTGTTAAAGGATTATGACTGCACTATCTCTTACCATCCGGGTAAGGGAAATGTAGTAGCTGATGCTTTGAGTAGAAGAGCACATACCGAGGGCACCCCAGCATGGCTACAGACTTGGGATATGCTCACAACACTTAGTGAATGGCACCCCTTTGATAGTACTGCAGACGTTGTAACTGTACCTGCCAAGTATAGTGGACTATGGGATAGGATTGTGCATGGTCAGCAAACAGATCAGAAATTACAAGGACCGTGTCTGTGTCCCTGATGATGGTGAGTTAAGGAGAGACGTCCTAGATGAGGCTCACTGTTCTAGATTATCTATCCATCCAGGGAGCACCAAGATGTATAGAGACCTCCGTCAACACTTCTGGTGGGTGGGGATGAAGAGAGATGTTGCAGAACATGTTAGTCGTTGCCTTACGTGCCAATTGGTGAAGGCAGAGCACAAGCATCCTCCTGACTTGTTACAGTCACTTCATATTCCGTTGTGGAAATGGGAGAGTATCTCTATGGACTTCGTGACATCCTTACCTCGTACAGTAGGTGGATATGATGCTATTTGAGTTATTGTGGATAGGTTGACTAAGTCTGTACATTTTATTCCCGTGAACATGACATGCACTTCGGTGGATCTGGCCAAACTATATATTCAACATGTTATTAACTTGTATGGGATTCCCAAGGAGGTTGTATCTAATAGAGACTCTCGTTTCACGTCACATTATTGGGGAGAATTCATGAAGGCCCTAAAAACTGAACTGTGTCTTAGTTCAGCATATCATCCGTAGACGGATGGACAATCAGAGAGGACAATTCAGACTCTTGAGGATCTGCTCAGAGCATGTGCCAATGAGTGGCAAGGATCTTGGAAGGATCACCTTCCTTTAGTGGAGTTCACTTATAAAGACAGCTACCATGCTAGTATTGGCATGGCACCTTTCGAGGCATTGTATGGGCGAAGATGCACTACTCCCTTGTGATGGCAGGAAGTGGGTGACAAGGGTCTTTATTCCACTCAGATAATCGAGGACACAACAAGAGCTGTGAAAACGGCTAGGAAGAAATTATTGACTGCACAGAGCCGTCAGAAGAGCTATGCTGATTAGAGACATCGTGATCTTGAATTTGATGTCGGAGACTTTGTATTCTTAAAAGTATCTCCAATGAGAGGTATTCAAAGATTTGGTGTCAAGGGCAAGTTGGCACCACGGTTCGTTGGCCCTTTCGAGATTTTATCTCGTATTGGGAAGGTAGCATACCGAGTAGCACTCCCCCTTCACTTGGCAGGCGTGCATGATGTATTCCATGTGTCAAGCCTCTGGAAGTATATTCGAGACCCTTGACATTTGATTAGCTATGAGGACCTCACGGTTGAACCGAATTTGTCTTTCCCTGAGGCAGCCATGTAGATTTTAGATCGGGAAGTCAAGAGGTTATGACGGAAAGACATCCCTTTGGTCAAGGTATTGTGGCAAAGTCAGAATGTTGAGGAGGCCACATGGGAGCCTGAGGCAGATATGCGACAAAAATACACCTATCTTTTTGAAGGTATGTTCACGAGACCCTATTTCAATCTTCTTTAAGATTTTTATGGGTTTCGTTCTCTTTAAGAATTTTATACCTGAATATACACCAAATTGGAAACTTATACGTTAAATCCTACGTCTCGAGGACGAGACTTCCTTTAAGATTTTTATGATGTGAAATCCCGTATTTTCTATTTCCTAAAATCTGGAGTATTTTTGACATCCAAAAAAATTCAAATAATCATGCTATTACGCAGATCTCATCGAGATCTTTCCAATGAGCCCAAGAACACCTAATTCCAATATTCCTAGCTCAAGTTATCGATGTTTTAAGTATAATAGTTGGGACCCATATATGGATCCGAATCATATCCGAAATTGCACCCATTTTCAACTCTCCCTCTATAAATAGAAGGTGATAGGCTACTCTCTCAAAGCCCTAGCCACCACCATCCTTCCCTCTCATTGGAGCACCACCACCTTGGCCGGATTTGGTCACCAGAGGACCGTCGTCGACGTCGGAGAAGGAGCTCCGATCGAAGATCCGCGGACACCATCACGTAGGAAAGCTCGAGGTCACCTCCGTACACACATTCGCGCTACAATCGAGAGATGGAAATATCATTCCGTCTGAGCGGAGATCTCGAGGGAACATCCTCGGAGGTAACGATGAATACCCCTTTCTTGATGTTGGTTTCATACGGTTTTTGATCCCATGTCTTGAACATTGTTAGAGCCTTATCGTTATATATATCTTAAATAGTAACGATGTTATACCTTGCTCTTGTTGTTGGTTTCATACGCTTTTTTTTATCCCTCCTTGTTATTGGTTTCCACACGAAACTCTTTCCTATAAGTTTGAATATGCTTTGAGCCAAGGTGTTCATGTGGTATGATTATTAAGTTTGAATGAGTGGTTTGACTGTATGATTGTAGTCATCTATTCTTTTTTTATACGATACCTATCTATGAAGTTGTTGGACATGTTACTTCCGTAATGTGTATCGTTGTTTTACAGTGCATCCCTTCATACCCAAAATGCACCAATGTTATTGATGAATCTCGTATTCATCAAGATAAAATTGGTCATTTAGGCTCTGTTCCCCATCATTCACTTGCATTTAATTATTAACAAAGCATCATTAGCATTCATACATGTGTAAATAATATTTGCATTTCATCATGCATAATTGCATTTAAAAATCTCAAGTGTAAATAAGGCCAAAAAGCCGCTAACTTCTCTTATTTTCTATTAATTCATCCTAATTCCTATTAACCCCAAACCACCTCCATTATGTAGATATTACTAACCTTATTAAATAAAAAATACAAAAAAATTACTAACTCCAATAAGTGTCAAATTATCTCAAAGTCTAATTTCACATCTGACGGACTAAAATGAGCATATCTCCAACATACACTGTCCAATTTTGGTCTACTCACTTTTAAAGTACTCCATTTTCAAATACCTTCAAAACAAGACTAATTTCATAAATTTCGGAGCTCATTTGTGAAAGTTGGGTTTTGGGCCTCTTTTGTGCATATTGACTTTTTGCAATTTTTGACCTGAGTTTTTATGTTCATAATTAACCCTTTTAATTTTTTTCTTCTTATTATTGTTCTTTGATAAAAGTTTTATTAAGTGACGTAAAAATCCAAATCCAGATTCAAACTGAAATCAAAGAAACTGACTGAGTCCAAGTGTCCGGTGTCGGTCTGTACAAAAGTTGTGTATTTCTGACTTCTATTTTATTTTCCTAATTTCTTATTTATTAGAAATCCAAAAAAATGGATTAGTGTGTAATTAATTTTCTTGAATTTTATCGTATTTTTTCTATATATTTTTATCCTCTCGAAAACCACCAAAAAATTACAAAATCACAAAAATCTGGTTTTCTATACACATGGAATACCACCAAAAATACCACTTCGCACAGGTGACCTCTTTTGCTTCCGGACAACGACGCCATTTGATGAACACAAAAATCACCTCTTTAATAATCGATAATTGTAGTTTAGGAAGCGAATTTCGGTCGACCAAAACACCATAAACTTTGAATGTTGTGGAGTATTTTTACTTGGCAAGTGTACCAAGGTCGATCACAGGGAATGGAGATTTTTAGTTGTACGGTTTTAAATTAAATCAAATAATTAATAAGTGCTCTATTAATTTTTATGTTGATAAAATATACAATGCAATGATGGAGATGCGATGAAAAGAAAATAAACAGAGACGATTATGCCCAGTATTTGTGAATTATACAATTCAATCCTCAATGAAATTTATCAATCAATTTCTTGAAAGACAGTCACAGATCGAACAGAGATTAGTTCGAATGAGATATTTTCACTTATCCCAAAATGCAAGCTAGAAGATTATTAGATCAAATCATATTCCTACACAAATTGGTTCCTCAAAGACATGTCCAATAATTCTCTTTCCTCAAATGAGATCCCTGCACTGATTAAATCCTTTAAATAATATAATCAATAATTCTGAGAGAAGTATTCAATCTAAAAACCCAAGCCAAATCCCTGCAAAAACATAGTTAATTTTTTCAAACAAAATGTCGCAAATCAGTCTACAAAGAGCAAATTGATTTTCTAATAATAATCAACCAGAATGGTCTCAGATCTGTCCACAAATTATGCCAAGTGATAGAGCATGGAAAGAGTTTCAAAATGACATATTATATGCTCAAAATGGAGTTCATATCAAAAAGATATGCTAAAATCAAATTCCAAGGACTAAAATGTAAATAAAATAAAGTTTTCTTATAAAGAGGTCCCTAGAGGGGTTTATCTGTAATTTAGCGAAGTTGGAGGGGCCCTTTGTAATTTACCCACTAGTGGGGGTATATATGTAATTTCAGAAAGTTACGGGGGCTTCAATGCAATTTTCTCCGAGCGCACATGTAGCATGTGCGTCAGGAGGCTCGGGTGAGGGAGGCTGAGGCTCGGGCGGCCGAGCCTGAGGTTCGGGCCATGCGCAGAGGCTTAGGGGTCCCGAGGCTCAGGCTCGGATGGTGATGCTGTGGCTCGGGTGAAAAAGGCTGAGGTCGGGCAGCGGAGCTCAGGCTCGGATGCCCGAGCCTACGTGGCGGACGATGGTGGTTCGGACACCCCGAACCTCGAGGCAGGGGCCAAGGGTCGGGAGAGACACGTGGCACTTCGGGGACCGTCGGATCAAGGGCTATTTGCCCGATCCGACGGTAACTGCTCGTTGCGAAGGCAGGGCGGCGGAGGCACGACAGGGGCGGAGGCGATGGCCGTGCAGCGCACGAGGCACGGCTTGGCACCGGAGGTGTACACTTGAGCAAATGAGCATCTAAATCTAGGTCCTCTTAAGCAATCTGCAGCCGTACTTCAATTCGCAGACACCTCAACTAAGCGACCTAGGGGCGAGATTCGAAATGTTGTCATCAACATAGAGGGACAAAACTACCCAGTAGATTTCACAATACTTGACATGAATGTCCCTAGAAATTAGAAAGATTCCCAGATGATACTAGGATGACCCTTCCTTAGGACCGCAGGAGCCATATTTGATTACACATCCGGGAGAATCCAGTTTGGAAAAGTTGAACTTAAAATGCAGCAAACTAGGTTCCAAAGACCTGACACTGAGTCGAGCACCGAGTCTGAAAAATCAAAAACTGAGACTGAATTTACAAAAGCAACAGTTGGGCCTTAGAGACAAAACCCAACCACTATGATAGAATCAACCTCATCTGGAGAGGAAATTGTTGATGATTTAGTCTTCCAGCTCATTCATGCATCTACCTATACTCTAGGAGACTCATAGGCCCATCTGGACCTGTCAGTCCATTCTCCTTATGGAAAATCCTTGAGTAAGGTACACAGATCGGACGCAGTGCTTGCCACACCACATTCCATCATTAGCGATCCGATCCGAGAAACATCCACGATGGTGGCCAATATGGATACACTGCAAGCATCCACATCACAACAAGAAGCATCACTGAGGGGACCAGATTCGAGCAACATCATTGACCTTCCTGAACTCAAACCATTGCCCCCTACACTTAAGTATGCCTTCCTTGCAGGAGAAAAGGGACAATTTCCTGTCATTATCATTTCACATCTGACCGAAGGGCAGGAGATCCGCCTACTTAATGTTTTGGAGAAAAACCGCAAGGCTATAGGCTGGAGATTGTCTGATATCCTAGGGATAAACCCAGCCCTGTGCTCACACCATATTTACCTGGAGGATAATGCTAAAACCTCCCGTGAATGCCAACGTAGATTGAATCCAAACTTACAGGAAGTGGTTGAGACTGAGATCGAAAAATGGTGTAAAGCTGGGTTCATATATCCCATCTCCGACTCCAAATGGGTGTCACCTTTGCATGTAGTCCCGAAAAAGTCGGGACTTCAGATTATCACCAATGAGGAGGAGAGGAGATCACGACACGGGTACCTACGTCGTGGTGTGTTTGTGTGGATTACAGGTGCCTGAATGCCGCAACGAAGAAGGGTCACTTTCCACTGCCTTTTATTAATCAAATCCTGGAGAGATTGGCAAGGAGATAATACTTCTATTTCTTAGACAGGTACTCGGGCTACAATCAGGTGGCCATCGCCCCTGAAGACCAAGGAATAACTACTTTTACATGTCCTTTCGGCACATACGCATTCAAGCGAATGCCTTTTGGGCTTTGCAATGCCCCCGGCACCTTTCAGCGATGCACGATTGCGATTTTTTCCGACATGGTTGGAGATTTCCTGGAGATCTTCATGGATGACTTCTCGGTCCATGGTGATTCATTCGATGATTGTCTAGCGCACCTGGATCGAGTCCTCCAGAAGTGTAGGGAAGTGAATCTGGTACTCTCTTGGGAGAAAAGCCATTTCATGGTAAAAGAGGGCATTGTGTTGGGGCATGTCATCTCCAAGAAGGGAATGGAGGTTGACCCTGTCAAAGTTGATGTGATCAAGAAGCTCGAGCCACCTACAAATGTGAAACAAGTACGGTCTTTTCTAGGGCATGTCGGATTTTACAGGAGATTTATCAAGGATTTTTCAAAAATTACCCGACCGCTAACTGTCCTCCTAGGGAAAGACACCAAGTTCTTAGTAAATCATAAGTGTCTTGAAGCCTTCGAACTACTCAAAAGGATGATCATTGAGACTCTCGTCATACAAGCCCCCAACTGGTCTCTTCCCTTCAAGATCATGACAGACGCATCTGATTTTATTGTAGGGGTTGTATTAAGACAACGAAAAGATGGAATCTCGCATGTTATTCACTACACAAGCAAAGTTTTAGACCCTGCTCAGAAAAATTACACTGTGATCGAAAAGGAAATGCTTGCTGTGATTTTTGCCTTGGAAAAATTTCGATCTATACTTCTAGGATCTAAGGTGATAGTTTACATAGACCACTCTGCCATTCGATACTTAATGGCCAAAAAGGACGCAAAAGTATGACTTCTGAGATGGATTCTACTGCTTTAAGAATTTGATTTGGAGATTAAAGACAAACCTGGTGTTAAAAATGTCATGGCTGATCATTTATCATGGATCGAACATATCAAAATTCTGGAATCTGAATCCAACCGTGAAACCTTCCCAGACGAGTCAATTTGTGTTATTGACTCACTCCCATAGTATGCAGACACGGTGGATTATCTTGTCACCAAGGAAGTTCCTCAAGGTTGGCCCAGAAACAAAATCGATCGACTCATATCTGAAGCGAGACACTATCATTGGGAAGATCCGTTCCTTTTCTTTGAAGGACTGGATTGCATATGGAGAAGATGTATTCATCAAGAGTAATACCAAAGTATCCTCAATCTATGCCACACCTTGGAGGCGGGAGGACATCACTCTGGGAAGAGGACCGCTGAGAAGATATTGCAATGTGGATTTTACTGGCCGACCTTGTTTAAAGATTCTTACAATTTTGTCAGGTCGTGCCCCGTCTGTCAGAGAATGGGAGGAACCATTGGTTCCAAAGATGCCATGCCTATGCAACATGTGATCATCTGTGATGTATTCGATGCATGGGGCATTGACTTTATGGGCCCATTCCCTAATAGTCAAGGATTTGAATATATTCTTCTCGCGGTTGATTATTTATCTATATGGGTGGAGGCTATCCCTACTCGAGCAGCAGATAGAAAAACTGTTTGCAAGTTTTTGAAAGATAATATTATTTCGAGGTTTGGAATTTCAAAAATTTTAATATCTGATGGGGGAAGTCACTTTGTCAACCGGGAGGTGAAGAAGTTGACTAAGGAATATGGCATCGAGCACCGTGTCGCCACTCCTTACCATTCACAATCCAATGGCATGACTGAGGTGTCAAACAGGGAGGTTACAGGAATTTTACATAAGCTTGTCCGCCCTGACAGGAAGAACTGGTCCCAACTACTGGACCAGGTTCTATGGGCCTACCGTATGGCTTATAAGACCCCATTGGGCACCTCCCCGTTTAGAATGGTATATGGAAAGCCATGCCATTTGCCCGCAGAACTCATACATAAATCAGAATGGGCAATCAAAAAGATTAATTGGAACTGTCATCAAGGATTGAAGAGTCGAGAGATGGATTTGAATGAACTATCTGAAATCCGAAATCATGCTTATGAAAATAGCACCATTTACAAGGACAAGGTAAAGAGATGGCTTGACAAGAACATTCGAACCAAGATCTTTGTCCCAGGGTAGAAGGTTTGGCTATTTAATGCAAAATTGAAAATTTTCCAAGGTAAATTGAAATCAAAATGGACGGGACCATTCATTGTAAGAGAGGTACACAATAATGGGAGTGTTGCTCAGAGACCGCAGATAGCACGCAAACATCTATAGTCAACGGTCAGCTACTTAAATATTTTGTCGAATCCAACGAGAAATTAGTACAAGTTGAACAGATCTCCTTTACTCATGGCATAGATTTTGACGAAAGATTTGATCTACCCAGATAGACTGCCTCTCTAGAACCTACACTCTTCTGTATATCCATCTACCTGCTCTCGATCCCCCGATACTTAGGGGACCGATTTCATTATTTATACATCACTTCTCTTCTATTTTTGATCCATCTATACTTTGTATGAGCTATGTCAACATTTCACTTTATGCCATGGGGACATAGCACAAGCTAAGTATAGGAGGGTGTGTTTGTATATATTCTATCTATTGTATCCATAGCTCGTACCTTAATCGTCTTTATCTAACATCGGAGATGGGTACAAGTAGTGTGTCTTACCTGTTTTTCAAAAAAAACCAAAAAAAACTTTTTGCATAAAAAAAGATAAAAAGAAAAAAATCATCACTCATGGTCTTGCATTTCATCAAGCATTCATGCATTCCTTGGTTGATATATTCCTGACACATTCACCATCACTCAAGGCTTGAGGATTTTTTAGGACACTTGATTTCTAAGATCTTGAGATTCTGAGTTAGCCTGCCTTAGTCATTAGGGTTTTGAACTTAATAATCCATACTTCCCTAGTTTGAAAGATTTGAGCGCTATATTGCACTCTTCATCTCTACCTTCAAAAAAGAATATGATCAGCACAATCACTCCCACAACTACATTAATGATGAGATGAGTTGAGATATCACTCGAGGAACTACGAATAGATATTTGAGTTTAGACCCGATCTGATGATATTCGAGGATGGAATAAAGTTAGTGAAGGCTGTAGAAAACCTGAGTGTCAGCAAAAATCTAGCTAGTGTGTGAACAAGTTCATATGCTATCTCTTTGATAAATGACCTAAGTGCCAGGGTGTGATGAAATTTAATGAAAATTGTTGATCAGTGTGCGCCAACTTTGGTAAAAGCAGTAGAGCTAGCCAATAAAAGAAAAGAAAAAGAAATGTCAAAGAAAAGCTCTATCATCCAAAGTCGAATTCTAAATGAGCTTCCACCAATGGTGAGCGCTCCCAAACATTTTCAAATTGTCCACTTGGACCAAGCACTAATTAGGACCAAGGAGTCGGGCTGACACCATAAAAGGACTCTGCATCGTAAGCGATACAAGTCTGGGTGTCGAAGGTATCTTAGATACTCAAAAGAGACACACCCCGGTGTATTCCCAGAAAAACAAGTGCAGACGACTCCAAATTCTCTTGACGGGCACATTGATCAACAAAATAAAATATACTTGTGTTGAGTAATAAGGCACTCTAGTGGCACCTTGTTCCAATGTGAGGGAGAGAAAATTAGACACAATCCTATGCCCTCCATCATCTGGCCGTCCATCTACACTTTCAAGTCTGACAAACTAATGAGACGATTGACTGAAGCAAGAATAGACTTATTCCCTAGGGTTGAGGATTAGGTCTAGAGGAGAATCTCTTGGATTGAAACTTTAGGGGATGCCTAGACTTAACTCTCATCAATGCGTACACTAAAAATCATATCCTTATATTTTATGTACAAACAGAGAGTCTGAAAATTAGAGAGGTTGGATTCCTTTTGATTAAAGCTTGGTTGAGCCCAGAATTTTAAGATCACTCAAATTAAGGTCCTCTATGAATTGAGTCTTCAAAATTCACATGCACGGTCAGGGATGTATTCAACTAAGTCATTCATTCATGCTTGGGGACGAGCATGGTCTAAGTATAGGGGTATGATGAATCTCGTATTCATCATGCTAAAATTGGTCATTTAGGCTCTGTTCTCCATCATTCACTTGCATTTAATCATTAAAAAAGCATCATTAGCATTCATACATGTGTAAATAATATTTGCATTTCATCATGCATAATTGCATTTAAAAATCTCAAGTGTAAATAAGCCCAAAAAGCTGCTAATTTCTCTTATTTTCTATTAATTCATCCTAATTCCGATTAACCCCAAACCACTTCCATTGTGTAGATATTACTAACCTTATTAAACAAAAAAATACAAAAAAATTACTAACCCTAATAAGTGTCAAATTATCCTAAAGTCTAATTTCACATCTGACGGATTAAAATGAGCATATGTCCCACATATAGTGTCCGATTTTGGTCTAAACACTTTTAAAATACTCCATTTTCAAATACCTTCAAAATAAGACTAATTTCATAAAATTCGAAGCTCATTTGTGAAAGTTGAATTTTGGGCCTCTTTTGCGCATATTGTCTTTTTGCTATTTTTTACCTAAGTTTTTATGTTCATAATTAACCCTTTTAATTTTATTTCTTCTTCATTATTGTTCTTTGATGAAAGTTTTATTAAGTGACATAAAAATCCAAATCCAGATTCAAATTGAAATCAAAGAAACTGACTGAGTCCAAGTGTCCGTTGTCGGTCTGTACAAAAGTTGTGTGTTTCTGACTTCTATTTTATTTTCCTAATTTCTTATTTATTAAAAATCCAAAAAAGTTATATTAGTGTGTAATTAATTTTCTTGAATTTTATCGTATTTGTTCTATATTTTTTTATCCTCTCGAAAACCACCAAAAAATTACAAAATCATAAAAATCCGGTTTTCTATACACATGGAATACCACCAAAAATACCACTTCGCACAGGTGACCTCTTTTGCTCTCGGGTCCTTCATGAAAGTTGTAGATCTTGACGAGAGAATAACGTTTGTGAAGGAAATTTTTTGATCAGACGTCTTCTTCTATTTCTTTTCTATTTTTCTTTACCTTTTAATTTTGAAAATTTTTTGGTGACACGTGGCAGCCCCTGGGCGTACCACGTGGCACCCCCACTCTCTCTCCTAGCCACACCCTGGTCACGTGCGATGCACATGACCTGACCTTCCCCTTCCCCAGCCGTTACCCCCCCCCCCCCCACCGTTTCTCCTCCAACGCTCACCCGCCATGCGCGGCCACCATGCACGGCCGTTACACCTCCTCGCCCTCCTATAAAGCCACACCTACCGCAGCCCAGCTCCGATCATCCACCTTTTCCAAAACTTCCTCCCCAGCCGCTATCCTCACAGGTGACAGCTGCGAGCTTCTGTGCTGGTGAAGACGAGCAAGGTGAGATCCTCAGCCATCTCTTGGTCGAGTAGCTGCTCCATTAGCAGCATAGCTCAAGTTCCCTCTCGCTAGAACCTTGAGCAAACACTGGGGTGTCGCCAGCACCACCTCTTCTTAGGAGATTCGTCAACCTCTCAACCCCCCTCCTCTTTGCGTCAATTCCAAATCCCTCATACCTCCAACCTTGCAAAGGTCAGAGTTTAGCTCCTACTCCCACGCCCTCGACATCGATCTCTGAACACCTTTGTTTGATTGCTTCTAACTTCTGCAGGTGAAGATCGCTCCGCCGTTGAGCTCCGACCTCTGCCGTGAAGATTCTTCGCCGCACATAGACAGCTCGCCCTCGCGCCGCATGTCGGCCGAGCGACGGCATCGCCACCTTCGCCGCACACCTCTACCGCCAAGCCGCGCCTCGTACGATGCACGGCCATCGCCTCCGCCCCTGTTGTGCCTCCGCCGCCCCGCCTTCGCAACGAGCAGTTACCGTCGGATCAGGCCAATAGCCCTTGATCCGACGGTCCGCGAAGTGCCACGTGTCTCTCCCGACCATCGGCCCCTGCCTCGAGGTTCGGGGCGCCCGAACCACCATCGTCCGCCACGTAGGCTCGGGCATCCGAGCCTGAGCTCCGCTGCCCGACCTCAGCCTTTTTCACCCGAGCCACAGAGAAATTTGCATTGAAGCCCCCACAACTTTCTGAAATTACATATATACCCCCGCTAGTGGGTAAATTATAAAGGGGCCCCTCCAATTTCGTTAAATTACAGATAAGCTCCTCCAGGGACCTATTTGCAAGAAAACTTTATTTTATTTACATTTTAGTCCTTGGAATTTGATTTTAGCATATCTTTTTCATATGAACTCCATTTTGAGCATATAATATGTCATTTTGAAGCTCTTTCCATGCTCTATCACTTAGCATGATTTGTGGACAGATCTGAGACCATTCTGGTTTATTATTATTAGAAAATCATATTTCTCTGTATAGACTGATCTGCGACATTTTGTTTAAAAAAATTAACTGTGGTTTTTGCAGGGATTTGGCTCGGGTTTTTAGATTGAATACTTCTCTAAGGATTATTGATTATATTATTTAAAGGATTTAATCAGTGCAGGGATCTCATTTGAGGAAAGAGAATTATTGGATATATCTTTGAGGAACCAAATTATGTAGGAATATGATTTGATCTAATAATCTTCTGGCTTGTATTTTAGGATAAGTGAAAATATCTCATTCGAACTAATCTCTTTTTGATTTGTGACTGTCTTTTGAGAAATTGATTGATAAATTTCATTGAGGATTGAATTGTATAATTCACAGATCCTGGGCATAATCGTCTCTGTTTATTTTCTTTTCATCGCATCTCCATCATTGCATTGTATATTTTATCAACACAAAAATTAATCGAGCACTTATTAATAATTTGATTTAATTTAAAACCGTGCAACTAAAAATCTTCGTTCCCTGTGATCGACCTTGGTACACTTGCCAAGTAAAAATACTCCACAACATTCAAAGTTTGTGGTGTTTTGATCGACCGAAATTCGCTTCTTATACTACAATTATCGATTATTAAAGAGGTGATTTTCGCACTCATCAGCCATTCCATTGGATTATTCTCATGTTTGTCTCCAAGATATTATTATGAAAAAAAATTGAATGTAATCACCTAATGAGAATCCTATCTCTCTCATATATCATACACGATATCTAGTTTTGTTGGAGTTTTTCTTTACATGTTAATCTATGAAGGAGTTAGAGTACATGCTATATAAGTTGAGTTTTAGTAATATTATACAAGTTATAATTGTTTGCCACTGTGCTCTAGATAGTCCCATCCAGTTCTTTATTATTGTGTGATATACGGGTATCATGAAATCACAACCATATCATCTAAGATCAATTTAATTTCCATGTAGTTAAATTTTGGCCATAATTTCCTGAGAATAATAGCAATCTTTACAAATTCCATGCACTGGCCTTGGTTTTGTTTCACTGATAATAAATCCATAATTACTATTATTATGCATGTATTCACCACCATATTAAGAAATTTAAGAATAGAGAAGGTCTCTCCCTATGTTCATTACGCAAGTGCTATTAGGAAGGAATTGAATTTCCTTTAAATATCATGAAGGCATAATGTATCAATGCATTAACTATTAATCAAGTCTTTACAAAGCATTTATAACCCACGTTACCAAAATTTGGATACATTGTTCATAATAATAGTCCTTTTCTATAAAAGGCGGAATGATTAGTGATGATGCAAATCATATCTTTGTTTTGTTACCAACCGTATCATTTATATCAACATATTTTTGGCAATGTTGTCTATATTTACAAATTAAGATCAAAGTATCTCTGAGATATGATCTCGAACTAATGATCATGAACCCGGCAAACTCAGATTTCTAAACGCTCAGTAATATAGAATTGTGTTATTGATAATTATCATCTAATATGAGAGATTTGATGGTAATTAGGTAGATGGGGTGGGCATCACAAGGGATTATGCATGCACCCTTGGACCTCGGAGAGATGCCTTGAAGGTCGCGACCCCAAAGGACGAGTTGGGTGACGCGTTGCACCTAACATCCCGGTAGTATCCAAAGTCGCTCGACGGAGTAGGCAGGTGTCGCGATTGGCGTTCTTGGTTTCACTCTTATACACAATAGTAAGACTCGGTGTAGAATTTGATGTGACCGCATCTGATGTATTATTATTGTGAGAGGTATTCTGAGATATAGTTTGAAGTAGGAGAATTTAGGGTTTAGACCTTTTCCTGTTCTAATTGAACAGAGATACTTGGAGATTTATCCAAGATGACAAACAAGTTCCCGCGTAGCGGAGGCCTGCGAGTTGCGTACTTGCGTGTGCTAAGATGATACCAGAAATGATAAATGATCAGATGTCGGAAAGTTTTATACTGTTTGGACTCTAACCAACTCGTCGAAATATCAAGATCATTGTGGTAGAACTTAAATGATTATTTTTGTAAATAAATAAAATTAATATGATCGAATGTGAATTGGAATGACTTGGTGTTCTTTCTAATTTTTTTTACAATAGATGCATATGCCATTAAATAAAGTTGAGTATACATTCTTTTCTTACCCCTACATTAGTCATTATAGTGTTTGTCTCGTTATTGAGCAATGCTCATAACGTTACCCTCGTGTGAACCCAACAGGTGTACCTGAGCAGCAGCCGCCACAGTAGTGGTCTTTTGAGGAGATCAGACCTTCTACATCATACTTGCATCAAACATGGTGTGTTCTACTTAGAGTACCTTATTTACTTCCGCATCTTTTTATATTATTATTGAGAGGCATTGTACTGATACATGTGGAGAGCTTTTTCTACAAAATTTAAGATTGTATGATGTATCTCATTCTATGGACATGGACTTGATTATTATCAATGAGAATGGATGCTGCATTTTATTTTTCATTTCACATTATTCTCCTATTGCTATTTGTATTTCAAATGTTAACCTAATGTGCATAAGATGGTTTGCTGAGTATCATAGATCATGGGCATAATTGGACCGTAGGTCCGACGCTCTCGTTCCGTCGTTTTCGATAGTCGGAGGGGCGGGACGTCACACTCCAGTACTAAATACAGATTCAGATGCAACAGTGGATACTGGAACTCCAAGAATATCCTTGGCTATTTTCTCAAGAAAAGAAAATATCCCGATAATTTTGTTTCCACCGTCCTAAAATATCATATTTAAGTTCTCTTATCTCCTTCCATCTCAAACACTTCTCTTCCAAAATACGCATCCAACTCAGTTTTCAATGATTGAGAATCTTCATCATCCATAAGCTGAGCAAATCTAATCTCTTTTTTCTCTGATGTATGACTAGGAGGAGCAGATATGGCATGTGTCACATTCTTTGGAATCCCAGTAGAAGTATACTTATGAAAAAAATTGGTAATGATGTCATGGAGTTCCTCTACTTTTCTCATTCCATCGGATTGATATGTATCCTTATAATAAAGGACATTTGCTTTTATTTTATAGCAAGGATCTAAAATAGAAGCAATGCTAGCATTTAGTTGCACACATCCATGTATTTGTCGAATTTCTTTTTCATTACAGATGCCATTGAAACAACAATGTATCATTAGTGTTTAACCATACAACAAAGAGTAACCGAATCTAACAAAAATCAACAAAAAAATTTGATGCGACATAATTTAAATCAGACAACAACTTTGTAGCATCATAAAAATATTTTAGGTACTCTTCCAAAATTTTGGTGTAGCCCCACTCATCGTCACTTAATCCGTGAATATAATTTATATCTCAGATTCAAATCTTTTGAATACATCTATATACTGCAAAATAGTTGAAAGCATAAGAAAAGTGGCATTCCGTCTCGTGGAACAATCCAATGATAAAGATTTTTTTGGATCAAAATCAATATTTTTCGTAGTCTCCAAAAAAATTATGTCCATCTGAGGTGAACATGTAACATATTTGATGCTCAATTGCACTTTCTCTATTAACTTAGAGATCATCTTCAAGTCATCCTGAACAACAAGATTAATGATATATGCTGCACAACAAAGATAAAAAAATAGACCATTGGAAATTAGTGAACCTCCCAACCGAGTCTTGATAAGCCTTAGTGCAACGTTATTAGCCGTATCATTATCAATCGTAATCATGAATAATTTCTGATCTATGTTGCACTCGAACATGCGAGATAAAAATAATTGTTAATATATGAATATGTGGAGCCATTCACATTAAAAAAATGATGATTCTCTTTTGCAAGTTCCATGAATCATCAATGAAGTGAGCAGTAATGTAAAGGTAGGACTTGTTTTGTGCTGGCATTGTCCAATTGTCCATTATAAGTGAAATTCCAAAAGATAAGTTCTTAAAAACATGATACAACTTTTTCTTCTCATCATCAAATATTATCTTGCATATCTTCGTCATTGTTATGTGAGATGGAATCTTGTGATGGGGGCGAAGAGATAAAAGATATGCTCGAAAAAAAGAATGGCATACCATATTAAAAGGATATTCATGAACAATAATTACCTTAGGAAAGAGCATCTGACTCTTCTCATCATCAAAACCTTAATTTGTAATTACACTACTTCCGTTTGATTTTAACATTGAAAGAATTTGTTCTTGACCATGCTCTATCTTAATTACATTCGGATAATATTTCGAGTGATTTATCAAGTGATCGTTTCCATGCCTGAACCATAACGCAATTCTTTAGTGCACCTCTCATATTGGCATATGCCATGTCACACTCGAATATATTTCCATCTATTGTCACTTGTTCTTTTTAAAAAATTCTATCAAAGTCCAACCACACATCTGAGGTGAGTTTTTCATGCTTCTTAGGTTAGGATTCATATCTTTTTTACAGAGTCATTACTTGAAATTTTAATGGATGAGTTGATGCTCTTTATATCAAGAATGAACAAATATCTACACAAAAATAGATATATCATCTATGTAGTAACAAAGGATATCACAATGCAAAAAAAGTGCAACTATGCATAAACCAAACAGACCTTAATGCAAAAAAAGTGCAACTATGCATAAACCAAACAGACCTTTATGATGTTTATTCTGATGGCCATAGGCAATAGGAAATAGATATAAACCAAACTAATTGAGTATAGCATCTGACAGCTAAAGAAACAAGTGAAAAATTAGGAGTCGTAGGGCTTGTTACCACATCCAACTGGGAGGAGGGTGTTGTTGTTGGAAGCTGGGGAGGTGGCAGCGTGGCGATGGAGAGGAGGTGTGGTTGGTGATGATGGAGAGTTGGGGTGATGACGTAGTTGTCGATGGTGGGGGAGGCGATGGCGGCACGAAGAGGAGAAAAAGGGGGTCTAAGTGTTGTTATTGACGGCGATGGAGCGGCGGCGCAGAGAGGAGAGGAAGGAGAAGTGACGTCCGTGTCGGTGGTGATGTGAGTGGAGAGGCGAGGGAGGAGAGAAGAAAAACAATGGCAACTGTCGGGGGAAGAAGGGGGTAGGGCATCGAAATTAGGTTTCAGATTTGGGACCTCGGGTGGGATTTGAGAATATGTGATTTGATTTCTTTGGTGGGCTTAATTTAAGTGAGTAAAATTATATGAACCCCTTATGTTTATATTATATTACTTATTACAATACGTGAGTAGCTATTAATGCTAAGTTTAAGGTGGTTATATTATAAAGATACCTTCTAAGTTAATAGTATTATATATATTTTACTTAATTGATTATAAAAAAAAGAATATTCGATTCATATCTGTTAGAAAAATAACATTCATATTTGTATTCAAATTAGCAAAAAAAATAGGAAGTTAAGTTCATATTTGTATTCATATTCGTCGAATGTGTTATAATATTCATATTTACATTCGCATTCGTTAGTGATAAAAAAACATCCATATACCCCATTTTACGAATGTGAATACCAATGAATGCGGATATATTTGTATTCGTTTCCATCCCAAGATGCGACCTATCAGCGTCTATTCCATCTTTGTCCCATCTCCACAGCATCTTCGATCTCGTTGGCTAACCATCTCCTCTCCTTGGCCGATCACCATCGTTCCTTCTTGAACTCAATTCACCCTCCTCCTACCCATCTCTTCATCGCCTGAACACTAGCTAATCCAGGTCTGAACCCATCATCGTTAGACGCCCGATCAATCCTGACTCCAATGAAAATTGTCATATTCCCCCTTCCTCACCTGAGAACTAATTATCCATATCCCCAGCTTCGGTGATCTAGAACCCAATCTCAAGACACCAACCACTTTATCCTCTACGATCTCCCAAATCCCTACGCCTCTTTCTCCGATCATCTCTCCCTATTTAGAATCCAACCTCCAGAATGAAACTCTATCTGCCATATTTGTTGTACTATCATAGATTGAGAGAGAGAGAGAGAGAGAGAGAGAGAGTCGGGGAGCATGACAGTGACAATGGTGAGTATCCCTCGACGAAGATCTCTAAGCATGCGAGATACACAAAGTTCATGGCTTCGTGCTATTGATCCTCCTCGAGAACCAACAGAGCTTCGTTGTGACCGCCCACAGCTGAGGCAAAGAACGGAAGTATCTTATTTTAAAAGTAGAGTCCTTCTCTAACCTTAGACAGTTCTAAAGACGGTTTGAATATGCATTGTTAGCAATAGAGATCCCAAGTAATTGTGTTAAGGCACTACATGACTCTAGACGACAGCATGCCATGAAGGAGTAGATGGTCGATCATGTGTCTCATGGGATGTGTCAATTTGAAGATCTACTTGCCAATAACTAAGCAATTTGGTTTAGGAAGATCCTTATAGTGTAGTATAACCCATATACTTTTATTGTTGGATAAAAGTATTGTTCATAGCCAAGGGTGTAGTATGAAAATATGAGGTCGACTTCTTTGAGTACTTCTCTCATACGGCACATCGTAATTGTATTTAATATCATTTTCCTGTTTAGTATATATTGGTTGGCCTATTTATCAACTTAATGTAAAGAGTGCCTTCCTCTAGGTGATTAAAGGGAGGTTGTCAATATGCATCAGTTTACTAGCTCTGAGGTTTGTGTGATTGATGAATTTGTAATTCATTGTTTTCAAAGCTGAAAATAGAGCTTTGTTTCTAAGTGATCAATTGTATTTAATAATTAATAGTGCATTATTATCATTCATGCATGTGTAAATAATGTCCATATTTTATCATTCATAATAGCATTAATAAGCAGCTAGAAAATATTTGTACATTAATCACTTGTAAATTAACTTGTATACATATATCTAACCTTAATCAAATAAAAATCTTAAAAAAATACTAACTTGCACATATTTAAATTAAACACAAACCCTGATTTCAGGATAAAATATCGTAAACACGGATATCTCTCTCATACAATGTTCAAATTCACTCTACTCACATTTGAATTAATGTGCATTCATTTATCTACAAATCAATACCAACTTCAAAAGAATAAAAGTTCATTTGTGAAGATTTAATTTTAAGAACTAATTGTGCATTATATATATTCACCGATTTTTAACTTATCATTTCATATATATATTTGACACTTCTTGATTTATTTCATTTGTATATCTTTATTTTATTTCATGACTTAAATAATTACATAAATATCAAAATCTAAAAAATATAAAAATAAATAAAAGACATATTCTAAACTGAGTTGACTAACTAACTCATTTGTATATATCATGTATTTTTTATTAATTTTAATTCATAAAAATACCAAAAATGCATTTGAGTCCGCTATTATTTTACATAATATTTTAATTTGTCATACATTATTCATCTACAAAAAATCAAATAAAAATTATAAAGCAACAAAATGATGTTTTATACTCATGAAATATCACCAAAGTATCACATCTTGCACAGATCATTCCATTCGCATATGAGTCCTTCATTAACATTATAGGTTCATTTAGAGGAACATTGTTTATGTTGGGCATTTTTGTATCTGATGTCATTTGATATTTTTAATCTTATTTTTTCTTCCTTTTATTGTATTGGTCAATTGTGTGGTCAAAGTCTTGGCCAGCCATGCCACGTGGTTGCACTAACCCGTCCAACTCAGCCACTCACTGGTAAAACCTGTCAAATCCCAGTCAACCCCCTTTGCCTCCATGCACCAATGATCTGGGCCATTGGATCACTTTCGATCCAACGGACATCCTCTACCCCACTCAAGTTCATCTGCCCCACGTGACTATCACATGATACATCTCCAGCCATTAGATCACATAGGATCCAAAAACATATGTTGCTTCCCCCATCCTCTGTGTGCCTCTGCCACCGTTGCGACTAGGGATGAAAACGATCAGATATGGAAACGAATATAGGTGCGTATCTTTATCTTTTTTAATATTCGGATACGAATATGAATATAAATTTCATATGAATGTGTGAAATGTGAAATCATATCCTCAAATATACGAATATGAATGCAAAACGAATGTTGGCAATTCGGATACAAATATTTGACAAACGAATGAGGGTTCATAAACGAATGTTACAAATAAACTAATTTACTAAAAATATATAGAACATTGGATTAAAAGTAAACTTCTATCTATAACGAGTGTATTGACTATTTTGATAATGAAAATTTAACGCAACAAAACTAGGTAGTAAAAAAGCTTACTAAATACTAAGCTTATTTGTTATGAATGTGTATCTCCATCCATTATTCATATCACATGTTCTTTACAACTTGAGAACGTGAACATTAAGAATGGAACAACATGGAAACTAAAGAGTGATTCGGCTCGGCATGGTCAAAAAAATCTAATTCAGCTCAACATGGCCATCTAATTCAAATTTGGCTTGACATGACCATCTAATTCAAATTTGGCACGACATGGTCGTAATATGAACATACCTGAGATATCTTTCCATGGGAAATGTAATCATATCAACCCATATGTGTCATGTCACATGCAAATAAAGTTTAAAAAAACATAACAAGTACCACACATTCTCTTCAATAAGTCGTATAACAACCTAATTGTAATAGTTACTAAAACACAAAGTGATATGATAGAGTCAGTAATAAAAATATATATAACTTGTTCCATGTCAAAATGCTAGTAAAAATGTTTTGAAAAGTAAAAATATGTTTTCCACATGATAAGGTGCATATGGACTACTACAAAATGAGTCATTCATAATTTCTACTTATATGTCTTCTCGTCAATACCTGCGAAAAAATGCGATAAAGAATATGGTATATTAGAAAAATTATAGACTACATTGATACATTGAAAAGGCAACAAATGAGCCATTCATTTACATTGATACATATAAATATATCAACCATACTTGAGCATCATCTATGAAATCTGTCTCACACCCTTCTGCTTTATCATTATCTATACTTGATACTAAATGAATAAAAGAAGTTAAATAAATTGATGAATAGCTTACTATTAATATACGTTAGAAAATCTTACTTGAAGGAGATGCTTCAAGTCAGGTTGGAGTCCCAATCACTTCATTCATATTAGTGAAAGTGCCATCACCTACATCTATATGTACAACATCATGTAGGTTATGCATATCATGATTATAATAAAATAAGAAAATTAAAAACAACAGGTTATATTTGAATTTGCCTTTTAACCAGTTTTGGCTACATATCAATGCCTCCATCATATTAGAACTCAGTCTACTGATATGCATCAACTACTCAACCGCCAATACTAAATGCAGATTCAAATGTAACAGTGGACACTGGAACTCCAAGAATATCCTTAGCTATCTTCCCAAGAATAGAAAATCTTCCGATATTTTGTTTCTACTGTCCTAAAATATCATATTTAAGTTTGCTTGTCTCTTTCCATCTCAATACTTCTCTTCCAAAATACTCATCCAACTCAGTTTTCAATGGTTGAGCATCTTCGTCATCCATAAGCTGAGCAAATATACTCTCTTTTTCTCCGATGTATGACTAAGAGAAGTAGATATGGTGTGTGACATATTCATTGGAGTCCCAGCAGAAGCGTACTTATGAAAAATTTTGGTAATGATGTCACGGAGTTCCTCTACTTTTCTCATTCCATCGGATTGATATATGTTCTTATAATAAGGACAGTTGCCTTCATTTGATAGCGAGGATCCAAAATAGAAGCAATTGCTGGCATTTGGCTACACATATCCCAGTATTGGTCGAATTTCTTTTTCACTACAGTTGTCATTGAAACTATAATGTAACATTATTATTTAACCACGCAAGAAAGAGTAACTGAATCTCATATAATACACCAAAAAAAGATTTTATGTGACATAATTTGAACCAGACAACAACTATGTAGCATCATAAAAATGTTGTAGGCACTCCTCCAAAATTTTGATGTAGCCCCACTCATCATCACTTAATCCGTGAATATAATTTGCATCTCGAAATTCAAATATTTTGAATACATCCTTTTACTCTAAAGCAGTAGAAAGCATAAGGTAAGTGGCATTCCATCTCGTGTAACAATCCAATGATAAATATTTTTTTGGATCAAAATCAATATGTTTCGCAGTCTCCAGAAAATTTACCTCCATCTGAGGTGAACAAGTAACATATTTGATGCTCAATTTTCACTTTCTCTATTGACTTAGGGATCATCTTCAAGTCATCATGAACAATAATATTAATGATATGTGTTGCACAACGAACATGAAAAATAGACCATTGGAAAATTAGTGAATCTCCCAACCGAGTCTTGATAAGCCTCAGTGCAATGTTATTATCCTTATCATTATCAATCGTGATTGTGAATAATTTCTGATCTATGTTGCACTCAAATATGCTAATAAAAATAATTGTTAATATGCGAACCTGTGGAGTCATTCACATTAAAAACTTGATAATTCTCTTTTGCAAGTCCACGAATCATCATTGAAATGAGCAGTAATGCAAAGATAGAACGTGTTTTGTGTTGTCGTTGTCCATTTGTTCATTATAAATGAAATCCAAGAAGATAAGTTCTTAAAGACATGATACGTTTTTTCTTCTCATCGTCACATATTATCATGCACATCTTCGTCATTGTTATGCACGATGGAATCTTGTGTCGGGGCGAAGAGATAAAACATATGCTCGAAAAGCAGAATGGCGTACCATATTAAAAGGACATTCATGAACAATAATTGTTTTAGCAAGGAGCATCTGGCTCTTCTCATCATCAAAATCATGATTCGTAATTAAATTATTTCTGTCTAATTTTAACATTGAAAGAATTTGTTGTTGACCGTGTTATATCTTAATTATATTCGGACAAATTTCGAGTGATTTTTCAGATGGGTCGTTCCCATGCCCGAACCATGATGCAATTCTTTAGTGTACCTCTACCATTGGCATACGTGATGTCACACTCGGATGTCTTTTCATCTATTGTTACTTGTTCTTGTTAAAAAATTCTATCGAAGTCCAACATCCGAGATGAGTTTTCCATGTTTCTTAGGTTTAGGATCCGTATCTTTTTTCACAGAGTCATTACTTGAAATTTTATGGGACGGATCAGTGCTATTTATATCAAGAATGATCAAATATCTACATAAAAATAGATGTATCATATAAATGTGGTAACAAAGGGGATCACAATGCAAAAAGTACAATTATGCATAAACGAAATTGACATTTACGTTGTTTATTCTAATGGCTACATGAAACAAAAAATATATATAAACCAAACTAATTGAATATAGCATCTGATAGTTAAAGAAACAACTGAAAGAATAGGATGCGTAGGGCTCATTACCACATATAGCAGGGAGGGTATTGTTGTAGGTAGCGGGGGAGGTGGCAGAGTGGCGATGGAGAGGAGTGGTTGGTGATGGTGGGGAGTTGGGGGTGATGACGTTGTTGTCGACGACAGGGAGGCGACGGCGGCATGGAGAAGAGAGGAGGGGGAATTAAGTGTTGTTATCGATGGTGGTGGAGCGGTGGCACAGAGAGGAGAGAAAGAAGAGGTGCCATCCATGTCGGTGGTGATGTGACTGGAGAGGCGAGGGAGGAGAGAAGAAGAATTATGGCAACTGGTAGGGGGAAGAAGGGGGTAGGGCGGACCTCGGGTGGGATTTGAGAATCTGAAATTTGGTTTCTTTGGTGGGTTTAATTTAAGTGAGTAAAATTATATGAACCTCTTATGTTTATATTATATTACTTGTTACAATGTGAGTAGCTACTAGTGCAAGTTTGAGGTGGTTATATTATAAAGATACCCTCTAATTCAATAGCATTATATATTTTACTCATTGGATTATTTAAAAAATGAATATTTGATTCGTATATGTTAGAAAAACAACATTTAAGTTCGTATTTGTATACATAGTCGTTGAATGTTGATTTATAATATTCGTATTCGTATTCGTCGACGATGAAGAAATAACATCCGTATACCCCATTTTACGAATGCAAATACGAACGAATACAGATATATTTGTATTGTTTTCATCCCTAGTTGCAATCATCATCTGCTCCTTCTCTATCCCATCTCCACAGCATCTCCGATCTCTTTGGCTAACCATCTCCTCTCCTTGGCCAATCACCATCGTTCCTTCTTGAACTCCGATCACCCTCGGCCTACCCATCTCTCCACCACCTGAACACTAAATAATATAGGTCTAAACCCATCATCGTTACATGCTCAATCTCCCAAATCTCAAGACACCAACCACTTTATCCTCTACGATCTCCCAAATCTCTACTCCTCTTCCTCCGATCATCTCTCCCTATTTAGAATCCAACCTCCATAATGAAACTCTATCTGCTATATCTGTTGTACTATCATAGATTGAGAGAGAGAGCCGGGGAACATGACAGTGACAATGATGAGTATCCCTCGACAAAGATCTCCAAGCATGCGAAATTCACAAAGTTTGTGGCTTCGTGCTACTGATCCTCCTCGAGAACCAACATAGCTTCGTTGTGACCGCCCACGGCTGAGGCAAAGATCGGAGTTGGTTAACACCTCTCCATCCCAAGCGAATCCACTTTGGTATACTTCCTCCTTCTTCCTCTGATTCTTCGTTTGATTTATTTTCACCTCACATTCACTCTCCTCCATGATTGTTTCTTCCACCTTCAACCCATCTTTGTATCCTTGAATCATCATCGCCATCTTTGTACCCCCTCGCTTCACTTGTTCTCCATCAAAACTTTTCATCGAGCAGCTCCTCTTCCATCACCCTGTCTGGAGCATCGCTCACCACCTGTCTCAAACCATAACGGCAGGTCAAAGCCATAAGCTTTGAACCCTATCTCCCTTGCAGGTACAGGACTCCATTCAACATCGGGCCTCTACCATCGAATCAAGCACCACCATCGTGCATCTCCATATCAACGTCATGAACCCAGGAGCACGAGGAGCACCTGCCTCGATGGGCTATGGTCGTGTGTTAGCCGATATAAGGAGAATTAGGATCTTCAGCATTGTCGGCTTGAGACGAGGAGAAGGGAGAAGATCATTCCGAGGAGTAGTCGTCGTTGATCCTCATCTATGGATCATATGTGGACGCCTCAGATTCGTTCCGAGCCCAAGACTCAAGCCTAGTGCTTCAGGTGGATCCAGAGCACTCGGAAGTAGCCACGTGGATATCAAGACCCACACAGCCTCCCAAGCCTAGCAGTACATGAGCCACCTCACGTGCGATAGACTTTTTGCAACCTCACCCCTCACATTTCCAAGAAATAACAATGAAGTCCATCACGTGCACCACACACGTCGTGTGGGAGAATTTACAACGTGCCCCTAGACCTCATGGAAATCATGTATTTATCCCTGCGAGGGGAAAATTACATAAGAAACCCATGTGGGTTAGGAAATTATAAGATGGTCCATCCAAAGGTCTAATTTGATACTTTCTTATTTATTTTTATTACAGTTAAACCCAATAAAGTTTATTTATTGCTATCTTGAGCATCTAGTGTCAGATTTTTGTGTTCTTTTTGTCAAATCAAACCTTATATAATCTTATATCATATAGAACACTTGATTTCTTATTCTAAAATAGTTTTGAACATACATTATTTAAGGAAGCTATTCAGTTATTTTGAACACTTTATTCATTGTAATTAATGTATCTTGCTTAATAATTTGGATTTTGAGTACTAATTTGGAGGGGCTAATTTCGAATCAGATTTGTGATTCATTGGCATGTCTACTCTCTGAAATCCAAGGGGCTCAATAAATAAAAATTGGCTTGTTCTCTGCTTGCACCTGTTATCTTGCATTTATCTTGTGTATTGCATGATCACATCATTATTTAAAATTCATTTAATTATTCTACCTTCATACTTTTCATTGATATATTTGAAAAACCCATGCATTATATTTCTTTAACTAATTAATTAATTACAACTATTGTATTTCAAAATCCATAAAAATCTAAAAAATGCAAAAACCCTCAAAGATATATTTCTTCTAAAAACACAATTATTTGAATTATTTGAGAATTATTCTAGACCCTCACATTACCTTCCTGAGTTTGACCTCAGAACTTATCCAAGTAAAATAAATATTTGATCACATAGAGATTTAATTATCCACATTATTTCTTGGTGCGACCATTTTTGAAGGATCTCGAATTACCTGGCTACAACAATAAAGATGACAAATTAAAGAGGGTGATTTAGGAGCTTACACCCTCCTACTAGGAGGTTCATTATAAATGTGATTTCACCTTGTGTTGTCCATCGATTGATAGTCACACCTCTGATTCCGTCATCGAGCCTCCGCATATATAAGGAAGTTGGGGGTTCGGGGGGAATGAGGCCGTGAACCTGATGGGGATCTTCTACTCGCGATAGATGTTCGAGGTTCGCGTCTGGGGTTCTTCCGGTCTAATAGAAAGCGATGTTCCTTTTTTCGGAAGTTCAAGAAGGTTGGGACAGTTGTCGTCGATTGCTCATATCTAGGTTCAAGACGTTGCAAATGGCAATCTAGGCTCCAACGAGGAAGAGGTACCCTACCAAAGATGCATGATGAAATGGGAACTAGTAAGACATAGCTACCATTGTTATTGAGAATACATGGTGAGCCATTTCGGTAATAAGTGAGAGAGGCTGTAGCACCCCAAACACAGTCTCACATCTTTTACAAAGTCTGAGAGTGGATTATAATAGAAGGGATGACTACATTGCAACTTGGACTTACATGGTTTGGGTAGTGGTTAACATGTCTAATTAAGCTTGAGTGTAACAAGCTGTTATACAGATATTCGTCGATAACGGTTCACGTCTAGGCCCCAACCGGTATATCCTTCACGTTTGTCACATTCGTCATATGTTCTTCACATTTATTATTGTGTGGTAATAAGGAGCATGCACGCTCTTATAAGAAGGTCCAAGATAATAAGGAGTATGCAAGCTCTTATAAGAAAGTTCCAAGATATCTTTCCTTGATGCGGCCAATTATATATGTACAATTGCATGTTATAAAAATTCATCATATTAGATTTATTCTATGTGCAATGCCATATGAAGTAAAAACCATTTTGGTAGGTGGCTAAGAATATAATCTAGTTGCGAGTCATAAATATCAAATTGAAAGTGAGTGATGTCATCCACTATTTTCAGCATCAACCTCCCGTTTCTTGCAAATGAACTTTCAATATTATTTTTTTAAAATATTTGATAGACAATTAATCAAGGGGTAATCATAGTGATGCATGTACCTTGTCCGTTATCTCTTTGGTTGGGTGACTCTACGTCTTATTTCATGAAAGTGGTGAATTTTTTGTATTAGAAATCAAATAGGATTAAGAGAGCTCCTTTCATTTGGGCTTTTTACTAATGATTTATTAAATGAGTCCAACATTGAAAACAAGAGCTTTACATCCAACTCTAAATTTTTATTCAATCATATGTAATGTGTAATGTCATGAAGGCACATAAGGTTGTGTTGCATAAGGTTGTGTTGCATGTATAATATAAGTTTCACTTAACACCTAACAATCATAACTTGTATGAAAGCATGGACACGAATCTTGCTCAAATGAACTTAATTTACCCACTAATTTAAGTTGTACATTAACACATTGATGAACCGCAAAATCTCCAGCTTAATATGTCATTTTTATCATAGCATAGGAGACGATTTTGGATCTATACATAACTACATTTTGGAATATGTGGAATAATTTACTTGGTACGTGTACCAAGATCAAACACAAGGACACGAGCCTTCTTGTCAATTAATCAGATATTAATGGTTAAAAATAAGTGATTAAATTCATTGATCTAAGTCATCTTATGCAGCATAATGCACATCACAAAACAATGCAAATAAAGATGCATATAATATTCATGCAAAGACAAGCGTGCAAGACAAAGATACCGTGAGTAAAATGTATGAAAAGAAAGTACATTTTTCTTATTGAATTTTAAGCACAAAATGCAATGCGGAATGAACACATATCATGCTATTTTTATTTTAATTTTATGCAAAATAAATGTGATGCAAGGTTCAATGAGATGCAGTGCGTTGAATGATGAGAAATATGCCATTTTTATTTTGATTTTTAGTAATTTAAAAATGATGCAAGAAGTTATAGAATGATATATGTGGATGCATGCAAGAACATGCCTTGAAATATACAAGCATGCAAAAATATATCCTAAAATAAGTCAATCAATGAGCAATCAAAGATGATCCAATTCCAATATCAATCAGAACATAAAATTACTTAATGGCATTTAAATGAAGAGTAGATGATCCAATAATAATTTAAAATATATAATATAAAATAAGGTGTAAAATCAGAGAAATAATAATGTGATCACGAATAGCATAAAATTAATAATAAAAAGAAATCTAAATCATTGAATTTCGAGTCCATGTGCTCGAGATATTGAGAAAATAGTGCATGGTCATAATTGTAATAAAAACTATGAAAATAAAAGAGATTACTATGCATAATAGTCCGTGGAGAGGGCATATATGCAATACTGAGAAGTCGTCAAGGGTCCTTTATAATTTTCCCAAGTGTGCACGTAAGGCACGCGTGCTTAGGAAGGACTTCTTTGCAATTTGGTGGACCTGCCAAGGTATGGATGCAAAATACCTAGCCCGCACGCATGCGGGATAGGATTGGTAGGCGGGGTTGAGGTCTGGAGGTGCCTCGAGAGCTATCGTAGGAGCCTCGGGCTACGTGGTGGCCTGAGGAGCTTCAGGTGGAGGCTCAATTCCACTGACCGTTGGATGGATGCCATATGGTCGCCATCCAATATCACATGTACCTTCTAGCATATGCCCTCCGCCACAATGGAGACGGCAGTTTTGGAGCTCTGGCAAGGAAGCCAGATCTCCACCACCTTTTTCTGAGCAAGATGAATATCCGGAGAGCTCCAGGAGCATCTGGAGATGGAGATCGATTGGAGGAGAAGGTGCGAGACTAGCTAGAAGATGATGTCGATGAAGCTTCGTCGGAGGCGGGTCTCTAGAATGGAGCTCCGCCCAAAGTCTAGTTATTGATGGTGTACCTGCAAGTGGTTAGCAAAGGATGCATAGCAGAAGCGTATTGGATTGTATGGAAGGCATCAGAGGCGAAGAAGGTGGGGCCCTTGTGAGATCTCCTTCGTCTCCGGTGGAGGAGATGATCTGGAGTGGAGAGAGGTTGCGGAGGAAGGAGAGGGTGGTCTAAGGGTTGCACGAAAATAAGTGGAGTGTGGAGAAGGTGATGGTGCAGTGAATTGACGATGGAATGAAGAGTGTGCAGTAGGAAAAATAGAAAAAATAGAGAAAATAGGGGAGAGGGAGTACCTGGTTGGAGATGGAATTTGGGTGGGTGTTAGACTTGGGCTAAGGTTCCAATGGAACCTCCAATATTCGTTCATCAAGGACAACCATTCTCGGAGCTCAAGCAGCCTTTGGTAGGAGCTGCTACATGGCCGGATCCATGGTTTAAGATCTAGGCATGCCAACCGTCATCACTCCTCTATCTACTCCTCCTTTGTTATAGGAGGAGGAGAGTAGCTATGTTGTGGCCAATGTAATGGTAGACGATTTGTCAATTGGTCGAAGGTAAGGGATTTATAGGGTGGAGGTTCCAACCTTTACAGTGGGTAGATGGAGACTTTGTAACAGTCAAAAGGAGATGTTCGAGCGAGGGTCGTGGGTAGTGATGGCCATGCGAGGAACGAGGGAGATAGGGCTATGTGGAGGAGGTGTCGATGAGTGGATAGGTGGCGAGGTGAGGGAGCTAAAAATGGAAGAGGTCGGAGTGATGGCAATGTGAAAGAAGCGGAGGGATGTCACTATAGGTGGAAGACAGGTTTTAGACAGTTGAATCGTACAATCCAACGATCAGGAGGAAGGCGAGAGATGAGGGTTGGGTCAGATCAGAGGATCTGATCCAATGGTGTGGTTGAAGCATAGAGGGACAGTTGAGATGGAGCAGGGGGATTCATCCTACGGCTATGAACAGTAAGCATGATGTGAAGGGTGCTTGACCGTAGGATTTGAAGTGATCCAACGACTGGGATGAAGGTGGGTTTGGGTGGTGTAGATGTGCGGATGGGGAGCTGATCTGATGGTTGTGGGAGAGGCGGAGAAGGACGACTGAGATAGAGGTAGGAAGAGTAAGATGAACAGTAAGGAAGTGGGTCGGGTGGCACGTAGCGGCTCCAGAGAGTGCCACGTGGCCAAATTAATTTATTCAAAAATAAAAGTGAGAGAAAAAAATAAAAAGAAATAAAAGGAAGAAGAATTAGGAAAAAGTCAAAACATGAAAGTTGTATATCTCGAGGAGATCTACACATGTTGGATAAAAGCAAAAAGAGATTAAATAAACAACAAAAAATTTTGGAAGTAATTTTAATAGATAAAAACACTATCTTTTAGTTATTTTGTGATTTTTTGTCTTTTTAATCTCTTTTTAAAACAAAAATAAATATCTATAATATTTAATCTAATTTTTTGGTGTTTTTAATAGGAAATAAAATAAGAAAAAGAAGGAAAATAAAAGGGTAAATCTTTGTACAATAATTAGGGATAATTACATGAAGAGGTTCAATTGCTAATTAGAGCAAATTATAGGTGTTTTTTATTGAATTGTTCATGCTCAGAGGATAACTAAGGAGTATAGTAACGATAAATCAGAGATTCATCACCCCCTATACTTAAATTATGCATGTCCTCGAGCATCTAAAGGATGAAGGAATCAGATCAATCCCTAATAGTGCATGTGAATTTTCAAGGCTCGATTCATCAAAGACCCTTAATTTGAGTGATCATAAAATTATGGGCTCAACACTGCTCTAGTCAAAAGGAATCCAACTTCTCTAATTATCAGACTCTCTGCTTATACACATGATATAAGGATATGACATTTAGTGTACTACAATCACGAGAGTCAAATCGAAATGTCACCCAAGGTCTCAGTCCAAGAGACTCTCCTCTAGACCTAATCCTCAACACTAGAAAATAAGTCTTTTCTTGCATTCAATCCACCATCTCATTAGTTTGTCAAACTAGAAAATGTAGATGGAAGGCCATATTATGGAGGGCATGTGTTTGTGTATTTTCTTCTCTCCCTCACTTTAGAACATGGATCCTCTCGGGTGTCTTATTACTCAATACATGTATTTTTGGTTATTGACCAGTGTGTCCGTCAAGAGAGCTCTGCACTTGTTTTCCTGAGAATATATCGGGGTGTGTCTCTTTTGAGAGTCTAAGATACCTTCGATACCCAGACTTGTATCATTATACGATGCAGAGCGCTTTTTGGGTGCTAGCCCTACTCCTTGGTCCTAATAGCTTTGATCCAATCAGACACTTTGAAATGGTTGGGATCGCTCACCTTTGATTGAAGCTCTTTGAGATTGACTTTGTATTTGAGAGATCTTTTCATTCATGTTTCTTTTCTTTTTGGTAGGCTAGCTCTGCTACTTTTACCAAGTTGGAGTACATTGATCAACAATTATTTAGTTTTATCACACCTTGGCACATAGGTCAATATCAAAAGATAGCATGAGAACTTATTCACATATTGGATAGAGTTTTGCTGACACTCAGGATTCTTGAAGCCTTCATTGACTTTATCCCATCCTCGAGCATCATTAGATCGAGTCTAGACTCAAATCTCCAGTCCCAATCCCTCGAGTGAAACCTCAACTCAATTCATCATTCATGACGTTTTGAAAGTGATGTGTTGATCATGTTCTTATAAGGTAGAGATTGAGAGTGCAATATAGCTCTCATGTCTTTCAAACTAGGGGAGTGTGGATTATTAAGTCTCAAACCCTAATGACTAAGGTCGGTTAACTCAAACTCTCAAGATCTCAAAAAATCAAATGTACTTGAATCCTTAAGCCCTGAGTGATAGTGAATTTGTCGGGAATACAACAACTCCAAAGTTAATAGTTTTTGTGATTTTTGAATTTTGCAATTTTTATGGAAATAAAAATTCTTTTTTACCGAATCGTTAGAGTAATAATGATTAGCCCAAGCTTATATGAATAGTTGCATCCACTTCCAGCCAGTATGGGTGTAAGTATGGACCGTTAGATGACTATCTGTATTACTTCAATATGGTGTCATTCGCATTATCTTTTAACCACCCACTCTGCTAAAGGAGATCGTAGTTCCCTCACTAACAAGTAGCTACTCATTTGTAAGCTCGGTAGTCAGAATCACTGCTAAAGAAATTTTTTGATTTTTTTAGATTTTTATTGAATTTTGAAAAAGATTAGAAGAACACAAATTAGTCTCATTTAATCCCTTATTTTTGAAAGAATTTTGAGAATATTTTCCAAACCATATCACGTAATGTAGAGATTTTCAAAATATTTTTCAATGATTTTCAAAACAAGTCAAACCCCATTTTTCAAACCATTGTCAAATATTTTTCAAAATAGTGTCACAAAATTAAGAAATTTTTTCAAAGATTTTATAAATATTTTTATGAAATTTAGTTCACAAAATAATATACCCTAGCCCCAAGATTTTCATAATTTTCAAAACATGAGATATGGCTAAAGTATATATGAAATATATGTGGTACATCCCCTATACTTAATTTTTATTATGTCCTCATATCACAAAGTGATATGAAGTCATAGTTCATGTCAAAATATAGAAGATCATATAGAAACTGACTCATGATCAAATAAGTAGAGAAGATAACCAGGGCTCGGGTCGCCCTATACTTAGACTGAAGAGAGCCTAAGTAGAGAGATATGCAATTAGGATGGAGGAACCCAAGGTGAATACTCAGAGAATGTGCAAGGTTCCCTATATACTAAGGTTGAAGAGTAACCTAAGTATCTAGATGAAGAATTAAGGATGGGGAATCGTATTAGGATTAGTGGGGAGTGGATTTAGTGGGGAGTGAATTTGCAAAAATGATTGAATCTGCAGAGATGGAGATGGAGTGACTAGGGATATGGAAGGGTTGAGTGAAAAACACATTCAGGCTCAACCAGGCAAGCAGCGATACCCATGATTTCACCAACTTCACACATGAGGGTCGTAAGGGTTCGATCAAATTTATCTTGTATGTTTTAGTTAGTGATCATCCAAATTTCGAATCCATTACATATGATTTAAAGATAGATGCTGGGAACTATCTTAGGGATGCATCCTCACCTATCAACATTCAATCACAATCTGCATACAATGTGGGTATTGCTCTCCCATAATCGAAGTTCATTTTATTCCAATTATTTTTGTCGACTTGCATTACCAAACCCATTTTTATGCTTTAGGTTATCACTGTATTAAGGTGAGCACATATCAAGAATTCATCGTCTAACGACCATTCCCAATTTCCTTTACTATTCTCAGTGATAAATCAATAGGAATATCAAAAAAAACCGATGCATTCGTGAAATCCATGATGCATGCTTGAGAGAGAAACTTATAGTGCCTCCAGCATTCTCATGCACGTACAAGACTGTATTGAAATTTTAACACTATATGCATGCAAGTCGAGCAACACCCTAAACATGATACTATTAATGGGAACAATTTTAATTACTTTTTGTCTAAATTGATCGATGTTTATATGTGTCTCAATGAATCAAGTAGAAGAGTGAATTCTCCTCGATCCTTATTTGTGTATCCTAACCTACGAATCAAGCATGTGATATTTAAAAAGGGAGCTTGGAGAGCTGTGTGCCTAACCCTAAATTCAAACACTCAAGTGAAGCCCTACTCGGACTGGCGTGAAACAAGCACCACACAACATAAGCAATGTTCAAGTTCATATACATGCACGAGCCCTCGAGCGAGGGCCGCTGGAAATGTAATTAGTACAATAATAAATAAAAATGAAATGCATTGCTAATTAAACTCCCCGATTCCTCCCGAGATTTTCGGTGGCTCCTCGCAGCGGGAGCTTCCAACTCCATGCCTCCATGTCGATCGAGCATCCTCCATCTCCATGTGACCTGCTACAAAAGAAAAATGTCATAAAATTATAAAGAAATTTAATCAACAAAAATGATGCAAAAACAAACACAACAAGGAGACCTAAATTTTGAAAATAATCAATTCAAAATATTTCAATAAAATTCAATAAATAGATAAGGATGAGCAGTGTCCCCAACAACGGTGCCATCTGAGGAACCGTAAAATCGCATGCTTAATATGTCATTTTTATCATAGCACATCAAATGATTTTGGATCTATAGATAACTACACTTTGGAATCTATGGAATAATTTACTGGGTAAGTGTACCAAGCGAGCACAGGGACACGAGCCTCCTCGTCGATTAATCAGAGATTAATGATTAAAATGAGTGATTAAATTCATTGATCTAGGTACTCATATGCAGACATAATGCACATCACAAAATAATGCAAATAAAGATGCACACAATGTTCGTGCAGAGACAGGCATGCAAGACAAAGATATCATGAGTAAAATGCATGAAAATAAAGTACCATTTTCTTATTGATTTTTAATCACACATTGCAATGAAGAATGAACACATAACATGCATTTTTTATTTTAATTTTACACAAAATAAATGTGATGCAAGGTTCAATGGGATGTAATGCATTAAATAATGAGAAATATGCCCTTTTTTATTTTGATTTTTAGCAATTTAAAAATGATGCAAGATGTTATAGAATGATATAGGTGGATGCATGCAAGAATATGCCTTGAAATAAACATTCATGCAAAAATATGCCCTAAAATAAGTCAATCAATGAGCAATCAAAAGGTGATTCAATTCTAATATCAATCGGAGCATAAATACTTAATGACATTTAAATGAAGATTAGATTATCCATTAAACATATAAAATAATGTGTCATATAAGAGAAATAATAATATTCATAAGAATATCGTAATATTAACATTAAACTGAAGTTGAAATCACTGAAGTTGAAATCACTGAATTTGGAGTTCAATGCTCGAGATATTGAGAAAATAGTATAAAGGTATAATTGTAACAAAAACTATGAAATAAAAGAGATAACTAGGCATAATAGTCTCTAGAATGGCATATATGCAATATTAAGAAGACAGAGGGTGTCCATTGTAATTTTCCCAAGCACGCTTGTGAGGTATGTGCGCTTGGTGACGAGAGGCTTTTTGCATCGGTCTGCTAGTCAAATAAGAGTAGCAATCATTTTGTGACGAAGTGTGCCTCTGATCAACAATCAACCCACAGAAAATTCAAGCGATCGATGTGCATGAGGTAAAATTTATTATAATTCTAACATAGATGTGTATAGGCATCAGTATGGTAGAGTATCGAACACACAAAGCAATATGTGGTAGCACTAATTATTCATTATAAATAAATAATGGATAATTAATAATGTGTATCTGTATAATGTTCACTGAATAAATCGATGAAATAATTACTATTTTTGTAGGTTTTTTTTGTATTTTTATTTATAATTTAATTGTTATTTTTATATTTTTTATTTAATATTTATAATTTTTTGATTTTTAATTATTTTTTTAATATATAATAAAGGTATATATATAACTCTATATATAATATGTATAATATAGGTAATATATGATACAAAATATATAATAAATAAACAAAAACATAAAATGTAAATAAGTGCAATCTTTTTTATTTTTTAAAAGTTTTAAGAATAGTTATAAGGTATTTATAATAATTAGTACGTATAATACTTATATATCGCTTGATGAATCCACGATTCATCATCTCAATATCTTGATCTTAGAAAAATCCATGAGTAAAATCCCAAATAAATGTACATAAAATCATTAAATTAACAAAATAACTCTTGTAAATAAAACACACTAATTATTGTATATTAGATTGTACAAAATAAATTAACAATAAAAAAGCCACAAAAATAAAGGAGTTTTTCACCGGTAAATAGCCCAAAACTTCATATATTTTTTATAATTTTATTTCAACTCCTTTTTGGCTAATTCTTTCTCTAACTTATTTATAAAAATGTATATAAAAATACAAAAATACAAAACAAATTTCACCTCAAATAAATGCTCCTAGATTCCAAAGATAAAAAGCCATAAAGTCCAACTTCCAAGCCAAATTCCCACTCCGTATGAACTCCAAATTCACCAAACTCACTTTTAAAGTTCAAGTTAGAAAATTATCTATCCAACGGAAATGGCTCATTAAAATCGGAGTTCATTTGCAAAAGTTGGATTTTGGGACCTACATGTAATTTGCATATTATGTAAATATTCATTCTTTCTTCATTTTTTATCTTTCTTAATTATTAAAAATACAAAAAATTATGATTGTGTTGTATTTTGATTATACTATTTTATTATATTTTTTCTGTTTTAAATATCTCTTATTAAAAAGATAAAAAAAATACATATTAGAAAAGCAAAAAAATGTGTGTACATGGTGTTTTGTCTTATGTTGTAAATTCTCCACTATTTCTCTTCTCTTTTTATTTTGTTGTATTTAAAGTAGCCTACTTTATTTATTTATTTATTTATTTATTTCCATTCTCTACAATAACCACCAATTCAACACCATTATTCCACCATTTTTTTCCAACTTCCCATTCAACTCCATTAATAATACAACTTCTCATTCAACTCCACCACCTTAATAACTCCTCATTCTTTCCTCTTTATATACATCACATCCTCCTCAATTTGCCCTTGATCCATCTTTATGTGAGGAGAGCCTAGTTCCCAGAGTTGAATCGGTGACAGCGATGCAACCGCGGTCGAGCGACGACAGCCCTCTCTCCGATGAGATCCGTTGGCTTTTCGGCCAATATCGCAGCCGCAACCGCGCGCTGCTCGAGCTCATCGCACGCCGACGATTCGAGCAAAGACCGTGCTCTCGTGAGCACAACAAGACGACAGTCTCCATCGTAGGTAAGTTTATTTCAATCTTATCATTATTAGTATCTTTGTAATTTTCTTTTATTCCACATCATCTTCACCACCATCATCATATCATTTTTTCCCACATCATTTACACTCCTTGTTAACAAAATAAAAAATTTAAAAAATCTAAAGTAAAAAAATTGTTACTACAGCAGCAAAAAAATTAAAAAAATTTAAAAAAATAAAAAAAAAAGCGGCAGCACCGCTGGCACCCCCTTCCCTCCTCCACCATCGACGGCATCGCCGGCCTCCAACACTGTCGTCGTCCCCTCCGTTCTCCTCCGTTCTCCTCCGCCGCGAGACGCCCGCGTCTGCGCGACGGCGCGAGAGCCGCCAGCCCTCTTTCCAAGCAGCCACGCTGCAGATCCCACCGTCGCCTCTGCCGCTAACCCTCGTCGCCAGCCTCCACCGCCAGCCCTCACCGACAGCCTCCGCCGACCATCCGCGCGCCTCGCCGTCCTCGCGGCCATGCGCAGGGCCGCCTCCGCCGCCTCCCCCGTTGGGTTCTTTCCCGTGCCCAGCAAGGAAGAAGAACAAGGTTTTGTGTTAATTTTTTTATTTCATGAAAATTTCATTAGTTTCTTTTGAAATTTTTATAATTACAAGTCAGTCCTTGTACATATTTTGTTGTGACTATTGTTTTCTGAATTTGCAAAGACAACCCTATGTTTGCGTATTAATTTGGATGTCTGTATTGCATCATTTTATTAAATGAAAAATGCTATGATGTTGAGCAACTTATTGCCTACCATTTGGAAATTTATTTGTATTTTTCTGAGTTGTGGGTAATTAATTAAAAATGTTTATATGAAATTCTTCATATTTTATCTATTCTGTGCTCTTAAATTGATAACTAACTCACAGTTGCTCTAAAAATTCCACAAATATTTGAGATGATGCCTCGAAATGTGATTTAATTACTATCCAATTTTCATCCAAAGTGGAGTTGCCTTGTGCCTGAAATAATTTGTAGAGTGATTTTAGTATTTGATTTTTAGTTAAATCCACATACATCATTTTAGAAAAATTTCAAGTCTCTTGAATTTATCATATAAATATCTATATGAGATAATTTGTTATCTGCCTAATTCGACATTGTGGATTAATTAGAAATTAATTACTAACTGTCACTCTGTTTTCACTAAAAAATCCATAAAAAATTCATATTTTGTCAAAAATTCCAAAAATATTACTTGTACCTTCCTTGCATCATGTTTTCATTCTAGTAAATTTTTCATAATTTCTGCTTATTGTTTGTGTGAAAAATTACGAAAATACCCATAAAAAGTGTGCATTTTTAGTTGTTGCATTTTAACCCTAAAAAATAGAAAAAATGTGTTTTGTGTTCATCCCTGGATTAGGACTTTAGGAAAAATATAATTTGGCTGAATTACATTAATTTTTCAGTAAAATTAATTTGGCTAAGTTGTATGATTTCTTAGGAGCTTAATTCACTTGCATTTGCATTCTTTTTGCATTTAAAAAAATATAAAAAACACGTTTTGGAAATCTAAACCTAAGTTTTTAAATTAAATCCAAGTTATTCCTTTGCCTCCCTGAGTTTGACCCCGGACTTGCTCGGGATATAAATTAAGCCGAGACACTCTTCACAGAGATTTTTTCTCGGTTCTGATTGAATCGTTAAGTACACGTACTACAACGTGCACGAATTAATTATCGTATTTAGCAACTCATCATCGCTCTATATAGGTATATAATACAATGCAAGGTAATATATCTATAAATAGGGATATAATAATAAAAATTCATTATATAAAATATTTTCTGTTTTTAATATTTTTATAATGTTTTGTGACTTTTCAGGGATTGTTGCTTATGTATTTTAAAATCTAAAATATACAAAATCAGGGATTTTTAAAATAGACCGAATATTTTAAGGTATTAAGAATATATTACAAGTCCAAAATTCCTTAAAACTATTTTAAATAGATAACATATAATAAAAAAACTCAAAAAATGTATTTTTAAAAGGTTTTTATAATTTTATAAGGATAGTGGAGTTTTTAATTTTTAGTGATTTTATTTTTCTATTTTTGGGGATTTTTGGTCTAGAGGTATAAAATACAATAAATGCCAATGCTATTTTTTTGAATTTTTAAAAAGATTTTATATCTTTTTGGATTTTTAAGCCAAACAGTGACTATATGTGCACTCTTTGATTTTGCATAAATAGAAAAAATACATGAAATAGAAAATAAAAATTATAGCATGGAAGAACACTGCATCAGGCGCATTATCCTAATTTTTTATAATTTTTCGACGATGGATGAATTTTTCAAAAATAAAAAACATGCAAAAAGTTAATTGATCTAGTAGAAGTATTTTTTATAATTAAAATAAAATATAGGGATGAATGTGCAAATTAACCAAAAGTGTATAACTGAAATTCAAAATTTTATAAATTAAACTGCAATTACAAATAACGTAAGGGTCTCATTGCAAAATGCCCAGCTCACGTGGGGGGACTACGTGGGATGAGCGAGCAAGGACCAAAGGTAATATGCAGAAAGCTCGAGGGTTCACTTGCAATTTTTACAAAATAACTACAACTACAGTTGAAAGTTTTAATATTAAATACTAATATGCAAAAATAAGGGGGATACAATGCAAAATACCCCCAATAGGAGCATAATCATGCAGCACGGATGCTTTCACTTGGACTCGTGGCGCGTTCTGGTCGCATGATGACTCTTCTGGTCGGACGTCTAGGATTAGATCCCAGAAGGGATCCTACAATGGAGGCTCTTCAGATCCTACGTCAACTATAACACATGGTAGCTTATTCTTGATCAGACAATGCACAATGGCTCATGAAGAATAGACAAAGAACTCGCCCTTAGTGAGCTTGAATCCATTGCAGCTCTCGTCTTCGATCACCTGGAGCACCGTCGAACGGCTCTTCACATTCATGTCGTTGCTACGCTCCTCCTAGATGCTTCAAACATGTTCGAGGGTTGTTGATCAACCCCTGGAGCTCGATGTTCCTACAGAAGACCTGGGAGGGTGTTCTCGAAGTACATAGGCCTTAGATGGTCCCTTCCAGATGCAAGACTTGCATAATGAGAATGGGGAGACCAGGGAAGCGATTTGGGTGGTTATTAGTGGAAATCAGAATGAAAATGGAGGCAGATGGCGATGTCTAGCGATTGGTATAGGAGATGGACCTTGAAGCTTTGCTGAAGTGAGAGATGAAGGGATCTGATGGCTCGAAAAGATGGATAAGCAAAGGGGTGAGGTAGTGAGGCATTTAGTGGTGGTCGAAACAAGGGGGATACAACGAAGAATAGTGGTCGGAGCTCGAGTGATCCGATGAACTAAATCTTATGGATTTAGCTAATCCTACCGATTAAAATGTAAAATAAAAACATGAAATGAAACCTAAGACTAAAATCTACCTAATGAGCAAAGAAAAACTATCCTCTACCTAGTTGGAAGACAGGGAGATGGACCTCATGGCGGTGCTCATCGAAGATGCATGGAACCACCTCCTATGTTGCCCTTCTCGCTGCAAATTGGCTAGGAGAGCCTCCTATCACCAGGATCAAGCCAGAGGGAACAACTTGAGGGGCTTAGGCAGAGAAAAAGGAGAACCGAGCTCAAAATGGATGAGGAGGAAGCTATATAAAGGGCGGAGTTTGACTTGAGAGAAGTATCGAATCGAGGCATGACTAATGCATCAAAGAGTCGATAGGTCCATGTGTTGTCAGAATTTTTCATCAAGAAATTGAAGGGCCTCGGCAGTGAATCGTAGTAAGAAATCGAGAAAGAGGTGTGGTCAGCAGTCTGGCAGCTCAGGCATAGAGGGATTAGGAGTTGATCGTAGTCAACGGAGACTCGACCCCCATTAGGCAACATCTGCCTACTACAGGACAAAACATGGAGATAAATATTTATTAAATTATTTAAAAATAATAAATAATTTTATTGATTTTTCCTTGACAATAAAATTATTTACTATTTTATGTAGTATTTTAATCTGCTTTTTCTTTATTTTTACACTTTATTTCTTGTATTTTACATTTTACATGTATAATTATAGGAATATTTACCTATATAGTATGTATTTTATTTTTATTTGTGTTTATATTTTATTATTTTATATGCAAATTTTATATATTTATAATTTATGTAAAGACAAATAAATATGTTTTTATTATATTTTTCTGAATGAATATGTATAGTGTATTTTTCTAAATAAATAGAAGTATTAATTATATAGGTATATGTATAATGTATTTATCCATGTATAGAAATAGACTTATTTATTTTAGTATCATTTTTATGATTTTATTTTATTTAGATTATGTATATGTGTTATAAATAATAGTTACAAAATTATAAAGATATAAAATCATGACAAATATAAAGAATAAATAAAATTAATACTTTATTCATGTATATTGTACACTAAGGGTCCAAAGCCTAACTTTTGCATCTTAACTCCAAATTAGATGAAAAGACCTTCATTAAATAGCTAATTAAAAGTTATATACAATTAATTTTAGGGAAGTTTGAGTTCATATGGAGGAGATACAAATCTACGAAGTTGCGATTTTGGAATTTTATTCTGAGTATAGAAAGCTCAATATACATTATTTTTGTGTGAAATAAATTTTGTATTTTTCTATATATTTTTATCTACAGCTCTCGTATACAAAGTTTATTGATTTGATGTAAATAATAAATAATAAAATAGGTCCTAAAAATGAATTATTGAAATAAATAAATAGGATTTTTATTGTATTTTTGGCCATTATCTCCCCTTACTTCATTCCTTGTCGACGAGATTAATTTTTGACTTGATCTCGGGGTTTAGGTTCCTAAAATACCTTTGATATTTTATTTATTTTTCGTTTCTTCCTTTATTCTTTTATTTTGTACAAATTAATATTGTATACATGCATTTAACTAGGGAGTTAAGGCTAAAATAGAAGAATAAAGATGATGAAATGGAGATTCGTCACCCCTATACTTGCCTTTGTGAGTCCCTAGCAAACACTTATACATATAAGTGCAGAAAAGAAAAGAATATAACTTAGATTTATTTTAACTCTTTAATCTGTCCTCATAAAATCAGAGTTTGGATCTCAATCGGACCTTTGGAAATTAAGTTTGGTCGAAACCTTATTGGGAATCAGATTTAAAGCACAACAACCTTTAAGACTCGCTAGACTCTACCCAAATCTCCTCAAAAGACAGGTCGAAACAAGTCGATGTCGTACGCAATCCCTTATGACTATAAGTCTATCTTGTACACTGTCAGTGGCATATAGCTCCTCTCAACTGAAGCGGTAAAAGTCAGTCTTCTCCAACATGGTGACCTAATTCCACAATCCAACAACTTTTGCACGAGAAGCTGGGTATTCCCTTCTAAGTTCAAGTACAACCGGCTCAAGAAGATGAGGTGGGAAGAAGAATGGATGGTAGCTAATGTAGTTATATATCCTAGGATGCTTGACCAGTGTAGCCAAGTCATCCGGCTACAGGCTCACAGATATTTGACTTTGCAGCTCAAGCTTGCTTATTGACTATATATATGCTCCGAGTGGAAATGATTTTTCTTTGATTTTTGCCCATTTATTTTTTGGGATTTTTTATTTTGGATTTTGTGAATACCATATACGATAGATTTTAATAAAGAGTTTTCCCTCTTGAACCAGTAGACTATCCCTCTTTTGAAGCATTATTACAACCCACAACTTCTATCATTATATCCCATGTATATTAAGTTAGGTTGGGGTACAATGGTCATGAATGTGTGACTTCTGATGTTTCCATTGGCTTGTGTTTCATGCCAGAAAATATGTCCCTCTACCACTTCAATTGAGGTGAGAAAAGTGTAAAGTGTATGTGTACATGCTAGGTCATTGACGACAAGAGTCACACGTTTGTTCTGAAATATTCTACTTAAATAGTCAAGATGACACTGAACTAAGTCATGTAGTCTCAAAGAATTAAGTCACGTAGACATGAAGTATCTCAATTTCAGTTCCTATAAGTTCTTGGGATTAAGTAGATTAAGGACGAACCAAGCTCTAATCTTCAGATTTTACTTAGATTTATTCAATTATAAACATCAATCTAAAAAAATGCAAATGCCATGCACAATGCAGAAAATAATTTTATGATGCAATATTCTAATTTTATTATTTTTATGATTTTTTAAAAGTTTTGCAAATATTTATGTAATTTTTGAAAATATTTTGCAATTTTTTTTGGAATTTTTAATTTTATAAATTTTTAGGGATTTTTTTAAAATAAAAAGTTTTGGAAAATAATTATGTGCAGGTATTTACACAGTAGTATATTTTTTATTTACAAGAATTGGGGTTTAGGAAGAATTTTACTTGCTTGAATCTTGTACATAGTTCTCAAAATAATTTAAAGATTTTTGTAAACGGTTTGAAAACTTTATTTTGCAAACCAATTTAACAAATAATTTTATAAACATTTTACAAATTTTGAAAATCATTTTGCAAAGATTTTTCAAATAGTATTTATAGATTTTCCAAACTATTTTTGCAACCATTTTTCAAACCATTTGCAAATAGATTTCAAAACATTTTATTCACGTAAAGAAAAAAATACAAACAAGACATTTTTAAAAAGGTTGAAAATATTTTACAAATTATTTTCCAAACAACTTTCAAAATATTTTTTAAAAAGATTTTCCAACCATTTTTCAACCATTTTGCAAAACATTTTTACCCGATTTATTAATCAGTATATACAAAGATTTTTGGTGTGTGTTTTAATTTTTATTATTTAGCCATATTATTGAAAATACGAAAGTATGAATTATTGTTAAAGTATATACAATGTATATATGACCCTCTATACTTAGCTTGAGCTTTGTTCTAATAGATCAGAGAGAGAAAGAAAAGACATAACTCGTACTGAGTATAGAAGAGCATATACTACAACGATGGAATAAAGAATGAGGCAATGAATGAATGAATGAATGAATGAGAAGTCGATCGTCCCCCTATACGTAGGATGAAATAATCCTAAGTATAGCAAGCTATGTCTACATGCAGGGAGGGTCGAGGGTGGGAATAAACAAACCACAACACAATCTATCTCCCATATACTTAGAGTAAGATATCCCTAAGTATAGACAGAAATATCAACATAAGAGAATACGGTTGAGGGGATCAAGAAAAAGAAACCGGTAAAAAGAAAAATACGTTGGGAGAATGTATGCATAACTCCTCCTATACTGAGGGTTAAAGAAACTAAATATAGGAAACAACAGAAGTGAAATAGAACGAAGAAAGAATATTCGACTCGTCCACCCCCTATACTTAAGGAAAAGTATGTCCTATGCAAGGAAAACACAAGGTACGAGGTGGATGAGTGGAACGGTAGATGGAAAGAAACAAAATGAAAATGGATATACAAAGTGGAGTCTATATAGAGATCAAAAAGATAGAAAGCGTACCTTTTTACGTGACCGTTGAGGAATGGATCTAACAAGGTGCAAGTCGATATCATGGTCATCATCTGATTCAAACCGATCAAGACCGACATGGTATAGATCCTCAATAGTCTCAAAGTGAAAAGGTACGAACTGGTCAGCAGAAGTAGTGTGGTTAGGTTCAGCCTTGGAAGTCTCAAGAATCACAAAATGAAAAGGCATGAACTCATCTATGAAAGTAGTCAAATCAAGTCCAGTCTGTGAAGTCTCTCCTAAGTCTTCCTTTTGCACTAAGGTGTCTATGGTGTAAATACCGTGGATGTCATCAACACAACACCAAGCACAGGAAGAGGGAACTCCAAGGTCAATGCTTTCTGAGTCTTCCTCCCGGAAAAAGAATTCTCGTGTCTTAATATCATCCATAATAAAGCAAACCTCTCTAATATCAGCAGATGGGTCATAGTTGATGAATCTCGTATTCATCATGCTAAAAGTCTCATATTAAACTCCCGGCTTATTCAAACCAATAAAATCACCTTTAATTCTCTATTTTTATCTTGTATCATATTGTGTATAATTAACCTTACTTAATTGTTTTTAATTTCCTTTATTTTCTTTGTATTTATTTTATCATCAAAAACCCTTAAAAATTAGATAGATTAATTGTCTATAATCCACTGACCATTAAAAAGACTAAAAAAATACAAAAACTCCTCAAAACCAAAAGGTTGATATTTTTAGTCATTTAAAAATACCCTCAAATTTACTTTTTATATAAATGACCTCTTTTGGATTTTCGTCCAACATGAAACTTGTAGATCTTATCGAGACGAGCAACTTTCATGTTTTGACTTTTTCCTAATTTTGCCTCTAACTATTTCTTTTGTATTTTTCTTTGTATTTATTCTTTTGATTTTTCTGATTGGGCCACGTGGCACTCTCTGGAGCCACCACGTGGCCAGCCTCTTCTCTTGCCACCCGACTCTTTCTTGGGCCTTCCGATCTTCTGACTCACCCAGATCTTAGACGCTCATCGCTCATCCCTTTGCAGCCACTGGATCTGATCTCAGATCAGATCCCCACCATTCCCATCCACCTTAATCCTAACCACCCGATCCACTTCCTATCCCACGACCTTCCGCGCTACACGTCGCCCTTTCTCTCTCAGCCACTGGATCTCCCCTACCTATTCATCAAGGTCGTTCCCTAGCGCGCTACCATCCACTCACGCCATCATCCAGGCCGCTGGATTACAAGATCCAACAGTTCTAGCCTTGTCTTCCTCCTCCCACGCGCCTCGCCCCCAGGCGTTACGACTCGCAGCCACTGCGCCCCCTTCCATTTTTAGTCGTCGCTCCAGCCATCTCCTCCCTCTCCTAACAGCTACCCCATGTAGCCCATTCCTTCCTCCTTCTCGCGTAATCCCCGGGACCACTCACCATCACTCCTTCACCATTAAAACCCCCTTCGAAACCCCCCTCTTCACCACGTAACTGCTCGACCTTCTCCACTTATAAAAATCCTCTTCCGCCACCGTCAACCCTCGTCCACCAATCAACGTCTAATGTCATATCCCCTCTCTACCTCCTTGTGACAGACGGAGGTCGGATGAGGGGCCACAATGGCACCTCAAGGTCGGTGTCGACCCATGACCTCCATAGCCATGTCGCGGCAGCTCCACCACTGCTGAGTTCCTCAGAGTGGCTGCCCGAGTTAGAGCAACGACCCCGGACTTCCTCGAAGCCTAGCGCAAGCCACTACCTTCACCCAATTGCTTCTTCGATGTCCATGTAATCCTCTTCATCCTTTTGCCAGACTTATTATCCACTGCACCCAGATCACTTCGCCCCGATCCAACCCTCACCCGAGCTTCGCCAGACTTCCCTTGATTTCGCGAGAGGTCCAGACCACCCCCTCCTTCTAATAGAACCTCCCTCCACGTCGATCCCCTTCTCCTCTACATCACCGGAGAGGAAGACCACCGGGTCTCCACCTTCTTCGCTCCTGGACCCCCACTTCATCACTCCACGCATGCATCGAGTCGCTTCGGCTATACTATTTCTGCAAGAACTTCAATGGCTGAACTCCGTGCATCATCTCCGATCTCGAACTTTTACTACGACAACTAAGCTCTGCCTCGCCACCCCAGACTTCGACGGAGCTCCGCCTTGCCCACCCGAGGTTCGCCAAGAGATCAGCCATCCTCCTCGACCATCAAGCGTCCCCTTGGAGCACGGAGGAGCCAAGGGCAGATCGCCGAAGCCCTGCCTTCTCCGGTGACCTGCGGAGGAGATGAAGTTACAGGTGTTGTCCGATCATCTGGATCGGACGGCCGTGATGACGCAACGTGGACGACCAAGCCGAAATCCGAACCAGTAGCCTTGGGACACCCGAGCCAAGGCCCGAGTCTCCAGATGCGGCCACGTGTCTCGAACCTGAGGCACCCTTCCGAGCCTAGTCTTTCACGTGCTTTGCACGTGGGGTGTTCCGAAAATTGCAAGACAGACCCCGGAACTTTTGATATTTGTAGAATGGTCCCCAAGCACGTGCCTCACGTGCGTGCACGGGTAAATTACTAAGAAGCCCTCTAAGTTTTCTGAAATTGCAATAAGGTCCCTACGCATGGAAAATTCACTAGGACCTAGGCGGTTTTTGCTAATTTAATATTTATCTTTTTATTTTCTTGCATTTTATTACAATTATGCCCCTACATTGTTTTCTTCATAACTTGAGCATCGTAGGTCCAAATTGCATGATTTTAGTGTCGTTTTGACCCTTGTTTCTTCCTCTACATCATAGCATGTTTAATTTTCTCATTTTCCATTGTTTTAAATGAAGTAAATTTTTGTGATAGATGTTGGTTCTGCTCTCATTGATCTTGCTCTGATTTGATGACTGCTTTTCATGTTGTGATTAAATCGACCTTGATTTCTATTGTTATTATGTTGCTTGTATTTTTAGGGTATATTTGTAACATTTTGTCTGCATATAAAATTCTCTTGCATATCTATCATGCATCCTCCTACAATTGCATAAAAATGAACTAAAAATTACATGCATCTTATTATTGCGTTGTAAAATGCATAGTTCGTCATGAAGACCTGAAATTGAGAATGTATTCACACTGAGCTCCATTGATTAAAATTCGATAAATAGATGAAGTAGTTGTGTCCATGTGATCGACTTGGTAGACTTGCCAAGTATAAATACTCCACAACATTCAAACGATTATGGTTTTTGCTGAACCGAATTTGCCTCCTATACTACGATAATTTGAGATAATTAAAGAGGCAAATTTGACCTTTATCAAATGTCGTCATTGTCGGGGACGTGGCTTAACTTAATTTTTTTATTGAATTTATTTTCGTTGACTAATTTCAAAAATTTTGGTCCTCACTTCATGCATCATTTTTTTGCATCATAACTGTTGATGAATTTCCTATGTATTTTTCTAACTTTTCTCTTTTGTAGCAGGGCTCATGAAAATCGAGGATGCTTGATCTTCATGGAGGTGCAAAGTCGGAAGCTTTCGCTGAAGAGGCCGAAGAAGAATTTGTGAAGAAATTTTAGGAGCCTTTATCAGTCAACCTGCACTTGTATACTGTAAAAAAACTTGCATGTGCATATTTATTTCCAATTTTTGCATGATGTAGAAAAAAGATCTACCCCCCTCCCCTCCACACACACACACACTTGCATGTACACACTTACCCCCACCATCCCCCTCTGTATATTTCTCTCTCTGTGTGTGTATATTTCACGAACCCCCCCCCCCCCATCTACCCCCTAGCAATCTGTAGAAATACAACACCCCCTTCTACCCTTATATCATAGTACATACCCCCCCCCCTAATTCAAATCTTACTTAGGCTATTTGTAGCCTAAGTATAGGGGGGACCTGCCTGCTCATCCCTCCCTCGTATTGTCTTCTTGTACTTAGGTCAATTTTTGACCTAAGTATAGGGGGACCCTCCTCCTCAGTTCCGCTATATCACCCTATATTTGATCAAGCCATGGCTTCATGACCCTTGTGCTATGAGGACATAGCAAAGTTTAAGTATGGGGGGTATACCATATATTACTGTATATTTACTTTAACCATAGCTCGTGTTTTTAAAACTTTTTGAAAATTTTTGTTTTCGGGCTGGGTTTTGGTAAACATGTGAACTGAGTTCTGTAAAATCCTTGTAAAATTATTTTCTTAAAATTGAGGGATTAATCTGTGTAAATACCCCTTTAAAAAAATGAAAAATTAAAAACTTTTCTTTGATTTAGACTCTGACTACTATGCTTAGTAGACACTTTCAGTGAGGGGACTTCGGTCTCCCTTAGCAGAGTGGGTGGTTTAGAGGACACTGTAGAAGGCACCGTCCTTAAGGAACACGGATCCGTTTATCGGCCCATACTTACACCCATATTGGCTGAGAGTGGATACTTTTATTCATTTGAGCCTGGGCCAGTCATTGTCTCTCTAAAGAATTTAAAAAATTAAAAATTAAATTCCATAAATATCCGCAAAAGTCAAAAATCATACAAAAACCACTAACTAAAGAGTTTGTGTATTCCTGACACATTCACATTCACTCAAGGCTTGGAGATTTTGAGGACACTGGATTTCTTTGATCTTGAGAGTCTAAGTTAACATGCCTTAGTCATTAGGATTTTTAAAAACTTAAATATCCACACTTCCCTAGTTTGAAAGATTTGAGCGCTATATTGCACTCTTCATCTCTACTTTCAAAAGAATATGATCAGCACAATCACTTTCACAAGTGCATGATTGATAAGATGAGTTGAGATATCATTTGAGGAACTGGGACTAGAGATTTAAGTTTAGACCCGATCTAATGATATTCGAGGATGGGATAAGGTTAATGAAGGCTTCAGAAAACCTGAGTATCAGCAAATCCCTAGCCAGTATGTGAACAAGATTCATATGCTATCTCTTTGATATTTACCTATGTGCCAGGGTGTGATGAAACTTAATGGAAATTGTTGATCAGTATGCACCAACTTTTGGTAAAAGCAGTGCAGCTAGCCAACAAAAGAAAAGAAATGTCAAAGAAAAAGCTCTAAATATTGGAGTCAAATTACAAAAGAGCTTCCACCAATGGCGAGTGCTCCCAAACATTTTCAAAGTGTCCACTTGGACCAAGCTCTAATTAGGACCAAGGAGTCGGTATGACACCACAAAAAGGGCTCTGCAAAGTAAGCGATACAAGTCTGGGTGTCGAAGGTATCTTAGATACTCAGAAAAGACACACCCCGGTGTACTCCCAGAAAAACAAGTACAGACGACTCCAACTCTCTTGACAGACACATTGATCATCAATCTAAAAATTTACATGTGTTGAGTAAAAATGCACTCGAGAGGTACCTTGTTCCAATGTGAGGGAGAGAAAAATAGACACAATCCCATGCCCTCCATCATCTGACCATCCATCTACACTTTCAAGTTTGACAAACTAAAGAGACGGTTGATTGAAGCAAGAATAGACTTATTCCCTAGTATTGAGGATGAAGTCTAGAGGAGAGTCTTTGGAACTGGCACTTTGGGTGATGCCTCGACTCGACTCTCATGAAATGCAGTACACTAAATTTCATATCCTTATACTATATGTACAAAAAGAGAGTCTGATAATTAGAGAAGTTGGATTCCTTCTGACTAAGGCTTGGATAAACCCAGAATTTTAGGATCTCTTAAATAAAGAGTCTTCGAAAGATTGAGCCCTGAAATCTTCACTTGCACTGTCAAGAATTAATCTGACTCCTTCATTCTTTAGATGATCGAGGACGAGCATGGTTTAAGTATAGGGGTATGATGAATCTCGTATTCATCATGCTAAAAGTCTCATATTAAACCCCTGGCTTAATCAAACCAATAAAAATCACCTTTAATTCTCTATTTTTATCTTGTATCATATTATGTATAATTAACCTTATTTAATTGTTTTTAATTTCCTTTATTTTCTTTGTATTTATTTTATCATCAAAAACCCCTAAAAATTAGATAAATTAATTGTCTATAATCTACCGACCATTAAAAAGACTAAAAAAATACAAAAAACTTCTCAAAACCAAAAAGCCGGTATTTTTAGCCATTTAAAAATACCCTCAAATTTACTTTTTCTACAAATTACCTCTTTTGGCTTTTTATCCAACGTGAAACTTGTATATCTCATTGAGACGAGCAACTTTCATGTTTTGACTTTTTCCTAATTTGCCTCTAACTATTTCTTTTGTATTTTTCTTTGTATTATTCTTTTGATTTTTTAATTGGGTCACATGGCGCTCTCTGGAGCCACCACGTGGCCAGCCTCTTCTCTTGCCACCCGGCTCTTTCTTGGGCCTTCCGATCTTCTGACCTGTCCAGATCTTAGACGCTCATCTCTCATCCCTTTGCAGCCATTGGATCTGATCTCAGATCATATCCCCACCATTCCAATCCGCCTTAATCCTAACCACCCTTCCACTTCCTATCCCACGGCCTTCCGCGCTCCACGTCGCCCTTTCTCTCTTAGCCACTAGATCTCCCCTACCTATTCATCAAGGTCATTCCCTAGCGCCCACTTCCGCTTCGTAGGATCAGATCATATGATCTGATCGCTACCATCCACTCACGCCATCATCCAGGCCATTGGATCACAAGATCCAACGGTTCCTGCCTTGTCTTCCTCATCCCATGCGCCTCGCCCCCAAGCATTACGACTTGCAGCCACTGCGCCCCCTTCCATTTTTATCCGTCGCTCCAACCATCTCCTCCCTCTCCTAATAGCCACCCCATGTAGCCCATTCCTCCCTCCTTCTCGCGTAACCCCCAGGACCACTCGCCATCACTCCTTCACCATTAAAAACCCCTTCGAAACCCCCCTCTTCACCACGTAACTGCCCGAGCTTCTCCACCTATAAAAATCCTCCTCCTCCACCGTCAACCGTCGTCCACCAATCAACGCCTAAGGTCCTAGCCCCTCTCCTCCTTCCAGTGACAAACAGAGGTCGGATGAGGGGCCACAATGGCACCTTAAGGTCGGTGTCAATCCATGGCCGCCATAGCCATATCGCAGCGGCTCTGCCACCGCTGAGTTCCTCGGAGTGGTTACCCGAGTTAGAGCAACGACCCCGGACTTCCTCGAAGCCCAGCGCAAACCACTACCTTCGCCCAATTGCTTCTTCAATGTCCATGTAATCCTCTTTATCCTTTTGCTCTGTTTTCTCCGATATTAATCATTGCACCCAGATCACTTCGCCCCGATCCAACCCTCACCCGAGCTTCGTCGAACTTCCCTTGATTTCGCGAGAGGTCCAGACCACCCCCTCCTTCTAACAGAACCTCCCTCCACATCGATCCCCTTCTCCTCTGCGTCGCCGGAGAGGAAGACCACCGGTGCCCACCTTCTTCGCTCCTGGACCCCCACTTCATCACTCCACACATGCATCGAGTCGCTTCGGCTATACTAATTCTGCAGGAACTTCAATGGCCAAACTCCGTGCATCATCTTCGATCTCGAGCTTTTTCTCCGACGACTAAGCTCTGCCTCGCCACCCCAGACTTCGACGGAGCTCCGCCTTGCCTACCCGACTTCTCCAGGAGATCAGCCATCCTCCTCGACCATCAGGCGTCCCCTTAGAGCACGGAGGAGCCAAGGGTAGGTCGCCGGAGCCCTGCCTTCTCCGGTGACCTGCGGAGGAGATGAAGTTACAGGTGTCGTCCGATCATTAGGATCGGACGACCGTGATGATGCCACGTGGATGACCAAGCTGAAATCCAAACCAGTAGCCTTGGGACACCCGAGCCAAGGCCCGAGTCTCCAGATGCGGCCACGTGTCCCGAACCTGAGACACCCTTCCGGGCCTAGTCTCTCACGTGCTTTGCACGTGGGGGTGCTGAGAAAATTGCAAGACAGACCCCAGAACTTTTGATATTTGCAGAATGGTCCCCAGGTACATGCTTCGCATGTGTGCCTGGGTAAATTATAGGGAAGGCCTCTAAGTTTTCTGAAATTACAATAAGGTCCTCGTGCATAGAAAATTTACACTAGGACCTAGGCGGTTTTTGGTAATGTAATATTTATCTATTTATTTTCTTGCATTTTTATTATAATTATGCCCCTGCATTGTTTTCTTCATAACATGAGCATCGTAGGTCCAAATTGCATGATTTTAGTGTCATTTTGATCCTTGTTTTTTCCTCTACATCATAGCATGTTTAATTTTCTCATCTGTCACTGTTTTAAATGAAGTGATTTTTTGTGATAGATATTGGTTATGCTCTCATTGATCTTGCTCTGATTTGATGATTGCTCTTCATGTTTTGATTAAATCGACACTAATTTCTATTGCTATTATGTTGCTCATATTTTTAGGGTATATTTGTATCATTTTGTCTGCATATAAAATTCTCTTGCATCTCTATCATGCATCCTCGTACAATTGCATAAAAATGAACTAAAAATTGCATGCATCTTATTATTGCATTGTAAAATGCATAGTTCATCATGAAGACCTGAAATTGAGAATGTATTCACACTGAGCTCCATTGATTAAAATTCGATAAATAGATGAAGTAGCTGTGTCCCTGTGATCGACTTTGGTAGACTTGCCAAATATAAATACTCCACAACATTCAAACGATTGTGGTTTTTGTTGAACCGAATTTGCCTCCTATACTACAACAATTTGAGATAATTAAAGAGGCAAATTTGACCTTCATTAATAGTCCTCAAGGTCGGCTGACACGAGTACACTCTCATCATATGTGAGTCTCTAGTCTGTGGTGGGTGCATCGATCAAGAAACGCTCTCGTTGATAGAATGAAAGCATACCTCTCCATATCCATAATCAATAACGACTCTTGTAGAGGCGATGAAGGGTTGTCCCAGGATGATTAGACAGTGCTCGACGAGGGTAGAGGCCTCCATGGGCAATACAACAAAATCAATTGTGAAGCGCATGCCCTGGATCTGAATGATGTCGTTCTCTAAAATACCCATCGACCTTTTTATTGATCCATCATTAAATTGAAAAATCATCCAGGTCTTCTTGAGAGGCCCTAGATGAAGATATTACACCAACAAGAAGGGTATTATATTAATCGAAGCATTGTTGTCAAGGAGAGTATGATCACAAGAATAGTGAGAAATGGTGCATCTCACAAGAGGTGTAACAGTGTTCCCTTTCCCAATGTGTGGATAGTGGGTGATGTCATAAGCAGTGGTCATGGTGAGAAGGTATCGCTCGGATCTACGTCGTCGCTATCTTTTCTTGGGTGGAGGTGCAGATAATTGGTCCATGACCTTGTGAAGTGGGTCCTCAATAATACCCTAAATATCTACCACCACTTCGGGATGGTTCGATATTTTTTAAGATTTTCTATCTCTTCCATACAAGGGAAGAAATCAGAATCATCATCTACAGAAGGATGACTAAGAGTAGTCTGTACAATGTCATCATTGGGGGAAAAGTGGGAACTATGGTGAATGTGTGTGTGGGCATGGTATCTGGCAAGGATCCTCTCTCTTCACAAACCGACTCAGCTAGGTGTCTCCCAGAATCATCTATTTGTATTTTTAATTTTTTTCTCATTTTTTGTATTTTGAGCTATTGCAAGTTTCTTGATGTCCTCTAGTGAATTTCACATCATAAGAAAGTGAAGCATTAGTATGACTCTTATTTATACTAGCGATGTCATCTATCCTCTGATTCATTTGCTCCACTACTCGGGTCATATACTCAAGAGCGGTATCCATAAGAGGTGACTCCAACAACTCAATCTCAGGTGGCTGATATAATGGGCAATGTGGTGATGGTGGGTAAAAATCAAAATTCAATGCATAAAAATGTAGATGAGGTGGATATGTATAAAAAGGAAATTCAGGAGCAAAGTCCTCCTGATAAAATGGAGGTGCATCAACTGGAGAGTAAGAAGGATCCGTGAAGTCCGGATAAAAATAACTCCAGTCAGCCTTCTCTGAAACAAAAAGACAGGGACCAAGAGAGCACGATGGTCAAGTCGAGATAAGCAAGAAAAGGGTGCAAATACGCATAGAAGATATGAACACAAACAAACACAAAAATAAACAAACAAACAAACCCCTCAATTCACCATCTCAACACAATGATAACCATGAAGGTTTAGTCTTTTTATCTTATCGAATTTTAGAGTTAGGCGAGGAAAAAATATTTACCAGCTCACATGTGCAGTCACCTAGAGTGGTTGTGCTCTAGTCGACGATGCACACCTACTAAAACACTGGAATCACTTTGTCTAACGTCTGAGGAAATTACTTTCAGCAATAACATGGCCCAAGAGCTGACTCAAGTACTTAAGGCACAAGTCCAGGGGGTGGGGTCTCTGATCCTTAGGTGCACATGCTTCACTCAGTTTGAAAGCAACCTATGCACAAGAAGGGGGTTACTTTTCCCAAAACAAGATTGTTCTTTTTGATTTTAGGGCTGAGTAATATTATCATTCCTAATTTTATCGATTATCATTTTTTTGAATATTTTTTTAAATAAATGCACAAATCTTAACTAGATGTCAATTCCTTTAGTATCATATGTGGTCAAAATTAGAGGGAGATAATCAGAAAAGCAATGCTAGCATAAATAAGTGATGCGTGCTAAGATAGATGGTGTCCACCTTGCATCCAACTCTCTTTGTGCAGGATGTTGTACAAAATTGAAACCTACTTTATATGCAATGCAAGTTGATGAAAGTACCTTAGAAGCAGGAGTTGCTATTATCGTGAAGAACACATGCTGACTATCTAGAAAAGAAACCTAGAGTTTACTCTTGGAGATTCCTCGGTACCCGCCACAATGGGTCTTGTAAGCACTGTATGGAATCTCTCGCGGTACATGGTTTCAAATCCAAATAATCAACAATTATATTTAACTATATCCAAGCACGAGACTACAAATACATGCAATTTAATTAGGGCTTTGGACCTACTCTGTCGATCAAGCAAATTCTAAACTAGGGATCAGTCACACAAATAAAATAAAAGAAATGTAAAAAACTTAAAACTCGTATAAAAAAGAAAAAGAAAAGTGGTGGAAATGCAAAAAATATGATGAGCCCCTCATGTAAACAAACACCTAGGCACTGGACCTCATGTGGTGTGGTAGTGTCCAATGTCATAAATTATTACAAATTCTTTTCCACAAATAAAAAAGAAAACAATCTCTCAGTAAATAAAATAAAAAATCTAAAAGAGAGTAGTTGGTCTTCTTCTCTCTTTTCCACCTTCTCCTGCTCTCTCCTGGTCAACATCAACCTCCTAAGAAGTTGTCGTTGTCATTCAATACTAATGAGCGACCCGAGCGACTAAGGTAAAAAGGTATCAATGATCGTTGCTACCTCAACCTTACGGATCAAACTCAATCAAGAAAATCAAGACCACCAAATATAAAAATAAATCAAATCAGGTCAAATAGCGGTCTCGCTATTTTATTTTACCTAATATAGCTACCAGGGTCGAACACAAGGAGCACGATTTGGAAAAATCTACAAAGTAGCCGGAAATCAAAAATGAAAGAAATAAATTATTTTTGGTGGTTTTTTATATTTTTAATTTTTTTAGAATTTTCAATATAAGGAAAAATATAAAAGAAGTCAAAAGTGGGGCAAATAAATATTTATTTAACACTCCAAAATAAGTTAGAAAATTAAAATAAAAATATTTTTGAATTTTATGAATATTCAAGTGTTTTTGTTATTTTTCTTAGATTTTTCTGATTTTTAATTGATTTTATAAAAATGAAACAAGTGTAAAAATCAAAGGCACTGTGCAACCAGAATCTAAAGGCTAGTTTAAAATATCCTAATAGCCTATAAAATTCTAATAACCATTTTCTGATATAGTAAAAATAAAAACCTAACTACAAAAAAAGAAATTATATTTTTTTGAATTTTTAGGATTTATTAATGATTTGTCTAAATTTTAAGTGTTTTTCAATTTTCAGGATTTTTATAAATCCAAACGCAACGAAACTTGGACATAAGTAAAAGCACACAAAAATAAACACAATAAAACTTTTTTTGGATTTTTAGAGGGCTTTTAATATTTTTAATTGATTTTTCAATTCAGACATTAATAATTTTTAGGAGTTTTAATTATTAAAAATAGAAAATGAAAACAAAATGAGTCCAAAAATTCATAAAAATTTTTACATAATGGCAGGTGCCATGTATCCAAAATTTGTGAAATTTGGATGAAAATTGCTATTTATTTCAACCAATCAAAGAGACACAGCACACAAGGACCTAAGTGTAATTATTGAAAAGTCTTCGGCCGAATAATAACACGTAGAAGAAGTATAGGGCTGAATATGCAAAAAGCTTAAGGTCGCACGAGATCGCCACGTGAAACACACAAACAAGGGTATAAATGCAATTCCAATTTATAAAACTTTAATCAGTAACTATAATAAAGCTTAGGAAAAAAGTACAATTAACCCAGATAACACGTGATAGACCACGCGATGCTCGAATAGAGGGACTAGAATGCAAATTCTGAAAACTTAAGGTCTTAAGTGCAAAATATCCAAACTAAAATAACTGCGAAAAATATTTACAAGACTAAACAATAAAAGCAAAAAGTGCAGAGGGCCTAAGTGTAATTTGCCCTTCTTATTACAGATCCGACGGTCGAGGGGTCTTCACTTAAGATCGAACAACTCAACGCGACCGATACCCCTTCGATGATGAACGGCTCTAATCTGATCCTCAGATGGATCAGGTAGTCGAGATCCTCGCCTGATGGACGTTCGAGATTAGAACTGGCGGGGAAGCTCGATCCAACAACTGGGAAGCTCCCTGGAAGAACACCGATGAACTCACCTCCGGCGAGCTTTGATCGGTCGATGTGCGCATCCGGGGCGTCCTCACGGGCTGCTCTGATGGGCAAAATGAAGCCGGAGACCGTCTGCAGCTACTGCAATGCTTCGATGAGACCGGAAACTATTAGAGTGCTTCGGTGATGCTCAAGATCTGGAGCGGTTGTGCCTTGACGTTTGGACCTCCAAATGAGGCCCTTACTCATTCAAACCTGCACAAAACAACACCTGGGTCGAGGGAAAAATGCCTTGACATGTTAACGGGCGAAATGGGTGAATGGATGAAGCGGGGCGGAGCCCTCTAGCGAGACGACGGTGGAGGAGGGCGTAAACCCTGTTCCTAGGCGAACCAGGGGGACGGAGAGGCGTAGAAGGCGGATAGGAGTCTCGTGAAGGTGAAGTGGTTGTCGGAATGGCAAATCGATGGTCCTATCACGAAGGACGGGGGGGCAGCTCGGTTGACCGGAGATCAGAAACTTGGAATCTAAGGAAAACTAAAGGCTATCGAGGGGACCTGATGGAGGAAGTTGTCTGGGCTGAAGGTCAGCGACCTCCGGGGGTCTTTGCCTCAATGGATCGATGTCTCTAGATGCTCAGGCACACCTTGTGGAGGAGCATGGCGGGAAACTCGTCGGATCTAGGGCTAGACGCCTCACCTCCTCACTGCAACACTCTCCTGCAGTCGTTGTCACTCAAGGAAGAAGAGGGAGCTCATTGGGGATGAGCAAGGGCCAAAGATATCGAAGAAATTGTGGCTCCAGGTGACTTTATACTCAGCAGGGCCCGGAAAGTTAAGAGCTTGGGTGCGCGGATCGAGGAGCGGATCCCTAACGGAATCAACAGGAGAGGGTCATGGATCCTTCCTCAGTAATCGGGGCATGAATCGAGAGGGAATGGTCATCGGATCGGTGAGGGGAAAATGGGAGAAGTCGGGTTAAAACCAGATCCGCGAAGAAGACAGGTCCAGGGGGAAGTTGATCGGGGTCAACGTTCCCCCGTGGACCAATCAGAAAATAGGGAATGAAAATTATTTGTAAAATAAATTACAATTAGAAAAAAATCATTTTAAAATATTTACAAAATGAAAAATGTTTATTTATTTTCAAACTATTTTTTAGTGATTTTTATTTATTTTTATGAAAAAATAAATTATGGTATATATACATTATATATATTATGTACAAGTATAAAATACTTATTTATTTTTATTTTTATTTATTTATTTTTAAATAAGTACTCTAATTTTATATTTTAGTTATTTACAACATAAAATTTAGAGTGTACAATAATTTTTATTTTGTTTTTATTGTTTATTTACAAGGGTGAAATAAATAAAAGTGTGATACATATATACATGGTGTGTAAAAGGTGAAGAGAGAGAAATTATTTTTATTTTTATTTTTATTTTATTTTTCTCATTCTTGTTTTATTTTTATAAATATATACAATATGTTAGAAACACATTTTTATTTTTATTTTTTGTGAAAATAAAATATGTACTCATAGAATGGATATTCATAAGGGTGAATGGCCCTATCTCTATCTACTTGTTTTATTTGGCGATCAAGCCCATATTGGGCCCCTTCTTGGGATTAGGACACTCAATATTTATTCTAAATATTTCCTTCTTTTCTTTATTCTTTATTCTTTTTTGTACAATTACATGCTAATTATTAATATTTACAAAAGGCATGCTTATTGATAACTTATTGTATTTACAACTATATGCATGGTATTTTGCCAAGATTTTTAGCTAAAATAAAAGAATAAAGAGTGATGAATGAGTATTCATCAAGTACCCCGCAAGAAAGATCAATAAAGAAACAAGTGTTCAGAACAGTCAAATAAATACCAAAAATAAATAGCATAAATAAAAGAGAAATAATGTACAAAAATGCTACGCTCTGTTGCTCCTCGGAAACGCCGCCATTTGAAGAGAGGATTTTTGCACCAGTCTGCTAATCAAAAAAGAGTAGCAATCGTTGCATGACTAAGTGTGCCTCTGATCAACAATCAACCCATAAAAAACCAAGTGATCAATGCGCGTGAGTTAAAATTTATTATAACTCTACTATAGATGTGTATAGGTATAAGTATGGTAGGGTATCAAACACATGGATTACACGGTAGTACTAATTTTAATTATAAATAAATAATGAATAATTAATAATGTATAATTGTACAATATTCACTCATCGAATCAATGAATTAACTAATATTTATGTGGGTTTTTTATTTTTATTTTTTTAATTATTAATTTTATAATTTATATTTTATTTTTTGTAATTTTCTGATTTTTAATTACCTTTTCTTTTTAATATATAATAAAGGTATATATGTAACTCTACCTATGTAATATGTATAAAATAGGTAATATATAACATAATATATAATAAATATACAAAAACAAGAAAATATAAATAAGTATAATCCTTTTTATTTTTTAAAGGTTTTAAGAACAATTATAATGTATTTATAATAATTATTAATAATAATATCTATATAGGTATATAATACAATATATGGTAATATATCTATAATAAGGATATAGATAATCAAATTTCACCAAATGAAATATTTTTTTGTGTTTTAAATATTTTTCTAATGTTTTTGTGATTTTCAGGGATTTTTACTAAATTTTAGATATTTTCAAAGTCCAAAATATATAAAATTAGGGAATTTTAAAATAAGTCGAATGTTTTAAGGTATTAAAAAATATATTACAAGTTCAGAATTCCTTAAAACTATTTTTAATAGATAATATATAATATAAAAAATTTCAGAGATAAAACTAATGTTTTCATATTTTTAAAAGTTTTTTTATGATTTTATAAGAATTTTAGAATTTTTTTAATTTTTAATGATTTTCCTGTCCTATTTAAGGGATTTTTTGTCTAAAGGTACAAAATACAATAATAAGCAATACTATTTTTTTAGAATTTTTTAATATGATTTTATAATTTTCTTAGATTTTTTTATGGCAAACAAGGACTATCCATGCACTCTTTGAGTTTTATTCAATAGAAAAATATGTGAAATGCAAAATAAAAGTTATAAAGTGGAAGAACACCACATCAAGCACATTATCCTGATTTTTTATAATTTTTAGAGTACGTGTGATATTTTTAGAAAATAGAAAACACGCATACAAATTATTGAACCAATATGGGTATTTTTATAATTAAAATAAAATATAGGGGTAAAAATGAAAATTACACAAAAGTTTATAACTGATATTCAAAGTTTATAAATTAAACTACAATTACAAAAACATGCAAGGGTCTAACTACAGAATACCCAGCTCACATGGGGGGCCACGTGAGCTAAGCTGGCAAGGACTGAGGGTTCACTTGCAATTTTTATAAATAGTTACAACTATGACTAAAGATTTAATATTAAATACGAATATACAAAAAGAATGAAGGTTCTAGTGCAAAATACCCTCAACGGGTGCATGATCATGCATCACAGATTCTTTCACATGGACGCGCAGCACGTTTTGGTCGCATGATGATGCTTTAGCTCAAACATCTAGGATTAGATCCCAGATGGGATCCTATGGCTGAGGCTCTTCAGATCCGACGTCAACTGCAACACTTGACGGCTTATTCTTGATCAGACGACGCATGATGGATCATGAAGAACATATGAAGAACTCGCCCTTAGCGAGCTTAGATCTGCTACATCTCTCGTCTCTGATGACCTGTAACACCGCCGAATGGATCTTCACGTTCCTTCCGCTACTACGCTCCTCCTAGATGCTTCGAATGTGTCTAGGGGTCGTCAATCAACCCTGGAGCTCGATGTTCCTGCAGAAAACTTGGGAGGGTGTTCTCGAAGTACCTGGGTTTCATATGCCCCCTTCTAGACGCAAGACATGCATGATGAGTTCGAACTCGAAGCTTCGCTCAAGTGAGATACAAAGGGATCTGATGGCTCGAAAAGGAGGATAAGTAAATAGTGAGATAATGAGTCATTTAGTGGTGGTCGGAACAAGGGGATATGGCGAAGAATAGTGGCTGGAGCTCGAGAGTTTCGACGAACTAAAGCCCAAGGATTTAGCTAATCCTATTGATTAAAACGTAGAATAAAAATATGAAATGAAACCTAAGACTAAAATCTACCTGATGAGCAAGGAAAAACTAACCTCGAACTGGCCGGAAGCCAAGGAGATGGACCTCACGGCGGTGCTCACCGAAGATGCATGAAACCACCTCCTACGCTGCTATCCTCGCTGCAAATTGGATGGGGGAACCTCCTGTCACTAGGCTCAACCTAAGGGCACAACTTGTGGAGCTTAGGCAGATCAAAAAGGGAATCAAGTTCAAAAATGGAGGAGGAGGAAACTATATACATGGGAAAGTTTGACTCGAGAGAAGTCTTGAATCGAGGCATGACTAACACATCAAAGAGTAAGGCATGATAGGTCCATGTGTTGTCAGATTTTTTTCATCGAGAAATTAAAGGGCATCGGGCAAAGAATTATAGTAGAAAAAGAGGCATGGTCAGCAATCTGACAACCCAAGCACATGGGATGAGGAGTTGACCATAGTCAATGGAGTCCTAACCCCCATTGGGCCACATCAACCTACTACAGGACAAAACTTGGAGATAAATATTTATTAAATCATTTAAAAGTAATAAATGATTTTATTAATTTTTTATTAAAATATAAAAAAAATATTTATTATTTTATATAGTACTTTAATCTGATTTTTATTTATATTTACAAGTTTATTTATTGTATTTTACTTTTTACATGTATATTTATAAGTATATATACCTATAAAGTATGTGTTTTATTTTTATTTTGTATTTAATTATTTATATAGATATTTTATATATTTATAATTTATTAAAAGACACATAAATATATTTGTATTATATTTTCCTAAATGAATATGTACACCTATATAAGTATAAGTATTAATTATATAGGTATGTGCATATTGTATTTATCTATGTATAAAATCAGATTTATTTATTTTAGTATCTTTTTGATGATTTTATTTTATTTTGATTATTTATATGTGTTATAAATAATATTTACAAAAGTATAAAAATATAAAATTATGAAAAATATAAAGAATAAATAAAATAAATATTTCATTCAGGTATATTGAACAGTATGGGTCCAAAAACTAACTTTTGCATCTTTACTCTAAATTGAATGAAACCACTTTCATTAAATAGCTAATTAAAATTTATATACAACTAAATTTGATTTTGGTGAATTTTGATTTCATATGGAAGAGATATGTGTCTGTGAAGTTGAGATTTTAGAATTTCATTTTGAGTATAGAAAACAGAATATGCATTTTTTATGAAATGAAATTTGTATTTTTTTATATATTTTTATCTACAACTCTCATGTACCAAGTTTATTATTTTGATGTATAAATAATAAAGAATAAAATAGGCCCTAAAATGAATTATTGAAGAATAAATAAATAGGATTTTTATTGTGTTTTTAGCCCTTATCTCCCCCTGCCTTATTCCTTGTCGACCAAATCAATTCTTAACTTGGCCTCGAGGTTTAGGGTCCTAAAATATCTTTGGTATTTATTTATTTATTTCGTCCTTTATTGTTTTATTTGGACATTAAATACAATATTATATACAATATTTATATAATAAAGAATGAGTGTTATTTTGTATAAATTAATGTTATATACATGCATTTAGCTAGGGAATTAAGGCCAAAATAGAAGAAAAAAGGTGATGAAATGGAGATTCATCACTTAGGAAGGACTTCTTTGTAATTTAGCAGACCTGCCAAGGTATGGATGCAAAATACCAGCCCAAACGTGCACTGCACGAATGCGAGGTAGGTTCAGGAGGCGAGGCTGAGGTTCAGAGGTGCTTCGGGAGCCATCGCAGGAGCCTTGGGACACATGACGTCACGATGAGCTTTGGGCGGAGGCTCGATTCCACCGAGTCGTGGAGATTCAGTGGGGCGACGTAGATTCATCACGATCATTGGATGGTCTCCAGATAGGCGCCATCCAACGACACTTGTACCTTCTAGCAGAAGCCCTCCGTTGCGATGGAGGTGGTAGTTTTAGAGCTCTGATGAGGAAGCCAGAGCTCCACCACCTTCGTCCGAGCCAGCTGAAGATCCGGAGATCTCCAGGAAGATCTGGCGATGGAGATCGACCGGGGGAGAAGCTACAGGACTAGATGGAAGATGATGTCGACGAAGCTCTGCTCTAAGTTCGTCTATTTATGGGGTATCTGCATGTGGTTATCATGGGATGCATAGTTGAAGCGTACTGGAGTGTATGTAGGGCATCAAAGGCGAAGAAGGCATGGACCTTTGTGAGATCTCCTCCACCCCCGACGAAGGAGATGGCCTAGAGTGGAGAGAGGTTGTAGAGGAAGGAGCGAGTGGTCATAGGATGGTGCAAAGATAAGTGGAGTGCAACGAAGGTGATGGTGCGGTGAATTGACGGTGAAATAAAGTGTGTACGATGGGGAAAGTAGAAAAAAACAGAGAAAAATAGGGGAGAGGGAGTACTTGGTCGGAGATGGAATTTGGGTGGGTATTAGGCTTCAGTTGAGGTTCCAATGGAACCTCTGGTCTTCTCTCGTCGAGGACAACCATTCCTCAGAGGTTGGGAAACCTCTGGGAGGAGTTGCTACATGGACGGAGCCATGGGTCAACACCTAGGCACGTCGGTCATCGTCGCTTCTCTATATGCTCTTCCTCTATCACAGGAGAAGGGAGAGGAGCTAGGTTGTGGCTTATGTAATGGTGGATGAGTTGTTAATTGGCTAGAGGTGAGGAATTTATAGTGCAGATGTTCCGACTGTTACAATGGGTAGATGGCGGCTTTGTAACGACCAGGTGGAGGCGTTTGAGCGAGAGGGTCGTGGGTAGCTATAGTTGCGTGATGAACGAGAGAGATAGGGCTATGTGGAGGAGGTGTTAGCGAGTGGATAGGTGGCGAGGTGAGGGAGCAAAAAATGGAAGGGGGCAGAGTGATGGCGAGGCAAAATATGTGGAGGGACATTACCAGATGTGGAAGACGAGTTTAAGACCGTTGGATCATGCGATCCAACTGTTAGGAGGAAGGAGAGAGACGAGGGCTGGGATCGGATCAGAGGATCTGATCTAGTGGTGGTGGTTGAAGCGCAGAGGGACGGTTGAGATGGAGCAGTGGGATTCATCCTACGACTGCGAAGAGTGGCCATGACATGAAGGGTGCTTGACCGTAGGATTTGAAGTGATCCTGCTACTGGGATGAAGGTGGGCTTGGGTGGTTGATTTAGCGGGAAATCGGTGGTCTTAAGTTCCACACAAGGCGGGAACTCAATCGATGCGTCGACCACGCAGAAATCCCGACTAAAGTCAACAATGAACCCACAATCAAATCAAACAATGACAAGCAATAGTGGAGTTAAAATTTATTATTAACTCTACATAAAAAAGGTGTACAGGTGTAAGTATGTAGAGGTCGAACTCAGGGAGCAAGGCATGATAGATCAAGCAAATGCAAAGAATGAATGTGATTAAGTGTCTACAAGAATGCTAAATTTTTGTGGGTTTTTAATTTTTTACTTTTTCCTTTTTATTTTAATTTTTAATTTTGTATTTTGGTTTTTGATTTTCTGATTTTATATTTTTTTGTATTTTATATATTTTTTTCTTTTTCAATAATAGAATATGTATATACAATATATGGAAAGAGGGGATAAGATATTTATAAAAATAAGGAAAAATGCTCAAAAATTAGGAAATAAAATATTTTTAGTTTTTTTTATATTTTTCTACTATTTTTATGATTTTTTGGGGATTTTTCAGAATATTTTTTGTATTTTTAAAAGTGAAAATACAAGAAAACAATGAATAAAGGTTCTTGCCGAAATTAAAATGGGAATGAAAAACTGTAAACAATAACAAAATTTTCCCAAATTAATTTTAAATAAAAGACAATAAAATAGAGAAACTACATAAACTGAGTTTATATTTTTAGGATTTTTCTAGGATTTTTTAGATTTTTATGAAGATTTTTAGAGTTTTCTCATTTTTAAGGTTTTTGTTTTGAAAATTTTAATGATTTTTGGATAGTAATTAAAAAACAGTAAAATAGACAAAATATTTTTTTTTGGTTTTTTTCAAAAAGATTTGATATTTTTTTGGTATTTTCTAATGCAAACAATAGCTAAAATGCATGTTTTTGATTTTTAATAAATATTAAAATGTAATAAAAATGCAATGCAAAAATATGGTGTGAATGCACAAGTACACAAGAGCTTAAAATGATTTTTATGGAATTTTTGGGGTTTTAGAAATGCATGCAATAAATAGAGAAAGTACACAAAAATACGAGGCCTAGTAGAGGCATAAGTGTAAATAGCAGGAAAGTCAAGGGCCTAAGTGCAATTTTTCCACAAAATATAGTACTCAATATTACATTTAATGGTCCAAACACCAATAGCCAAACCCGCAAGGGTACTTTTGCAAATAACCCAACCAAGCGCGTGACTGGCACGCGCTTGGGAAGGATAAAAGTGTAATATGCGAAAAGTTTGAGGGGTTGTTTGCAAATATGCCAAAAGTTTATAACTGCATTTAAAAGTTTCTGGACTAATCACAAATACAAAAATGGTTGAGGGCCTCTCTGCAAAATACCCCGTACCTCACGTGTACTAGTCACATGAGGTGACGTGGCTTGGACTGGAGTGCAATAATGGAAAGTTTAGGGGTTGACTGTAAATATTACAAAACTATTTGAACGACAGATGAATGTTTTAATACTAAATATTCAATACAAAAATACGTGAGGCTAAGATGCAAAATACCCATGCTTGCGCGGAAGCGGACGGTGGCGATGGGTTCACTTATACACGTGTCAGTTCCTCCTTGCGCGATGACGCTTCGGCCTCCAACGGTCACGATTAGACGAGGCGATGATGATCGAACGGCTGGTGGCATGGCGAATCCAACGACTGCTGTTCAATCTGGAGGCGCGGCCCGATCCTATGGTGGACGAGCAAGGAGGACGAACGGGGAAGAACGCCGGCGAGGCGAACTTCCCCGAGCTCGATCTCGGTGATGCGGCGATCTTTGGGCTTCAAAATGGGGCTGCAGTCTCCTGGTGTCTTCCTCTGGATGCTGGTGGGCCCAAAAAGCCTCGGCGATGGCCGAGGTTCGCATGAGATGACGGCAAAGCTGGAGGAGCTTCGGGCGTCTCCGGCGAAGGCCAAAATGGCCCCCAGGTGTTCGTTTAAGTCCATGTACCTGCAAGAAAGCGTGGGAGGACCCATGGCAAAATGCCTGGGCCCCGCAGTGGTGGATGCGAGGCGAGGAATGGCGCGAAAGTGATCGGCCGGAGGAGCGCTCCGACGAGGTTCACATGAAGGGTGAATCAAGTGATTCAATGGATGGAAATGGACGATACGTAGGGGGTTTTAATCATAAGACTACGGGGAAGAAAGAGCAAAAGAAATGAAGGGAAAAGGGGGCTACCTCAACGGAGAAGACCGGAGGGATAGAGTACCTCAACCGCACGGTGAAGGGGCAGGCGGCGGAAGCGCCTCAGGTGTCGCTCGACCTACCCGAAGGTCGCAAAGGGGAACTGTCACCTCCTCCTTGCTATTGGGAACGAAAAGGGAGCTATTCCTATGGGAAGAGGCGTTCAAAATCGAAAGGGAAGAGAGAGCTCCATTTTATGTGGTTGATGATCGAGCTTCAAAGAACGAGGAATAGTGCGTGTGGCATTGATGCATTCCCTGAAAAAATCATTGGGCGAGTATGCCCAATCTACAAGGAACAAAAGTCGTGCAGGGTTCGTTATGAATTGGTGCAAGATGCGTCCTGGAAAAATCGACAAAAACGAGGTCAAACCAATGTCTGACATAGGCACATGGGGGAGGGACGCCTAGTTGACTGGGGTCAACTAGGGTTTGCACATGGTTGGTCCACGTGGACCAACCAGGAAAACCCCTGAAAAGTGTTTTGTAAATTTGATTAAAAATAGATAATGAATTAATTAATTTTTGATTATTAAATGAAAAAAATTTTTTATAAGATTTTTTTGATAATTTTTAATTATTTTTATGAGGTATAATTTTATAAGTTACCTTTATAGCCTTTATAGGTATATTATCTATATATTTGATTCTTTTATTTTTATTTTATGCTTTTAATTTATTTATTTTTGTTTCTTATTTTATAAAATACTTTTATACACTTAATTATATTTTTATTTATTTTTTCTGATGTATTTTGTACGCTTAATAATATATAAGTATGTATTATACATGTATAAGTATAGGTATTATACCTATGTAGTATATACACAAGTATTTTTATTTGTGTTTCTTTTGTATTTTTATTCTGATTTTAATACATATATAAATTATAAATAATAATTATAAAATTATAAAAATATAAACTTATAAAAATAATGAATAAATAATAAAATGAATATTTTAATCTGTACAAGTATACAATATGGGTCCAAAACTCAACTTTCAAACTATAGCTCCGCCAAATACGAAACCACCGCCATTAAATAGCTTTTTTTAAATTATCTACAATTAAAGGTGAGTTTGATGCATTTGGAGTTTTCATTTGTGAGATACAGGTCTGGGAAGTTGGGATTCTGGATTTTTATTCAGACCATAACTTTTTATCTGTTCATTATTTTTGAGTGAAATCAATTTTGTATTTTTCTTTATTTAATTAACTACAACTTTCATGTTCAAAGTTTCTTTATTTGAGGTATAAAAAGCGGAACCAAAAATAGGTCCCAAAATGAATGAAGAATGAATTAAATGAATAGGTATTTTTACTGTATTTTGACCCTTATCTCCCCCTACTTTATTCCTTGTCGACCTATTCATCGAGATGTCTAGGTCTCGGGGTTTTGGGTCATAAAATATTTATAATATTTTATTCTTTTTCTTTTCTTTTATTTATTCTATAATTTTGGCTTTAATTACAGTATTTTATACACTTTTTACATGCACAAGCATGAATGCTAAGATGCTGGATTTAATGATATTTACACGTATTTGCTAGGGTTTTTGATGCCAAAATGATAGAATAAAGATGATGAAATGTGGATTCATCAGTGGTGTGGATGTGCGGACGGGGAGCTGATCCAATGGTTGTAGGGGAGGTAAAGAAGGATGGATGAGATGGAGGCGAGCAGAGTGAGATGAATGGCTAGGAGGGTCGACCAAGTTGCGCGTAAAGAAGTGGGCCGTGTGGGGGCTCTAGAGAGCACCACGTGGACCAATCAATTTCTTCAAAAATAGAAAAGCGAGGAAAAAATCAAAAAGAAATAAAAGGGAGAAGAATTAGGAAAAAGTCAAAACATGAAAGCTGTAGAGCTACCGGTTTCATTTTGAACAGAAAGCCAACAGAAATTAAACAATCAACATAAAATTTTGGAAGCATTTTAAATAGATAAAACACCATCTTTTAAAATTGTTTTATGATTTTTTCCTTTTTAATCTATTTTTAAAACCAAAATAAATATCTACAATATTTATTATAATGTTTTGGAGTTAATAAAAGGGTTAATCTTTGTACAACAATTAAGCATAATTACAAAAGAATATTTAATTGCTAGTTAAAGCGAATTTCTGATAATTTTTATTGAATTGTTCATGCTCAGAGGATAATTAAGAAGTATAGTGATGATCAATCAAAGATTCATCACACATGCATCATGCAACTTTCCAACTTGCATTAATGAAACATACATCATTACTTTAATTCTATGTTAAAAGGGAATGGATTGTAGAAAAAGAACATAAAAATATCTAACTAACTTTAATGATTTGTTGGTTAATCAACTAGTCATCATATTTAAATAAAAGTAATAAAAATGTTGGTGATATAGAACTAGCATACACTGTTGTAGAAGACTTAGAAAGCAAGAAAGAATGGCTAGGCTTATTCGCTCTGCCATGGCGGCCCATCTTATCATCAAACCATACATGTCCTTTCATAGCTGGATCTGAATGCCGTTCTTAAGGGATCGGGGATGTAAAAGGATGTTAATATATTCACATTCAACACATTTTCATATCCTAAAATTTGACATTCGTATTTATATTCATTTTAAGTGAAAATAGACATAAATATCACATCGATATCGTATATCCATTCTAATATGTAAATATATTTATATTTTTTGTACTTATATATACATAATTTTATACATTCTCTTATGATATTACATATAATTATAAGATGCGCTTAATCTATTTATACCATGCGTAAATCATCTAACACACACACACATAGTATGTTTAGGCTAAATACAAAGTATTTGTGCAGTTATCCGTATTCAATCTCCGCATTCAATCTACGTCCATTTCGCATTCATATTCGTATATGCTTTTAAGAATAAAAATACATATTTCTGATATCATTTAATAAACTACCCATATCCATACTCATAATTTAAAACAATTAAAGATATAACAACACACATAGCTACATCACTTGACAACCCTACATAGGCATCGTGGAAAATGGTCACCCACCAAATAGCCACATAAAACAATTCAAAGAACAATTCAAAGAGCATCATCTCCTCATTTCGCTAATCCCGTTAGCACGCCTCGCTAGCGTTCGATCGGAATCCAACGGCTTCCCATCAGTCTCCGCTCTCTGTTCCACCCCCCTTCACTTTCCTCTCCCTCGCTGCTCCAACCCCGTAATCCCCCTCATCTCCTTCGAATTCCATCCCGAGTTCGATCGATCTATTGCGTCAAATTTTCTTCCGATCCTCAAAACTCCGGCGATCGTATTCAAAAGGCGTCGACTTTGCTCGATTTCGTTTCAATCTCAAACTCCCCGCCCTAATCCTCGGCGATCGCATCCACAAGGCGTAAGATGTGCTCGATTTTGATTGATCTCTAACCCCCCAGCCCTAATCTCCACAATCTTATCGGAAAGGACACCATCTTTGCTCGATTTTCCTCCGTTTTCGACTCGTCCCCGAGCTCAAAATCGCGATTTTGAGATGTATAGCAACTTCAAGGAGCAGGCAATCGAGTACGTGAAGCAGGCGGTGCAGGAGGACAATGCTGGGAATTACGTCAAGGCCTTCCCTCTCTACATGAACGCCCTTGAGTACTTCAAGACGCACCTCAAGTATGAGAAGAACCCTAAGATCAAGGAGGCCATCACCCAGAAGTTCACTGAATACCTGAGGCGCGCCGAGGAGATCAGGGCGGTGCTGGACGGGGGAGGGGGCGGCCCAGCATCCAACGGGGATGCGGCAGTTGCGACGAGGCCAAAGTCAAAGTCAAAAGATGGGGATGGAGAGGACACCGAGCAGGCTAAGCTCAGGGCGGGGCTCAATTCGGCCATCATCAGAGAGAAGCCGAACGTGAAGTGGAACGATGTTGCAGGGCTGGAGAGTGCCAAGCAGGCGCTGCAGGAGGCCGTCATACTGCCCGTGAAGTTCCCGCAGTTCTTCACGGGTTAGAAAACTGGATCCTTGTGCTGAGATTTAGATTCTTGGATATTGTTTTTTGCTTGGTTGCTTTATGCTGATGATGTTTTTTTTTTTGTTTGTTGAATGAATTTTGGTATTTTAGAAAATAAAGATTCAGCTGTTTTACAAGGAGAATATTTTGGGTCACGCGGCGCATCTTGCTCGTGATTGGATGTTGGGGTAATTAGCGTGCTCTGCCTAGGTTGGGATCTTCTCGATCCCACATCTGTCTTTCCTTCTACCTGTTCTTCTACTTCTTGTCTTCTTGTTTAACGCTTCCTTTTAATAAAAGTTTCTGGGGCGAACACCTTGCCGTGTCTCCTCCAAATCGTTGGATTATCAAAAAAAAAAAAAGATTCAGCTGTTTGAGTTTTGTAATTTGAAGAGCTTATAGTTGATCCTGATCACTCATCCATGCTTTCAGAGTAACAGTAATGATGATAAAATTGAGATGCAACGTGTCCATGGGGTTAAACGGGCTGATAACAACACATTCCAAATCCTAAGACATATCTAAGCATGGATCAATAATATTGATGCTTTAGAACATCTAGGGTTTGTTTGGTTACTGGGATAGGGTGGGTTAGGGTAACCTCCTGTGAATAGTAGTTGATTGGATGGTTACGGGATTGGAGAGGATTGGAATAATGAATGTGATGTGATGTCACATTGATTTGTGATGTAATTCCAACCCAGGAATGGAGAGGGGTAAATTGGGTTACTCCGGGTAACCCGGTACCCAACATACCCCTAGGATGACGTGGTTGTCTGTTAGAACGTACTACATGCTAATTTGCCAATTCTTGAACAATCAACCGGAATTCATCGGTGAAACATAGTTGTTAATTTTTATACTATTTCACTATTTTTTGTATAAGAGGGAATCTTTTTCATCTATTTGAATCCTATCATATTACTTATTTTCAAATGTGAAATCATCTAGCGTTTGTTATAATATTGAGCTTCATTAAGACACCTTCCGTTTTACTTGTAAATGATTACTCTCTTGGCTCAAGAGGTAGAGCAATTCATGATGTATATCAAGTTTGAAATCAAGGCATCAGGTTTGATTGAGTTCAATTGGAAGGATATGTAAGAATGTCATATAATTATATTTATCGTCATTCGTCAGTAGGTAGCACATCTAGTAGCTATGAATATAAACAACTTCAAGGGAAAGCAATTTTAGGACAAATATGTAAGCATTGGATGTTTGAGCATGCACTAGCTTCTGTTTGTGCTATTGGCTTTTGTCAGTATAATCTTTTCCATGTTTTTATTGCAATTCTTATAGCTTCTTATATAGAAATAGCTAACGTAACAATGAAGTACTTGGTGTTGATTCTTTTCAATTTATGCTTTAGCGATTTTTCCATTGTTGGTATTCACGGCAAGTCACCAGAATTGTGCTTTCAATTCAGATTTAATTCTCCTGAATTATAACCTCAGACGTCGGTTTCTATAATTCACAATATTTTTTGTTTGGATAATTTCTTTGAGGGAGTATTATGTTTTGGATGAAGTGCAAAAGGAGTCTCTTAAATTTTCCTATGAAAATATCATGCCATTTTATTTTACAGCTCTTTGAATTTAAATTTTCTTTAGTATAATTATTTTTACTGTTTATTTCAACTTTTTGCCTTTACTCTGTAGATCTAACAGCTAATTTTTGATGCCAAAGGTTAGTGGGTGCCACTATATTATGTTCTTGAGATTATTAGGAATAAGCGGTAACCATATAGCGTTAACTTGGAATGCACCCAGTATTAACAATAATTTGCTGACAATTGTCCGGAGTGCGAATTGAACTATGAGATTTGATATAATCAATGAAACGGCGTATACCATTTGTTGATATAAGGGCTTGTTGAGGGCTGAAGATTTTTCTTCTTCAAGTTTAAAATTATTCCCAGTTTTATAAATTTGTAACATGATTATCCAGTACTCTGGATTGATTAAATTGTTCATATGTGCGTGCCACATTGTAAATGAAAAGGAATGTACAAGTGTAGTCATTAGATATTTAGAATGATATCATCATAGGAAAATAAACCGGGGATGGCTGAAAAATTAGACCATCTGCCATTAGAGTGATGTCATCTCAGGAAGATAAACCAGGGTGACTGAACAATGAGACTATCTGCTGAAAAATCAGACCATCTGCCATTTGACGTGATCTTAGGAAGATAAACCGGGGGTGATTTAGCAATTAGACTATCTGATTATACTAATGTGCTTGTGCTTGATTTTTCTTCTTTTTATGTTAAGTTTCATCAATCTGGTATATTTATCATAAAAACTAACACTTGCAGTTCTCTAAAGAAAAACTAACACTTGCAGTTGTATACCAGGCAAACGACGACCTTGGAGAGCATTTCTCTTGTATGGCCCTCCAGGAACTGGAAAATCATATTTGGCCAAAGCTGTGGCAACTGAGGCAGAATCTACGTTCTTCAGGTTCTTTATCCGTCTAGTACATGGTGTCCTAATATATTAATGTTTGACATTTCCTTCCAAACCATGCTATGATTTGTATATAATTTAAATGCGTCAGGTTATTTATCCGTCTAATAATGTGCATTCCTTCTTCCATGACGTTTGTTAACAAACAACTGGAATTAACGAGTATATATATATATATCAAGAACTGAACGCTAGTTATCATCAATTTAGTGACCTTTTGCACTTCAATAACGGATGTCTTTCCAGCATAGTGGAAGTAGTTTCATAGATCTTAATATTTTGCTGACTCTGAAAAAGAGGCATTTTAATGATGACTCCTGTATCCTTGATTTCTTTTAAAGCATATTGTGCTTATCAGTGCTGTTATAAGATTGTTGAGAAAATGCTAAGGCGTAGAATCTTCACGTTCATGGCATGAAGGAGTCTTTATGATAATGTAAATATCCATTGTCCCACCAGAAAGAGTAGTCAGCCGTTTTTGTGAAGGGATAGATATTCAACAGTGTGTGCAGGGTTATGCTAGTGTTGGATGTACCTGTCTGTTTTAAAGACGTTAATTCAGTGCCATCTCTATAAAAAAGCATGCACAATGTGGACTTTCTGTATTCATTCGCCGACACTCTCTCTCTTACGGGGGATCTGATTGGTAGAAATCGTGCAGATCCACTTATAGAGAGCATGGCCTCAATATTCAGCGAAATTTTGTCGAATTTCTGTCGAATATCGATATCCAGTCGAAATCGAAATTTGACCGAAATAGCCGAAATGACCGAAATATGGGATCCCTAGTACAAAAAATGACCGAAATTTCGGTCAAAATTCAACCGAAATTCCACAGAAATTCCGTTTCGGTCGGTCACCGAAATGGTGACCGAAACCGACATTCAAGGCCTTGATAGAGAGCATAGGAGCCTCTGATAAAGATTTGCAGTAATACAATGGCTAGTGTGTTTGCGAATAAATCATGGTAATAGGAAATGCCATCCTTTAATGAAGCATATACAACTGTCAAGTGAAGTGCTTTTAAAAGCACATGAAAGGGATATTACAGAGAGCATTTGCAAGATCCTGCTGAAAATGGAATAAGACCTATAAGAAATACAAACGCATTTTCATTTTAAGAATAGTTCCATATCTTCGAGAAGTTTTGATCTCTACATATTTGATTGATCTGATATCATCAGTATTCCTTTTATTTATTTTTTCCGAAGCTCAAAAGATACGAAGAATAAATGGTAGTAGCTCCGCCAAGAGGAGGGAACAGCAAGATGGATGTGACGCAGAAAACTGAAAAAGTCTATCACACTTTTTGAGTATAGAACATACCAAGTCCTGAGTATTCATCGAATCAAGTTATCCCCGATTTGGCTTTCAAATACATTTTTGCAATTGGTTGGCATGGGTAGAGTTGTACAATCTTGCAAAAGGGGAAGGACTGATGGGTGAGAAGAAAGTCAACGGATTAAAAAGAAGTGGGATGAAGAATGGGTGGGATTCGGGCCAATTTATGAGGAATATTGTGAATCAACTAGAAATCTGCGAAGCCTTGACACTGTTTGAATTTGAGGGGGGATTTTTTGAGCTGTGAGAAGGGAGGAAATTGGGGTGAGTAGTTGAAGAGGAGAACATCAAGCTGCACGAGGAGAAAGAAGAAAAATGCAGAGAACCGAATGCTGGGTTTAGGAGAAGAAAGAAAATTCAGAGGGTGAGAGAGATAAAGACAATGGTTAAATATTTCATTTTAAACATAATCCTTAAAATATTTACCTGTGACTTTATATAGCGCTATTCCTATCGTGATGCATGTTTCTTGGACCAAAAGTGGGATCTTTACATCAAAAGAAATACCCCTAAAATTTGATTTACAAAATACAAGACAATATGAAAATAAAAAATATGAAACATCTCTTGTCTTGGGCATGGACTGCATCAACTCTCTCTGTGTTGAAAAACTCGATTCATGATAAGTGACGTTATCATAAGGGCATGCTTGTAACAAAATAAAAAAAAAACTGAATTTCTTCTCATTATGCCAACAATTTGCAAAATCTGTAGAAGTTGTCATAACTTCCACAATTTTTTAAATCTTTTCTGAACCTCTTAATAAAATAAATTTATGACAGTGGAATATAAAATTTCCTTATTATTTCTTCCGAAGTCTATGTAGATGGCTTCTTGCAGACATCTTTTTTTTGTGGAACCTGTTAGCAGTGTAGGTAATATCAGTATCGGTATCATGTCAATACAATATATCGTCGATATATCAACGATATATCAACGCCATATCACCGATATCGAACTGATTTTGTGAAGAAAATAGCCTTCCAAGGACAAATATCAGCCATATCGGCGATCTATTGGTCACCTATCGATACCGATATATCGCGAAATGGCCTACTATGCGTGTTAGAATCCTTAAACTATACGACGACGGTGTGGTACGCGACATCATCAACTTGGTTTTTGATGAAAATAATGTAGCACCTTGAGGGACATCGCGATGCTTGACAGCCATGTGGTACTTTGATGATTGATGACGAGAATGATAGTGGCAGAGGGTGGTATTTGGAGCTTGGTGAAGATGAACCTCTCGAATCCGGCGTTGGATGGAGGTGGAATGACTGTCGAGGCGGCGTTAGCATGGCGACGGGTGGGGTCGGCAACATGGCCCAAACTATCTATTTTGCTAGCATGTTGGTGAACTAGAAATTGGCATATCGGCGACATATCACCGAAATCGTCCTCAAAGCAAGGCATCAATCAATGGACACGTGAAGAACCTTGGGCAAATTTTGATGACATTTGGGTGGCTTGACGAAATCAAAATGTCGGTGGAATATCAATGGATTTCACCTACATTGCAAGCCATGGTTAGCAAACGTGGCAATAGATGACAACAACATTAGAGATGGGAATGGGGAGTTTAGGAAATGGCCTCGATGGTGATTGTTGAGATGTGACGTTAGGGGTGGATGCTTGCGGTTAAGCGGAGATGGTTTTTGAGAAATGCATAGAAGGCAGAGCAACCAAAGGAAGGTGATGGTGGCACATATGCATGTGTCAGTAAAGACACAAGTGAGTGGCAAGGTTGATGGTGGTGGATAGGGCACAATTGGTGAGGATTGGGTGGTGGTGATGGAAATGATTGGTGGGAAGTGTGGCAATATTGGGTTTTGGGTCATTGCAGGAAAGTGGAAAAAGAGGAGAACAATGAGAGATGTAAGAAGGGGATATCAGAAATATGAGAAAATTGAGAAGGGGAAAGGTTTGTGAGAAGGGGTGGGGGGTGAAGCAAACAAAAGAGAAATGGACTAGACAGTGGTGTGAAAATAATAGGAGATATATTTAGTGGGAGATGAAAGAGGAAAATGAGTCATGGAAGAAGGATGGATAAGATTGCAACCCGATGAAGGTTTGAAAAGAGGTGTTGCTTGGGAGGATGGTTTGAAGGCCTTGATTCTATATTTATTTTCTTAGATATAGTGTGCTCATTGTGCCTTGGATTTTTAAACAATAATTATGAAAATTATTCAATGCATAATAAGAAGAAGATGACATGCGACCATTACTCTTCTTTTCATCGTTTTCTTTGAGTACCTTGATGGATCACCAAGTCACGGGAACGACTTGGTGGCCATGCTCTGATATCAAATGATGTAGTCTGAATTTAAGGGAAGATTTTTTGAGGAGTACTGTAAGGCTAACCAATGTGAGGGGGAAGAAGAAAGATGTACCCGCTTGTCTCCTATCTCAATGTTTTAAGGTCCACATCTAAGAGAACTGGAAATAAGAACGCATAAATATTGAAATTTCGTCTCTTTATACGTTCTGACAGGCAATGGTCAATTGTAAAGTTGGTGCGATATTATATGATCTGAAAAAAAAGATGTGGAGAACTGGAATGGGTGGAGGAAGAAAGGAAATTAAGGGGGAGAGGATAAAGCAAATGACCAAGAGAAATTGACTTTCGTTCAAACATATCTTCCTTATGGTTATGGGTGACTTTATATAGAGCCAACCCCAATCAAGAGCTATACCTCTTGGACCGAAAGGAGCATCCTTACATTAAAAGACGCATCACTTCAACTTTAGATAAACAAATGGGAAAATACAAAATGAAAAAAAATGATGAATTATTTCTTGTTGTAGGGTTGGGCTGTGCCAGCCGTCAGGCCTCAACTCTCGAGACACATGACTTGAGGTACTTTATCTAGAGCCAATGTTAATGTGAGGTGTGTCAGGACGGTTTTCAAATACTGAAGGGAGTGATACATCTCAAGGTGCTTGAGACTCAAGCCTTGATTTTTTACAAGCAAAATATAACTTTTCAACAATATCATGCAATTTAAAACAATCAAAAGTTTGATAACGTAGTTAATTTTCAACAATATCATGCGATTTAAAGCAATTAAATGTTTGATAACGTAGTTTCATGATGTAAAAGATGAATAAAATATACTAAGTTCAGATAATCAGTTAAACAAAAAATAAGTCAGTCAATCAGCAGAATTATTAGCGATATTATGTGAATAGGTGAATGTATTACTATTACATCACTAAAACATACATGTGGCAAACAAAATGAGAGTGCATTAAGGAAATACATAAACCAAAATCAAGTCCGTTAATTAACAGCAATAACATATTAGGTGACACAAGATAATGCATGACAATGCATCACCCAAGTATACATGTATACAAACAAATTTGTGCATATCACCACAATTACCAGTATGCTGTTGGATATGCTGTTGCGTTCTGGGAATGGGGGCACCCCAGATGTATCAATAGGAGGAATTGCAGATTATGTGACAAGTGATTGAACCAATCAGTGGGGCATCACATCGTTATGATTGCATGTGTCAATTGAGGTGAACACTTCACGATCGCCAACCAAGCTGCTTGCTTTGAGGCTTTACAAGCATGCTTCACCTTGAGGTGTATGGCTCAAGGTGTACAACAATGTCTACGGCAAGTTTCAAGAACACTGAATAAACTTCATCTTTAGAAAAAAAGAATCAGTCAACATGAAATTGTTGCATGTTTGTGCTAAAATGTATGCTAAAAGAAATGGGACGTAGGTTAAAAAAAGGAATAGGATCTGTGCATAAATGATGATGTGGCATTGACGACCAAGAGTATGAGTACAAGTATGATTTTTTGGGAATTAAAGAAAAATCATTAGAACGTTCAAATTTAGGCTTTTCTTATGCATCCACGTTTTGTTTTTACTTTATACTGAGAAAAGTGTAGGTTTCAATAATTTGATCATTGGATCTTGCTCAATGATCAATTATTTGTGCAACCTAGGATCTCGTGTTTGGTTCCACATTGTTTATTGTGAGAGAGTTGGGTGTGATTGTGACCTATATATAGGATCTAGTTTTACTCGTTTCTGTGAGAAAAATCAATAGCACATCTATTAGGTTGCTTCTATCATGGAGTAGGGCATCCTTCCCAACCACCTCAAACTATATAAAGCCATGTTTTGCTATTGTGTTTGCTATATTTTTATATTTATTTCAAATTTAACATGATATAAGAGCAAGTTCATCCTAAGTTCGTTCATGCCGAGGTGCGATTTTATTCTAATTATTTTGTATTTCCCAAGTGTTGTCTAAGTTTTATGCGGTTCTTCTAGATTATGCAAGGTACAATGAAGTTGTATATCACATTTTAATGAGCCTTGCATGGTGCCCGAGTTACTTGATCATTTCGTGCGTCACGATATACCTACTTGCAGCAAGATGACATGCGATCCATATATAGGTGCAACAAGGATTTTTGTCACACATGGAGAGAACTATGTTGCAAGGAAGATATGTTCCTCTCTCGTCAAGCCATATTTAGAAATCGAAGAAGAAATGTATCACACATGTAGCGGCGTTTATGGGTGATAATAGTACTGGTAGCAAGAAGTTCGATCTTCGTCGAAACCTGAAATGACTTGAACATTCTTCTTTGTGAAGCTTGGTTGCTGGTGATTAAAGAGTCCAATCCGATGAGGCACGAAAGGCTTGCACATGGAGATAACAGGGATGGCGAGGCTAAAATATACCATGTTTCCTCACGATTGCATATGGGGAAAGTGACCCGACCTGAATATATTAGTAAAAATAAAATAATGAATTGTTTTTTATGGGGTCCTAGGGTTATCTTATATAGAGAAGAGAAACCTTATTGGGCAAATTATATAATAGAGACAGAAAACAAAGAACATATATAAAATACAAAAGATAAAATAACTATTTATACTCTCCCTCAAAATGGAGCATAGATGTCAATCATGTTCCGCTTGGAACAACACCTCTGAAATAGCCCTCTAGCTAGAGCTTTGGTGAAAACGTATGTTGTTCATTCCCCTGAGCTGACGTGGGAAGTAGAGGTAAAGCCCTTCTGAATCATGCCACGTATATAGTGACAATCTACGTCAATGTGCTTGTTCCTCTCACTGAAGACATGGTTGTTGGCAATGGAAAAAGTATCTTGGTTGTCACATTGTGGATGCATGAGGAGCTTCCCAACGAGCTCTCTATATCTCCTCTTGTCTACCTCTTCTGAATCATAATCATACAACTTCATGGTGGGATCCATGGGAGTAGTGACATGTCTGCAATCTGCCATGCCTATCTTTGATAGTAAATCAATAACATACTTACCGTGGGTCATTACAAGACCTACCTGGTTCCTGGTGAACTCAAGCCGTCCTAGGAAGTATCATAAATCGCCAAGGTCCTTGGTGACAAATTGCTGTCCAAGGAACTCCTTAACCATACTAATACCTTGTGTATCATCTCATGTGACAATTATTTCATCCACATAGACTGGTATAACAACTATACCTCTTTGAGTCACCTAAACAACAAGTGAGTGATGTACAATCGATCTTGTGAACCCTTGCTGCTCTATCAAGTTCAAGAGTGTCTAAAACCATACTCTGGGACTCTGTTTAAGGCCATAGATGTCCTTATTAAGTATGCAAACCATCTGGTACTCCCCGACAACAACGAAACCAAGCGACTGCTACATGTGGGCTCCCTCCTACAGATCACCTTATAGGAAGGTATTCTTCACATTGAGCATGGACATGAGTCTCGTACCATGACAACAGAGAGATGGATCCGAAGGGTAGAATGATGCGTCACAGGGGAGAATATATCCTAATACTCCACCCATAAGTCTGGGTGAACCCATGAGCCACAAGCCTAGCCTTGTAGTACTGCCATGTGCTAGACGTTTCACTGTAAATGCTCATTTGCAGCCAACCTCAAAAGCCTCCATAGGAGTAGTGACCAAGCTCCATATGCCACACGATTGTAGTGCGCTCATCTCCTCTTCCATAGCAAGATGTCACTGAGTGTCTTGTAAAGTCTCCTGATATGTCCATGGAATCTCTACAACTGAAAGTCCGACGAAAAATCTATCAAAATATGCTGAATGACGCCCCACGGAAACATGAACAACAAGAGGATACGTAACACACACATACACCTCCGCTTTCGTTAAGCAATGTGCACATCAATATCTTCTGTATCATTTGCTGCATGAAAAGTAGCCTTCTGAGGAGGCGCCTGCTCATCTTGTAAAGTAACTTGCTGCATAGACAAGTGACCGGTGCATTCTATAGAACAAAGTGCTCAGAACATACCTAAGGTGTGCTGGATTATTGGGAAGGTCCATGAGCAGATGGTACATAGGACGTCCTGCTAATGTAAAAGTGTGGCAAAAATCGAGCTAAAATGTTCGGAGGTAGGAGCGGAGGAACAACCATAGTAAGAGGTGAGGATGGTGGAGGTGATGTAGGTGGTGGAGGTAGGTGTGCGGAGGAGTAACCACAACTGGAGGGGTTGGTGGCATTGGGTGACTCATGTAAACCTCCTCTCTAGAGTCATATGGAGTCAACATGTCACATATAAGAGAGAAATACATGATTTACTCAAAGAAGGCGACGTCGACATTGACGTAGTGATTTCATCTAACACGATCAAAGCACCTCTACCACTCTTGGGTCCGGGAGTAGCCCACAAAGACATACTTGACAGCTTTGTGGGAGGCATTGTCATGACCTGAAGTCAGATGATGAATGAAAGTCATATAGCCAAAGATAGGATGTATAAGGGAGAAAAGACCCTTCTCGGGAAACACAATTGAGAAAGGAATATGCTTTCCCAACACAGAGGGAGGCATGCAATTCACCATGTAAACCTCCTTTCCAGAGTCAGATGGAGTCATCCTGTCACATGTGGGAGAGAAATACATGATTTACTCAAAGAAGGCGACGCCAACACCGACGTAGTGATTTCGTCTAACAGGATCAATGCACCTGTACTCCTCTTGGATCGGGAGTAGCCCACAAAGACATACTTGGTAGCTTTGTGGGAGAGATTGTCATGACCATGAGTTAGATGATGAACGAAAGTCATATAGCCAAAGATAGGAGGTATAAGGGAGAAAAGACCTATCTCAGGAAACGCAATCGAGAAAAGAATCTTCTTTCCCAACACAAAGGGAGACATACAGTTCACCAAGTAACAAGCAATGAGGATCACGTCATCTCAGAAAGAATGGGAGACACGCCTCTGAACCGGGTGGGGTGGGGTGGGGGCTCATCACATCAAGTAAATTAGCGTGTTTGTGTTCAACGACGCCATTTTGTTGGGAAGTGTATGCACTTGAATTCTGGTGTATAATGCCATGGGACCTGAAGAATTGAGCAAGTCGTAAAGTGCAGAACTCCAAGGCACTGTTAGAGCAAATGTACTCGACAGTAGCAGAGAAAATGTTCGTTATTTCGTGAGTAAAAGATTGAATAACATATCAGCCTCAAACTTGTTTTTCAAAAGAGAAACTCGTGACGGTCTAGAAAAAATCATTAATTGTTACAGGATAGAACTTGTGCCATTGATGATCAGGAACATGAGTGGGATCCCATCTATCGAAATGAACCAACTCAAATAGACTACTGCTACTACGATTCCGACGAGAAGGGAAAGTAGATCGATGATGCTTCCCAAGTTGGTAAGCCTCGCACTGAAAGGTGAACCGTGAATATATCTGTGGAAGGACATGACACAATTTCTACAAAGGATGGCCGCTGAACCGAAGATGCTACTTGTAAGGAGATATTGATCTAATAGGAATGGATGAAGCACGAACATATTAATATTGGACCAGTCTGTAGAGACCCCCTTGCCGACGACCACATCCCATCACCCTACCAATGAATGTCCTAAAACAAAAGAGAAGAGGGGTTAAATACCAAACATCAATGTAAGTCCTTGGTGATTTTACCGATAGACATAAAATTCACTGAAAAATCAGATGCATGAAACACATTCCGTAGACGCATAGACAACATCAAACAGATATCCCTTTGTCCTGTAATAGGAGAATGAGTACCATTTGCAAGGACAACTGATCGGTTTGGAGGAATATATCTGTACACTGCAAACTGAGTTTTGTCTCTGCACAAATGGTGAGATGCACCAGAATCCATGATCCACTCTGTCATGTCTGCTCCGTGACAATGGGTAAGGGCATATACAACATCTGAAGTACTAGCGGATGCTGAGACAATGATGTCAGATGAGCCTGATGGAGTATTAGAAGGTCCAACAACGGGAGGTATGATCTTCATTAGACGGGAAACATACTCCTTGAACCTTTGGTTAGAAGTAGCGGTAGGAGAAGCATGAATCTCAACATGCTCAACGACATGAGTAGAGGCTGGAAAATCATACTTCAAATAGCATGTATCCTCGGAGTGTCCACAACGGTGGCAATAGGTGCATAGCTGACGTGTGCATGCACATCACTCGTCATGAGCACTACGACCTCTGAACTAGGAAGATCCTTCTCTGAGAAGTGGCCATAGCCGAGGAGGTCTGAGAGGATATCAATGATTGGACAATTATCCTACTAAGTTGCGATATGCCTCCTCCATAGGAGGCACAATAGCATATGCAAGTAATTGGGATTGTGCAGCATCATACTCAAGATCAATGAGCCACCAAGAAGACTCCAACCATGGTGGCTTTCCTGTACGCTTGTTGTTACTCGGTGTTGTTACCAGAGGCATGAAGCTATGTAGCTTCTTAAGCATGCTTATGTATACAAAGTATGTAGATTACATCCATTCTGCTTGACCATGAAGATGCCATTTTGGAGTTGTACTATCTTTGTCTCGTTCCTCGCCTGAGAGTAAGTGGCAACGAGGATGTCCCATGTTGCCTTGACAATGGTCTGACATAGGATTTCATTGACTATCTCCACAAGCAGGGTACCTAATAGCCACGCGTGTGTACACGTCATCTGCCTCCCAAGAGCTATTAGCCCCTGTCTTGTTAATTGACTCATGTGTCAAAATATGCATCTTCTTATTGGACTGCATAATGCCCATGAATTGCATGTCCCACAACTTGTCGTTGGTCCCATCCAAGGCCTTAAAAGTCGGATTTCGGTTTCGTTTCGGTGAGGGACCGAAACGAAATTTCGGCCGAATTTCGGTCAAAATTCGACCGAAATTTCAGCCATTTCGGTGGTTTTTTGAACTAGACCCCCCCAAATTTCGACCGATATAGCCATTTCGGTCGAATTTCGGTCACCTACCGAAACCGAAATTCGACCGAAATTCGGCCGAATTTCGGCGAAATTTAAGGCCATGGTCCCATCCACCTTGATTATGGGCGCAAGACTTCTGAAGACGCATGAAGATATGATATCGACCTTGTTTTCTGACATGGTGCCGAAGACAGAGACTAGGGTTGTAGATCAAATCAAATGTGTCTACACGAACATATAGGGAACCGATTGTATGTGCAAACTGACACAACTGTTCCCATCAACCAAGGGCATGCTCTAGGGTTCGCAGATCGATCCTAAGATTTGATTTTATCGAAAATGACCTAAAATCAAGCCGTTGGGATACCTCAGGAGGCGTGGAGACAAAGGTTAGTGCCCTAGGCAGTGGTAAAGGGTCTGCTAGATCCTCCTCCATCATTGGGGTTTACATGCGGGTCCAATTGGGCGACATGGAGGCCCCCACTCGCAGCAATAGTGATGCTTAGGGGCAATGACAATGGACCGATGGGTGGAGGAGAAGGGCTAGGGCACATAACTCCTATCTAGAATTGTCGCTCTGATACCCTACAAAAATAGAATAATGAATTGCTTATTTATGAGGCCATAAGATTTTCTTATTTAAAGAGAAGAAACTTTGAAAAGATATTACATAAAATAGGAAAAGATAAAACAACTTCTAACGTTTATCGTAATCTATTTTTAATATTTGGAGTATGCACGAAAGAAAAATATCGAACAAATCAATCATTAAATGCCCAAGTTGGATCATGTTTCATTTTTATTTTCATTTTTGTTTTTTATGGACACAAGAGGGCCAAAGTCTTTTACAAGAATAGACAAAAAAGAGGAGGAAAAGAAGGGGAAAAGGGAGAAAACAAAACAACTAAAGGGAAAAAAAGTCGTGAGAAAGAAAGAGCCTAAAAAAGGAATGAATAGATTGGGGAAAAGTAAAATAGTAAAATGATGAGAAAAGAAGAGAGAAAAATAAGTTTTTGTTTGACCGTTCATTTGTTTCATCTCCAACTTGGTTATATGGTATAAAGTGAGAGTATCAAAGTAGAGTAGAGTTTTCAGACTCAAATCTTTTATTAAGTTGTTTATAGAGAGACGCTTGTCCTTTTATGTTGAAGAGACATGCTCCCTTTCTTTGTTCGCGGTCTTTAAGGTGATATCCTTTCTCTGAAGTATTATGAGAGAGAACTCGCTTCGATATGAAGGGCCCTCTTGATCTTCATATAGGTATAACCATGGCCTTTTAACCCTTGAGAGAGATGGATCCATCTTTCGATGAGGAAAGACACTGCGGGCCAGAGACCTCAAGGAGGGAGGCTCCTTCGGTAGGAATGAAGACGATCGGATACAGATGCAAATATATGTATTAATCATATCTTTATCCTTTTTAAAATATGAATACAAATGCATATATTAATATTGACATATATAAAAAATGTGTTGCGACATCCTTAAAAATGGATATGAATATAAACAAATATGATTCAGATACGGATATTTTTTTTGGGTTTTTATCAGTTGTGCCCCTCTGAGATGTTGCAATTTTAGTTATGCCCCTCCCTTTTTGGAAATATCAATTATGCCCCTCACTTCTTTCTCGATTATCACTTGTGCCCTTCCGTTAGATTGACCGTCAAAAAATTAAAATAATTATAGTTTAGTCAAACCATGGTGTGGTTTAAAAGGGCATTATGGTTAGAATAAAACTAGAGGTCGATCTGGGGAGGAGGGGGCAGAGCATGAGTCTGGAGGGGTTGGGTTGGGAAGGAGGGGTGGAGGAGGAGGTGTGGGGGAGAATCTCGGGGCAGAGCTCGAGGCTGGAGGAGATTGGGTCAGGGAGGAGGGGACGGGCTGTGGAGGAGGGGCAGAGGAAGGGGTGTTGGGGAGGAGCTCAGGGCGGAGCTCGACGCTAGAGGGGGCCAGGTCAGGGAGGAGGGGGCGGGTTGGGGAGGAGGGACGGAGGAAGATGTGCTGGGGAGATGCTCGAGGTTGGAGGGGGTCGGGGGAGGAGCTCAAGGCTTGAAGGGACCGAGTCAGGGATGAGGGGGCGAGCTGGGGAGGAGGGGCGGAGGAAGAGGTGCTGGGGAGGAGCTCTGGCAGGATCGGGCCAAGGAGCAGGGGGCGAGCTGGGGAGGAGGTGCATGGGATGAGGTGTGGGGGAGGAGCTCGAGGCTGGCGGGGTCGGGCCAGGGAGGAGGCGGTAGGCTGGGGAGGAGGGGCAAAGGAAGAGCTGCTAGGGAGGAGCTTAGGGGAAGCTCGATGCTGGCGGGGTGGATCCAGGGAGGAGGAGCGGGCTGGGGAGGAGGTGTGGGGGAGGAGGTGCGAGGGAGGAGCTCGGGGCGGAGCTTGTGGCAGAGCTCGGGGCTGGAGGGGGACGGCTAGGGAGGAGGGGGCGGGTTGGGGAGGAGGAGGTACGGGGGAGGAGCTCAGACTAGGGAGGAGGGTGTTGGCTGGAGAGGAAGGGCAAAGAAATGACCTTGTCAACCTTGTTTGTTTAATTTAATTTCCGTTATATCCCCCACGTTAACGCCTGTTTGCATCAGAGATGGATGACAACTAACCCAAGGGGTACAAGTGATAACAGAGAAAGAAGTGAGGGGCACAACTGATATTGCCAAAAAGGGAGGGGTATAACTGAAATTGCGATATCTCAGAGGGGTACAAATAATAAAAACCCTATTTTTTATAGATTAACTAAAAAATACATGTTTAGAATGGTTTACACAAAATAAATATACTATGTATATTTATTTCATAACGATTACATCATAAATGCAATCATATAATGTTGTTACAGTGATAATTAAATTTGTCACTATATTTATACACTAAAATGGAATATATAAATATGAATGTGAATATTTGCAAATGTCAAAATGATATCGATATCTGCATTAAAATGAATACTAATACAAATTTTGAAATGTGTATAATACAAACATGATAGCAGATCGTATACGAATATATTAATATTCCTTTTTATTTATATCTTCCAGCGTGGATGGCTAATCAATGCACATGCCGAGAACATATACCTTGTTTTCTCCCAAATTTCTCAAAAGAACTTTATTTAGGCTCCAACCCGCTAGTTCCTCTTATTCACTAGCATGACTGAGATGCATCGTCATCATCATTATCTACCAGAGGAATATGTGCTGAGTCGAGATGGTAAGCATTGTCAAATATTCAATGCATGACCGAGTAGAGATTTTTTTTTCTTTGTTTAAGATGAGTGTTACACAGCGTTCATAGAATCGCTTGTACGGACTGCATATGCAGCTGCATAAAGATCCGAATAAACTTAAAAACCCTAATTCTAATACCCCAAAATCATTTACTGTCTCCATTTCAAAATAGAAATCAATAAACCCCGAGTCCCCGACCCCATCTCATGTTCGTGCTTGATTGCTCCCTTCCGTCTCCTGCTTTGGCGCTCCTCCATCTGTGATCACCTCACCATCTCAGTTGCGACTGCTGCTTGCTAGAAGTTGGCCCCATCATCTCTTCTGTCTCAGTGGTGGCTGCTGCTTGCGACAAGTTGGCCCCATCACCTCCTCTATCTCAGATGCAGCGGCGGCTGCTCCATCCCCGATGGCCCTCCACTTCTCGGACACTCCTTTGCTTCTGCTCACGTTCAGTGCGTAGTCCCCAGGCCTCATTGCTTCTGTTGATGCTCGTGGTTAGTGAGTACCGTCCATCGTTTTTCTATTCTGTTTGAATCTAAACTTACCCGCCAATGCATGCAATAAACTGTCATGCTGATCCTTATTATTATATTGGCATTGGAAGAGGTAGAAAATGAGCATGTGAAATGGAAGAGTTGGAAAAATATCAGAATCACAGTGTTTTTATTTCCTGCTTCTGGTTTGTGTACCATCACGTATATTAATCACGTTTATATATCATTTCCTTCATATGTCTACTGATTTATAACATTGGACATATTTTTTAGCATTAAAATAATTCGCTGATAGATGTATATTAGAAAATTACAGAATTTCTTAACTTAAAAAGTACGTCTCTTAATATAAATCAACACAATAGACATATCGTACACCAGATTAGGATTTAGTTGTAGTCATGCTAGTTTAACTTTTGATAATTCATCTTCACATACTTTTGACTGTACTGCATCTTCTCAAGCCTAAGGTCTGTATTTTAGGGGTTTGTTACTTCCACATGATTGGTTCATAAGTAGTCACTAAACATCTACCGTTTTTTAGGAAAACTAAACATTGTTGTTGATATTAGGATTATGCAATATTTATAGATGAGAGCATTTATGCATCTTAATTTCTTCCATCACTATATGGCCGTTATGACACCTGCTCCAATGATCTGGAGCTTGGTGGTAGTGCAGTGTATCTACCACCCAAAAGACCATGGTTTAAATTCCCTTGTGGGGGTTGCGTTAGGTAGGCGGCAACCTGCGTACGAAGTAGTCGGATCTTTCAACATGGATTTGAGCAAGAATCCATATAGCCGACCCTGATTAAAGTGGGAGAAGGCTTCACCATTTTACTATATGGAGGTTATGTGTGCATTTCCTTTCCTTTTCTATTTTTTTAATTTAATATTTATAATTTTGAAATAACAACCATCACCATCTCTAGTCGTGTGACCATTTGCATGGTTGTGAGCAGCGTGCCTTCTTGCTTAGAGGTGTCGATGCACATGCTATTATAGAAGATTTGAGCCTTAAGCATAGACTCTATTTCGGTGCAAAAAAGATAGTGGACCCTAATTCCAGGGGCAGTCGTTGGACCTTTTAATCTCACTGATTATATATAGGATCATTTTTTGGATTGTTGTACATTTTATCCTTGGTCATTGCTTGATAATTATGCCAAAATTGAACTTGTGTCAATTGTTAATGTTAGTTGTATTGCTTTTTGGTATTTAGTATTTGCATATTGGTAATTGTCAACTATGATATGCTAGCTTTTCAAATTGATAGTGATTGTTTTGGTCTTTACACATAAGTCTTTTTCTCTTAGATCTTCTTGAACTCTAATTTTATTACATAAATCCAATAATATTTTTTAGATATTTAATTATTTATAAATTAAAAGTAAGATTTTTTTAGAACTGCATATACCCCGCACATATCCTTGCACATCACTTGTACATTATTAGATGACTTGTTTGAACATACACATACTGCACTTCTGAACCTTGACGTTATGTACTCGAGACAGAGTGTTGAGAATAGTGAAGGTTCGTGTAATTTGGTAATTAGATCACGCAGAAAGGACAATCAATTGTGTAGTATTCTGTTAGAAGAATTAATAAGATAATCTAACTATGAGGTCACTTCTTTTGATCGAAGTGTGGTTGAAATGGTTGTAAGAGGAGCTTCTTATAGTTATTGAGGCACGCCGGAGTGGTGATTGGCACATGTATGCTAGGTTCTTCTCGGACACTGACTCATTCATGTGGTCGGTGTAATGCTGATGTGGAAGTGGAATATGTGAACCATCTCTTTTTTGGGTATGTGGGATACCAAGAGGTATGGGATTTGACTGCCTCTGTATGGGTTCGGGGGGATCAATGTTTCTATATTATGGGCATCTATTGGTTTAGAATGGTGGAGTTTGAAAGATCCGAGCGATGGTTCTTTTTGTGGCATGTGCCTTGTGGCTGGCTAGGACTGCAGTGCTTTTTTGCCTGGAGCATTTCTATGTAGAGAATGTTATGGAGCATGTTAAGGTCTTAATGGAGTTGTGATAACTGTATTCTTAAGAAGACACATCCTAATATAGCATTTGCACTTTTAATATTGTGAATAAATAAAGTTTATGGATGTGTTCCTTCACGATGAATGCCCCTTTTCCTTGAAGTACTATTAGGTTGCTTCTCCAATAGAGTAGGGCGTTTAACCTGACTGTCTCGAACCACATAAATCAATGTTGTGATAATGTCTTTGTTATACCTTTTTCTTTATTGCAGATTTTAACACTTTATGTAAAATATTATGATTAAGTTAAAAATAGTTGAACATGATAATAAAGATATTATTTTGGTCTAGTTCCGGCCTTGAAAGAAGGGTTATTGCAATCTTGGATTGGGCTCAGTCACGAAGCCAGTTGAAGAGGGTGTGACGGGTTTACTACGACTGAGAGAGATGAACAAAACAATTCTTCCGATGCGAGTCCTCTTAAAAAAGTTGATTTATGGAATCTCACCAACCTTGAGATCTCAACAAGGATTGGAGGTAATGCTGAATTGACGAGGAAAAATACGAAATTGGGACTGATTGTTCAACAAATTCAGCATAAATTCTATGATACCGCGTCCAATGAACATGTCACCCATCACCATCAGGAGATGAGTTTTTTGAAGCGGCATAGACCCGATGCAACATGAAACATAAATTAGATCTCGATTAGGGCTCTCCATCCGTCTATTTTGTCCTGTTATTAAATTAGGGTTTTATTTTTAGTCCTTTTAATAAGAGCCAATAAATTAATTAGAGTTGGGGTTAATTTACGTCCAATCAAGTTCGTTGCATTGCCTATTTTTATCTAAATAACGAGATCGCTTGTGATCTCGAATTAATTAGTTAGAGGTAATTAGAGTCTAAATAAGGTATGTTAGGATTTGGTTTTTATTCCCTTTCTATTTTTATAATTCATCTCTCTTATATAAAGGGGATGGTAGTCCATTGTTGTAGAGAGTTGAGTTGAAATTAAATTGGAGTCGGTCCAAATTATCTCTCACCCTTTCTTTTCCCTCCACGCGATAACCACAGTCCTTCCTCGAATCCCTCACATCCAGCATGTCTTCTCTTCTTCCACCCTCCAAAAATTTATACCAAATTATTTTCCACTATCAAATTTATTTTTTCATCGTTGAATTTTTTATTTGCATCATATATCGTTTGATCTCAAACCTTCATGGTGTTCATTGATGATCAAAAGAAATCTATGTTCCCCCAAAAGAGTCACTCTCACTCACTCATGGAAGCATACAAAGATTACAGTCTTTCTAAGCCAAAGGATTACGAGTCTTGATTGCAATATAACTATTAAATGATAATTTGGTTGATTAACATTATAGATCAATTTATTGCAGTGGATCTTCTGTTTTATTGAGACAACTATTGAGTTGTGGATAGATATATTATAGTCCCACTCTCAACAGATGGTCAAGGAGATGTGTGAGGACCTATCTCACAGTGCTGGCATATATATATATATGTGTGTGTGTGTGTGTGTGTGTGTGTGTGTGTGTGTGCGCGCGCGCGTGCGTGCGTGCGTGCGCGTGCGCGTGCGCGTGCGCGTGTGGGTGTGGGTGTGTGTGTGTGTGTGTGTGTGTATTTGGCTGTTTCTCAGGGATGCCTATCTCTTTTCAATACTATTCCCATATCATAGGGCTATATGAGGAGCTTGCATTAATTTAGCATGCATATTGTGTCAAGTAGGTTAAGGAGTGTCTAACCGGCAAACATACATGTTTATGGCATGACTTGATCCTCACCATCAGGCAATGACGGATAAATTTATTACTTCTGACATGGATTGATCTCTCAATATGATCTTTAGATGACTTTAGTAGCTTGACTCATCTTTGGTTCATTTGAGACTCTCTTTACTAGTTCTCCTTAGACCTTTGGGGCAAATGCTTTTCTTATATCTAGTGGAAGAGATGGTCGCATGGCTTTCATGGTAGAGGCCATGACTTAAGTGGAAAAGTAGGTCGTGGACGTATTGTATCCATTATCAGATCCAATCATCACTTCGATAGATGTTGGGCAAAGTTCAGTGGACCTTCTGTAGCCAACCTACCTTTTGCTAGATCTGATGGTCCATTCACTATAGGACAATCCACAAATACTAACCGAAGCAGACCTTTTAGCTATCGTTCACGGATTACTTTCAGCTGATGCATCTCTTTCAGAGCAATCATGCCTCCGCTTCTGCTTTTAAGCATACACTTTCTGTGATTCTTGCTATGGCTTTCAAGTACTATAGCTTGTACTACCTTGTACTAGTATTTAGTAATGCTAAATGGATTGATGATTTTGGTGCTTCTATCCACCTGACTAGTGAAGGTAGTTTTCTAGCCTCTTCTCTGTTATCTACTACTGTGAGATTAGTTGAATTGGCAAATGGTGTTCTTTTCTCTGCAAAGTATTTTTATGCACTAGCTTTTCTTTTGAGCTTATTATTTGTCAATAGATTATGCACTAAGCTCATTGTAGAGTGATATTTGACGAGCATTATTGCTATTTCTATAACATCTGAACTATGCAAGTCTTTGGTGAGGGTCATGAGAAGGATTGTGTCTAGTATCCTGACATTCCTACAGACAACTTTGTTAGGGCTATCTTGATCTTTGCTTATTCATTCCCATGTCATCTATATCTTGGTCATCCTTACCTTAGTGCTCTCTCAGATTTTCCTGAACTGACTTTGTTGAAACTTTTCGAGTGTGAAGTTTGTCAGTTTGGAAAACAACACAGATTCTCTTTTCCTTGCAGTGACCTTTGTTGTTTTACCTTTTAATTGAGTCCATTATGATGTCTGCAGACCATGTCCCATCCATACTGCGAATTTTTACAACATTTTGTTTTTTTCTTGACGATTTCAGTAAATCTTTTTCCCATACCTTTGCTCATCTTTGATTGCATTGCTTTTGTTCAGAACTTTTAGGCCAACGATAAGTTGTCTCCTTGTGCAATCAAGTTTGCCTTCTTGGGTTATTCCAGAATTCAAAAAATACACATGCATTATGACCTGGTTGGTCATTGGTCTTTGCAGATGTTGCCTTTTATACAAACTAGCTTCTTCATTAAACCTACTGGTGCTATCCCACGAGTTCCCTCCTCTCCAGATGTACCATATAAGGAACCATAATCTCTCTGAGACTGTCTTATTGCCCGATGCTCCTATTTTGTAGGAAGCTGAAACATCCACAACTGATCCTCAACTTCCTGCATCTATGGATGAGTCTCACATTGCCTTGAGGACGTCGATTAGATAGTGTATTCTACATCCGGCATCCGATGTATCATTTTACTAGTATTGATGGTTTGTTTATGGTGTTAGGAAGTTTGCATATATTCTTATAGTAGTACGGATACTAAGAGATCACCACACAACTCTCCAGGGTAAAGGGTTGAAAGATCTTATAGATGAGTGGATCTCTTTTTTCTATAGGTATTTGGAATTTGGTCATACACCCTACACGTATCACTCTTGTTGAATGCAGATGGGTCTTTTTGACTAAGCGTACGCCTAATGGCCTATTAGACAGATTAAATGTCAAACAAGTGGCCAAAGGCTTCACTCAAACCTTTAGGGAAGATTACTTCGAGACATTCTCTCTAGTTGCTTGAATGCATATAATTTGTTCTGTCTTGTTATTTGCGGTTAATAACAATTCATCATTCTATTAACTCGATGTATATTTGTTTCTATTGTGAGAATGCTGTCTTTAATGCCAGGTCTCTTTTAGAATCATGGAGTCTGTAAGTTCCCTTGTAACCTTAGTCTTTTAATATAAATCTGGGGCGCACACCTTAGCGTTTCCCCCCCCCCCCCCTTTTTGGTCTAAAAAATCATCTCGATGTAAAGAATGCTTTTCTTTATTGAGATCTTCAGGAGTACGTTTGTCTTTGTTGTCGGACTATACCGTCGAGGTGAGTGTGTTTGCATACTTCGCTATATATATATCCTAAAACAAAGTTCAAGAGCTTGGTTTGGTAGGCTCAAAACTTAGATAACCTCCTTTTGTCCTTTATCAGACTTCTTGTGACCACTATCTTTGTCAAAAAAAACATGCCGAAGTACTACTTTTCTCATTGTCTGTGTTGAGAACATGGCTATTATTGGTGATGAAAGTATATGCCTTCCTTTTTTGAGACAAAAAAGAGGGAAACATGCAAAAAGGTGCCATCCCCACGTATATTAGATTATTGAAAAAATACAAATGTTATCTCATAAGAGCTAAGTTTCCAAGAGATTCTTGGCATGGAAGATTACATTTTCAGAATAGAATTGTGATTAGATGAGAAAATAACAACATTGCGAGATAGATAAAGTGCCCAGGTAAGGGGCCAGAGCAATATACCACCGCGCATCAACTACAAGAAGACTATGATACAGGAAGGGACCTTCATACTGTAAATGAACATGCAGTGTCTAACTATAAAGCATGAAACAGTAGACGGAAGCCTTTCAACACTTCTATAGGCTTTCTTCATGACGAAGTCTCCATCATTCCAAATCCAGTGGTTGCGAGAGGAGCGAGGGAATGTCCGGAGGGATTATGAGAGGAGCGAGGCGCGCGAGAGGAGCGAGAGGGGCAGGGCGTTGGCGAGAGACTATTCGGAGGGAGGCCTTGCGGTGGGTGGCCTGCAGGAGCGAGCGGGAGGGGGCACATCGGTGTGGGGTCGGTGAGCAGATTGACGGGGGTGCGGTTGAAGGTGCTTCTTAGACGGTGGTCTCTCATCGTAAGCTTGGGCGCAAATGTTTCATGTGCGGTGGGCAGGGTCACCTAGCGTCGGTCTGCGCCTACCCTCCTACTTGCTTCTCCTGCGGTTGTGTTGGGCACCATCGCAGCTCTTGTGCGGTGATGGGTGGTCGACCTGTCCCCGCTCGGGCGGTTGCGGATGCGTTGGCTCCTTCGGGGGAGAAACCATTTGACCCCTCCTAGCGAGCTGCTTGGGGTCGTCCTGTCCCTGTTCGGGCCTTGTCGGACTCTCCTTCTGTGGAGGAAGGTTTGGAGGGCCTTTTGATGGGTTCATGGATGGAGGATTCGGGAATTGCGTGGTCGAAGCTTTCGGTGGAAGCAGAGCTCTCAAGACGGTTTTGTGGCGAGTTCGAGGGTGACGTCGCCTTATTGGGAGCTGGGCGGTTTTGCGTTTGTGGCTTGTCGTGGGTACAGAAAGTTGCCCTGCTGAATTCTAAGGATGGTGGCGCGATCGCTTGGAGGCAGCTTAGGTTTGCCGATGGTGTTGTCGATCGCTCCGTTATTCGGGTTGTGCTTGTTTGCGGGGCTCCTTTCCTTTCCCGTAATGTCTGATCTTTGGGACCGTCGTTGATGCATGTGGGCACAGTAATCCGTGTGTTGGAGGATGGTTCATCACCGAGCTCCGACCCAGAGGTCGCATCGGTTCTAATGGAATGCCCTTTCGACGTGGATTCGGACTCCGTGGGGACTCTGGTTGTTGGCCATTTTACGTTTCACCTCCACGTCTGGCTTCTTCTCCCCTGCCTCCGCTGGGCTGTGCGGGGGTGGATTGTGTCGATTCCTTTCCTCCTCTGGAAGTCGAAGGGTTGGCGGTGAACGTGATAGGCTTTGGGTCTACTGTTGCTGAGGAACCGAATCGTCAGGAGTCTTTCGAGATGCCCGCTATGGCTTTTTGCGCCTCTCCCATGGCTGTTGGGGCTCCCTCTAACTTCGTGGGAGACGCTTGGGCGGATCAGCCCCCTTCGTCTTTTCCGACCTTGGATTCAGGTTGTCGGATCCTTAGAGCGGATCTCCTTTTCCTTTCGCAGGGGAACGCTGGTTCGATTGTATCTCGGGCCTCGTTGGCGGATAATGAACATTTTCTGGCCTCGACGGAGCTGTTGGAGCTCTTTCCCTTCTCCTTTGTTGCTGCCAGGACGCGGACGAGGTCGTACCACACTCCGATCCTTTGGGACTCTGGTGACCTCTCGCCCCCACGGGGGTTCTTCCGCTACGAGAGGGCTTGGTTATTGGAGGACTCCTTCAGGGACCTGGTGTCATCCCACTAGTCTTCGGTACCTTCTACTGGTTCTGCGGCCTCGCGGTTTGTGCAGTTGTTGACCTCTTTACGGGCGTGGTTATGCGCTTTCAAGAGGGAGTCGAGGGAGGCTCGTCGCGCGGTCAGGGGAGCGGCTGAGAAGCAGATTTGCGGTCTTGACGCTCCAGAGGATGGCAGGCCTTCGATGGAGGCTGAGCTCATTCGAAGAGCGGCGACTCAAAGGAAGATAGTTGAGGAGGACAAGAAAAGAGTGGTTGAGTGGAAACAGAGATCCAAACACATCTGGCTCAGGGAAGGTGATGCAAACACGACCTTCTTTCACAGAGTGGCTAGCGGGAGACGTCGTGGTAACGCCATAAGGTCGTTGGTTATTGGCAGAGTTAGGGATGGCAACAAGGATTTTGGGAGGGCGATTGCAGACCATTTCATCGAGTTCTCCTCGAGAGGTTTAGGCGGGCGGTGGAGATGGACGGGGTTGGGTGCGGGGCAGTTATCGGCCGCTCATGCCTCTAGCTTGATTCAGGCGGTTACCATGGAGGAGCTTCGGGCGGCGGTTTGGAGTCTGAACGGGGATGGCGCACCGGGACCGGATGCATTCCCGGTTTCATTCTAAAGGACTTATGGGATCTGGTTAGTTTGGAGGTGCTCGACGTCGTATTGGAGTGTTGTCGCCGCAACACCGGTTTTGATCACATTAATAGGGCTCTGATTGTCCTACTCCCTAAGGGGGACAAAGTCGACAGGAGAGGATTTTAGACCAATTGTGTTGTCCAACGCTTTGTATTTGATCGTGGCGAAGGTCTTCGCTATCAGATTGAGTAGGGTACTCGAGCATATTATCTCCCCTTTTCAATCTGCCTTCGTTCCTAAGAGACAGATTGCAGAGTGCTTGGTTATGACGTCTGAGATTATTGCTGATTGGAAGAGGCGGGAGAAGAAAGCTTCACTCTGGAAGGTGAATTTTGCAAAGGCTTACGATACTTTAGACTGGCATTTTCTCTGGGCGGCGTTACATAAAAAGGGATTCCCAGAGCTATGAATCTCTTGGATGAATCATTGTGTGACTAATACGTCGCTGTCGGTTCTCGTGAATGGGCGTCCTGAGGGAGGTTTTTTTCAGCCGCAGAGGGGTGTTAGGCTGGGTTGCCCTCTTGCTCCTTTGCTCTTCATCATTGCTTCTGACGTGCTCGCTTGTATGGTATCTCGGGTCCAGAACAATGGGATCACTTGTAGTTACTCGAGGGATAGTTGAGAAGAGGTCAGATGCGAACCAAAGGGCGAAGGAGTGGAGGTCAGATGCTGACTATATAATCGGCGGATCAACCTATCAGACGGAGGGCTATGCCTTCGAGAAAGAGAGATAGGAATCGCAGAAAGACAACAGGGATGATAGATGGTGCCCCAGCTTCCGACAGCCTCAGAGCCTCAGCAAAGAGGAGGTATGTAGAACTGAAAAAGGAAAAGGTAGTCAAGCAGTGTCATACTCGCCATTCATTTCTCCTAGGTCTCTTGATAGTGGCAGCGGATCAGCTGTGAGATACTCTAATTCATCGACGCTCTCCAGAGTTCTAGCCTTCAGAGGTAGTGTAGAGCACGAGGATACTTAGAGGGATCAGAAGGCTTATCCACTTGATCTACGTATCCAAATCAGAGGTACCTCCGCCAGCTCCTGCTTCACTTATTGAATCCACTCTGCATCTTTCTAGCTGAGCTGCTCTTGACCTGCCTCTTCCAGCCCTGTAGTAATGGTTTACGGGTTCCTCTGCTTCAGTACGCTGATGATATCATTTTCTTCATCGAGGGGGGCAGTAGCGAGGCCAGTGGCATGGCGATCACTCTCGAGTTGTTCGGTGAGATGTCGGGGCTGGCCCAGAATGCCAACAAGTCCAAGGTGGCCCCGTTTGGTTTATCTGATGAGGAGACGACTCTTTGCGGTGACATGCTGGGAACTACTTGTGGCCATCTTCCCATTCAGTACCTGGGGATTCCTCTGACCGTTGGCAGGTCAAAACTGGTGGACTGGTTACTCTCGTCGAGAAGTTGGAGAGGAGGCTCGCGGGGTGGAAGTCCTCGATCCTGTCTAAGGGAGGTTGTTTGGTTCTTCAGAAGGTGGTACTTTCTACCATTTCGATTTACTTCGCGTCTATGAGGCTCATGTCGGCTGGTATTAGAAGGAGATTGGAGGGGCTGATGTGTTGTTTTTTATGGGCCAAGAGCGGGCAGGAGGCTTCTGGCATTCACCTGGTCGACTAGGAGACTATCACTCTCCCTAAGAGTGAGGGAGGTCTCGGGGTTAGGCGTCTTGATGCGTTGAATGATGCCCTCTTGTTGAAGTGGGTAAGCCAGATCTGGGGGTGCACGGAGGACCTTTGCACTACACTTATTCGTCAGATCTACAATGTATCTGATTTTACGCTGGAGAGCAGTGGCCGTGGACTGCGGCCTTCGCCTTTTTGGAAGGGGATTTTGTCGATCATCCCCCATTTTCAAATTTTGTTCAGGCCGATTCTGGGGAACGGGGAGACCTTTGCCTTCTGGAAGGATGACTGGACGGGTGGTGGTGTGTTGTGTGACCGTTTACCCTGTTTATTTGTCTTGGCTGCAGATCAGGAGGTGCGCATTGCTTTTTGCTGGGCTGATGGTAACTGGATGTCGTTGTTTCGATCTAATTTCTCGGACCAGCGTTTGGAGGATCTTCTCCTCCTTGACTCCCTGAAGATTTGGCGGCCCCTCTGGAGAACGAGACTACAGGGTGTGGCAGGAGAGTGATTTCTCGATCAGAAAGGCTTATATGACTATTTGCCAACCTCCTCCTTCGCAATCGGCTGAGCTGGTGAGGGACTGCAGTTTCTTTTGAGGCCTTGGCTTCTCCGAGAGAATTGACTTTTTCCTATGGTTGTTCAGTAGAATGAGACCGATGACACGTGACTGCTGTGCTAGGTTGCTTGGGACGGTTTCTGATAGATGCCTTCTGTGTGGGACCCATTGAGATTGTGGAGCACCTCTTCTTCTCGTGTCAGGTGTCGACACCTATTTGGGTTGACCCGGATCTAGACTAGGTCAATACGAGGAACCTCTCCTCTTTCTGCGAGACCTTGGTGATGGCCAGGCATCGTTCGAGAAGAGTCATGTTTGCCCTGTGGCCATTGTCTGGGCCATCTGGTTGGCCAGGAACGCCTTGTTGTTCTCTGGCCAAAGGTTTTATAAGGAGAATATTTGTATCCATGTGTCGGGTTTGTTAGACTTGTGGCTTTCCTAACTGCTCGTTTTGTATTAATGTCCTGTTTTACTTAATGCAATTTTGGGATGGGCACCTCTGAGTGTTTCCCCCTTGTTTGAATTCAAAAAAAAATCCAAATCCAGTGGTCTCTCCCTGTACCAAGAAGAGAGAGAGAGAGAGAGAGAGAGAGAGAGAAGCACACCTTGAAGGTTGACATACTCCAAAACCCGTTGGTCAGAGAAAGCTCCTTTGAAGGCAGGCTGCCATGCATTGTCGATCCGAACTTCCACAACTAGCGCTTCCTGAGAATATGAGAGGACGAGTAAACGAGGGAACCTATCTGCCAGAGTTCCACCTCATGTCCAATCATCTGTCCAAAAGGTAAATGAATTGTCATCTTCTAAGACATGCTTGAAAAGCGTTTCCGCCTACGACAGAAGGGAGGGGATACCCTTCTAAAAATCGAGACAGGAAAAGATGGACGATGGGAGATACCACGACATGCCTGAACACCATATATGCATCAGATAAGCTTGCAGCAGTGGTTGCCACTATTCCCTCACTATTGGGCTACCCAGTTCATTAATAAGGCTCTATTCATGATATCCAATCTTGGAACGCCATCACCGTCTCCCAGTTCACCAGGTGTCTACCCGACGAATCTTGGCCTGACTTGCCCCATTTATGAGAGGTTTCTAAAGCTGATGCATGTTGTATTTATAGCAGCAGTTACTGGCTAGATCATGTGATACTTCTATAATTTGCTTCTTCACCCCTGTTTTTTCTAAAAAAAACTTTTGCTACTTGGTCTTACTAGCAGATCAATATTCACATTCCAGAGTAACATTTAATCATGTCGTATATCTTGGACCATCATTTTATCATTTCCTTCGTTCTGCACTTGACAATATCTTGCATATAATATTAACAAAAACTGCATTATTTATAAGTTACATATAAGTAGTATCTTTGTGTCAAATGCCCATATCTTAATTATATTATTATGTTGTTTTTATGATATTAAAAATCAGTATCATATAATTTTCTCAGTAATGTCATACTTTTTTGCAGTATTTCTTCTTCAGACCTCGTTTCCAAGTGGATGGGTGAAAGTGAGAAGCTGGTTTCTAATCTTTTCCAGATGGCACGTGAAAATGCTCCGTCAATCATTTTTGTTGATGAAATAGATTCTCTATGTGGTCAGCGAGGAGAAGGTAATGAAAGTGAAGCTTCTCGCAGGATCAAGACAGAGCTACTTGTGCAAATGCAGGTATGACAATTGATATTGTGAAGTTTTATGAGATTTACACAGTGCTTCCAACTTCGATGATATTTCAGTTTCTGAGTTAGTAAGATATTTTAACCTTTGACCTTTCTTTCAATGAATATTCGTAAATTAAATATTTTCCTTTTGTTGAAGTTTGCCTTTTCTGTATAGTGTCAACCTTTTTCTGTCTTATTAATTGTCTTTTTAGAATAAAGACACCCTTAAAAGCATCCCAGTGATCTAATGTTTCCTGATTGAAAGTCCAATATTTTTGAAAAATGCAATGCATGAATATGTTCTTATCGATAAACTCGGACACTCCCTTTTTCCTCAATCCTATTTAAGGAATGGATGATTATATGGAAGCTTAGTCATCCCTCCTTCAAATAGCAAACATTCCAGAGACTGATCCACTCAGTTTTCTTTCTTTCCAAGTACTGTCGGCATGGCATCTTCTCCTTGGTATAACTTAACTATGTTCTACTATTACTACAATGACTGTCCAAATGGATCCTTGTAAGTTGTAAAAAAATTTTGAAACAAGAGGGGAACATGCACATGTGTCTTCCCCGGGATTTGAACTGTGGTCTTCTGGGTGGTAGGCATACTGCACTACCATCAGACCATTAAATGGGTTTGTATATTGTAATTTTATAAACAAATACACATGTATGGCAAGTGTTTTTACTTGGTAACTTGAGCAATATTTGATTTGTGGATGATTTGCCTTTCTAATCACATTATCTGTGTACTGACCTTGAAAGGGCTGGCAGAAAGTCTCAGCTCTGAATGTTGATCCAAATTGTTGTATGACATTGCACAAGTTTAGGGGTGCACGTGGATCGGATTGGATCGGATTTTAGCTTAATCAGTGTCCAATCCAATCTTAACGTTTTTTTTATTTTTTGAATCCAATCTAGTCCATCAAATACTTCAATCCAATTCCATCGGATTACGGATTGAATTGGATTCTTACATTTTCCCGCTCAATAATCTACTCTCTTGTGTTTGTATTTTATATCCCACTAGCCCTAGCCATTTGAATAATATCTTAAAAATCGATAAGATGAATAGATCTAAAAAAGGAAAGATGAACCAAATGAAAGTTGAAGGATTCCATTAATCCATTATAAAAATTTGAAGACCACACAATCAAACTAAATGATTATATTGGAATCAAAATTTAGGTTTATTCTTATAAATGATGCATAAGTTTGTTTTTATAGTA